>JARPRH010000708.1:1344058-1378567 GCA_031763665.1 Calameuta haemorrhoidalis
CCCCCGGAAGAGATGACAGGCAATGAGAAAGGATGGCCTTTGCCACGTATATTGTTCGTGACTGTTTTGAAGTACGTGTCTGGTGGTCTACCTGTGAAAATGGCACGTATCACAGAAACTAAAGGGCTACGGAATCACGTAGGAAACTCTCTAAATTGATTACTCGTGATGAAGATGGTGGTGATGGTTGGTATCCTTGATGTACAACGCTGGATCAATAGATCCTCGTCGATTGATACTTGGTTAAATGCAAAATGAAATTGAATAGGTTTACCAGAAATTTGCACAAGGTATTGTTTACTGGATATTTTTGCAATTGCCCAAAACTCGCAGAAAACTCCAATATAATTCACGAGTGTGTATACTTGGTAAATACTCTTGTCAAGTCAATACGTATTTCCTTCACTGTGTATACTTTAATATGAACAATTTTTCTGTTACATAGAAATCACCTTGTTAGCCGAGCTTG
The DNA here is from genome assembly GCA_031763665.1 of Calameuta haemorrhoidalis. Taxonomy (NCBI): domain Eukaryota; kingdom Metazoa; phylum Arthropoda; class Insecta; order Hymenoptera; family Cephidae; genus Calameuta; species Calameuta haemorrhoidalis. Next base: position 1,344,528 of record JARPRH010000708.1, read on the forward strand.
AACGTCCACGATAAAATTCAATACTGCAGAGTTTCCAGGAGCTCATACCTCTATAACGAACAAGTGAACCCTTTTAAGGAAATATGAAAGGAACTGAGACGAGGCAGACGATTTGAAATCCCAATTTGACATATGCCGAGTAAAACTGCGTGAAATAAGTGACAGGTGCATTGAAGTAAATTAGAAAATACTTTTGGATATGAAAAATTTTATCAGCTCGCGGCACGTATAAGAAATTTCGTATCTGAGATTTCAAAGAGCATTAACCATTATGATTTTAGATAAGGGAACAAGGCGTATAATAAGGAGATTAAGCGAGGCCATTTGATTATATGAGAACGAGCGAGTTTGAATGCAGTAATTTCGATTCTGGAGAATCGCGATCAGTAGACTGACGGATATTGCGAAATTGGAAATTCCAGGAATAACATGGTAGCAGGTACTGATTCAAGTAATACTTAACGTTTAATAATATTCCTATCCTTTTTCCTTATGAATATATACGGGTTTAAGTGGTGTAACGTAAATGATAGTACGTTATCTAGATAAAGCTTTAATTGAGCTGAAGATTGACACCAAAGCCAATTTGATAAGCCACGTATCGAACGATGGAGTGATTAACGGCTGTGGGGTATCATTACTCAAATGAATAAGATTACAGCAGTCAATCTTCTAATTTTGACAATTAATAGATTCGTGTACGTGTTAAATATAGCTTAGAAAAATATATGGCTACTACGTTAACACTTGTATCATTCAATCTTCTTCTTTCAGAATTGAACTTCCTTCTGCTGAACTTTCTCCAGAGAAAATATCCAGCATCCGAATAAGGGGAGCCAGGATGGAATTACGTTAGCAAGTGGAAAGCAGTAGTATTTTCTTTTTATATTCATACATTTTTGGTACAGTAATATTATATATCATCTTGGTCATATTAGATTTTCTTACCAGTGTTCTACTTTGATAATAGCGAGAGTTTCACCCGCGGCTGGTTTGCATCTCTTTAACGTAAGGATTATACTGAGAAATTGGAGCGAGCTGTACACGCTCCTTGAGAAACATTTATGCAATGGACTAGCAGCGAGAGAGTTTATCAAGTATGCTGGCGACAGAAATAAACGAGGTTATGGATTGTAACGCGTCGCTAGGATTTTTCAATGAAAACGAATATAAAGGTACGGTCTTTTCGAGGTCAGCTGTTCCTATACTTAGGTATATACATAGATACAAGGACGTAGTAACAGAGAAGGTTTAAGGTCGGTGGTGGCAACCTCACGTTATTGCTGACATTGTTAAGCCTGACTGTTAGCCTGGATTGCGTTTTCCTGCAGGGGTTAGAACACAATGCAAGAACACTAGGCTTTTGTTCGGGGTACTTATTGAACATGGCCTCATTCTATATCTCTCTCTTTCTATTTCCCCATCTTTGGCGGTGGTACAGTCTCAGATGGGAAGGATCATAGGAAGCTTTCCTTTCAAGCGAAAATACATTTACCTAAATACCTCTTACTTAGATGTCGCAAAGCACTGTGGGTACCTTTAAGATCTTTAGATGTAGGTTTAATCATTTCAAGAATTCTATTTGCGTTACCTTTTCTTAAAGAGAATTTAAACTTGTGGAGATTAATTGAATTTCTTTCTTTCATGGAAGGGTTTTTATTTTGACATATTCTTCGTTGTCACTTTCGTCTGGCTCCTTATAACAGACTGGAATCTTGTTCCTTGAAATTCGTATTATTTATTATTCTCTTGAAACGCTTTATGAAAATTTGTCTAAATTGTTGGGTATAATGAAATCTCGGAATTTGTTCGCAGGTGGGACGTTACAAGAATACATAAATGTTTCTCGTAACGTAACTCGAAGCACGTAATAACGAGAAGTTCAGATAATTAAATTAATTAGCGTATGAGAGTTTAATTTAATTGAGCTTGTGGAGAAACTTGCTGTTTGTCTCGGAAGTTTCTAATAAGCTTGTTCCTTTTTTTTATTTTTACATTGTCTACGTACTATAATCCAGATGCCAGATACATGTGAGGTGTAAGGATTCACTAGATATTTTGAAAAAAAAACCTTAATACTTTTTTAAGCTATAATTACAATTTTGGGCAACATAATCTGGTTGACGTTACCGAATCCTTGCTTAAATAGGCAATTAATTTTCGAATGGAGTATTAGCTGTTAAGTCAACTAGAAATTTTGGGGGCGGGTAAGGCTGTTTGATCAAAATGCTAATTTTCCCGTCATGATATCATCATGTAGCATCAGTAGTAGCATAAAGTTTCCTGTGCTTGTACGAAGTTCGCTACTTTGCATATATATACATAATATCCCTAGCTTTGAAACGATTCCTGTGAGGTTTCGAGGTATCCCCAAATTTTGAAAAGCGGTTGTCAGTTGTTTAACTCGATTAGGGTTAAAACGGGCTGAGGCGTTCGCGCGAGATAAACACTAATTCATTAGTTTTCCGATTCGCCTATTTTGATTAACAATACTACAGTCAATACTTTGATAAAACCTGACATGGATTTTTTTTACTGAGGGGAGGACATGTTTCATACTGAATAGATTTTTTTTATTATGATTCTAAAATCACAAAACCAACATATCGATCCTTTCTGAGACAGAATTCTAGTCCCTTCTCAAAGGAAGACATGAAAAGCTTATCAGTCGTTCTCTCAACGAAGGACGGACCGGAAGTCCCTTCCGGGAAATTGTCAAGGAGATATTTGAAAGATACGCAAAGGGACGCTGATAGTCAAAGCAGACACTGAATGCGAGGCGAAAAAGAGAATGGGGTCGTTTATTATCAATAGTCACGCAAACCATATACGAACGGGTGAATTTTGTTGACGAAATGATTTTTCTGTTTATGCATAGTGGCGAAATATTCATGAAAAATTTGCATTGTAATTACATAATTGTGTAATATTACATATAATCACATATTAGCTGTTACTTATCGTATATGTTGTCGTTGTAAACAGAGAGAAAATATTTATACCGTTTAATAATAACGAAAAAAATTCTATCCGTTATATAACAGGACATTTCTTTCCACGGGTATTTCTACAATGAAAACTCTTTTTTAAGCGTTCCGTTGTTTGCGTCATACCCGAATAAAATACCTGGTAGACCAGGAATAAAGGTTGACAGATATAAAATTGCAATTCAAAAGGAGTATTATAAATTTGAATTACATTGTCCATTTAAAGGACATGAAATATTTGCAGTCCAAAAAAATCTCATTGAAAATACCACAATATTCTTTTCTTTTTTTTTCATTGTATTCATTTTCAGTTACTTGTCATATCAAGTAGAAAGGGCACTGAACTAGGCTACGAATGTAGAATTGTTCAAATAAATTCTAAATAAATGTGTTTCTTGTTCCAGTATTCCTGTTTACAAGAGAGGACGATTCTAGGGATAGAAAATTCATGAAATACCGCATACGACAGGAATGTGGCGTGGCAGTGGCTGGAAACTACGTAGAAACAATTCGGTGTCAGAATTGCTGCCTCTCGAAGCGTTTCTTGGTTAACTTATAAAGCGTCAAGTGTTCGTGCGAAAACAAGGCCAAATACGTATAAATAAATGAAAGAAAACCGAGAACGGTGGTAACTGACGTTATTCTAATTTCGTAAATATTTATGAGTCACAATATTACACAATATATATTATCATTTTGAGATTACGAATGAAAGTAATGACGCAATTTAGACGTATACGAAAATTTGCGTACTTGCAAAATCCTCGAAAACAATTCCATTCCATATTTTCTACAGTTCCAAGAAAGTTTTAACACCCACGGAGACAATTTCTGTGCGACGAACTTCGAATGTTAGATAACCGAAGGTATAACCGATCAATAGGTAAAACCCTCTGGGGTATTTTCGAATCAATCTCGAATCTCCACTTTTAGATTGATTTACGTTATATGCAATTTCGATATGTCGTCGCTGCAAGCTCAGCTAACTACAAAGAGTCAGGTTAACTGCTATTTGCTATCAGATTGGAATTTTCAAGAGAACTCTAGTTCCAATTATCCAATTCGAAAATTCAAACCAGGAGTGATCGTATCGCGATTTTATTATCTGCGAAATTTTATCAAATATTCAAATCTTGTTACATTATCAGATTGAGTAATTCAGCATACATATAATCTTATTCCTCCACATGGTCGCAATGCATTAAATTATTAATAATTCCTTATCCTAGTATCAATTCCATATCGGTGCATATGAGTCAGAATAAAAGACTGATATTTACTATTAATTATTTTTCTTCGCTATACTAAAAACACTATGTCTTCTACAAGGATCTTTCTTATGCATGAAATATAAATAAGAATTCTTAGTGTGCGAATTATTATTTTATCTATTTTCTCCCCTATATTTTACTCGCACGTCCCCTCACACTGGGGTTGTAATTCTTGGACTTTTATGATCGCACATACCTTCTACTTTAGCGAACCCATAATTACCGTGGACCTTTAAAGGCACTCAAGCATTACGTGTTGGATTAATGAATTTACCCTCGCAACGTGTTTGCATTCCCGGAATCCCGAAAATCATCACAGCCGGCATGTTGCCATGGTGGGTTACTGCTCTTACTCTGCCTATTGATGTGTATATATGTCTATATATGTATAATATAATTACGTGTTAATGTCTATGTACAGTATATAGGTTTATGTCGATCATTCACCGAGCTGGCTTAGTGGATCTTTTAACCCCTTTCTTCCCTATAGCAAGCTATTATAGAAAGCAAATCGATGATCTGTTGACATGGCACCGCGTGATCATTCATTGTCTGATTCACGCTACCCTTGCCTATTACTGTGCTGCTTCTTCATCGGTGAACATGGACAGCTGTACCAGGGTAAGACACCCTAGTAACAGTTACGAACAAGACACAAAATCATTGAATTTGAGTAAATTTAACTTTTTTTTTTAATACCCAAAATATATTTAACTAATGTTATACTGTTGGGTTTACGAAGAAATTTGATTTTTTTTTCTATCTGTTTCCTCCGTAAAGATTTTGAATTCTTCAATTTTCTCATGCATTCCTTACGCAACATCCATTCTTGATGATTTTTGTCATGAAAAAATGTGTGGCACGTTTCTTAATAAATTTATAGCACATGCTTGTCATGGCAGTTTGGTGCCTGATGAATTTATGACCTGTTATTTTGATTAATGACGCAAGATAAATATCGTGAAGTAATCTTTAATCGATATTATTTATTGGCTGTCACTCAGTAATGAAGGATTAGGGGTAGCCAAATTTTTTTTCCAATTTCTTGTTCATCCACTTGGTCAGTCTAGTAAGACTGAAATCTTTCGCTACGACAGGGTGTAACTTACCCTTGGGGGGGTCCATTAGCAGCCCTATCCATCGCTGGCTGTCTTAATCCTTTTCCTTGAGATGCGAAACGTCTATTGCCAATCGGATCAGGGCTTTCTGGTTTTTCATACATTTGATGTGGTATTAATCTTATACTCGTATAACTGTATTTATCATGGTAGATTTATCTTGTTATAACGTAGGAGCGTGCTTTTATTTTTTATTATTTCATTCGCTTTTTTTTTAGAAATTCAATTTCAGGCGAAAATTCACTAAAATTGCGTGTTAGTTTTACTTGAATTTTATGGGGTAATACAAATGTCCACAAGTAAAGAGAGGCGGGGTCTTTTAACATCTTATAGAGAGGACAGAAGTTTTCCTGAAACTTTTCCACGACCACTTCCACAGAGGGATTTTCTACGCGGAGGAAGACTTACGAGACGGCAGTTTGTCATTCTCGTGTGCTAGAGGCTTTCAAAACGAAGAATGATAAATGGTGGACAAGTTTTTTATTTAAAAAAAAAAAAAAATCCATCACGTCGCAGTCAAGAACATACCATTTTCATAAAATTAATTAAATTTTCTCTATATTCCCCCTTTCTTTTTTATTGCCTTATTTATATTCGAAAATTAAGGATCGTCAATTACCATTTTCAAAGTGCCTCCTTTGTCGTTATGATGTTATTGGACTTTATTTCGCTGATATTACCGTCAATGAAAATTCGCATTTTCTTCAAAATTATGGGGGCCTTTGATCCCCTGCAAATTCCTATCTAATTACAGACTGGGAATTTGAGATAAAAGAAGGAAAAACAATTTTTTTGTACAATTTCAATTTTTCTCTTAATATACTCATCCATCCTTCAAGGACGTCCCGCCCTGCTGGAGATGGGCAAAGGACTTTAGAGCGGGCAGAAATAAGGTTTTGATACGATTAAAGACAGATGAGGAACCTCTTGACCCGAGTTGAGGATGTGGTGCCCAGCTACCGTCCGATGACCTCGGGAAGGATCTCCTAGTGTCACGTACCAATTCGCTAAGAAACGCTCTCGATTAGGTTTAAAGGGACAACTCGAGGAAAAGGAAGAGTTATCGGCTATAAGGATCTCGACCAATCAGAACGATTAGTTCTCGAATTTGTCTATTGTCAAAACAGTCTGTGTCGGGGCACCAATCGAGGTGTCACGAACCGGCTCGCGCTCCCGTGCTATCTGTTGATAGTTTTTCTAGCCGTATTTCGATACGGTATAGAAAGTTCTCGCTTGTGTAGTTCTCGCGTTGCTTTCTTTTTGCTTGAAAATTTTATGGATTTTCTGTGAGCGTTCTGGAGGTGTAGTGCCGTGCCCTAGTGCAGTGCCCACCCGACTGTCCTCTGGATACAGTTCTCGACCTTCACAAATTAGCTGCACCAGCTCCGGTGAGGACTCCTAATTTATTAATTGGTCAAGGGATCTCGATTTGATACGTCCGATCCGTTCTTTTACGTTCTCGATCCGTTGCTCTCTGTATCGCGCACTATTTGCATGACGTTTACTCCGACCCTCTCTACCATAACCTAGCAGCCTGAGCGGCCGCGTATTTCCGTAACCGTCCGCTCCCGTTCGTACATCCAGTTGCGTTTGCTGATTTTACCCGACCCCAAAGATCAACACCTACGGTTGTGTTTCTCGATTTTACGCGTCCCCAAAAATCAACAGGATCCGTTACGTTATCGCATTATCTCATAGGTTCCGCCAGAGCTCTCGCTTTGGCGGAGTTGAGCCTCTTCCACCCCAACTCCCAGTTCATACCGGCTTGTCAGTTCCTGGTGAAAAAAAAAGAATTGGCTGGCGCCCCCGTCTGGCTTGCGAATGCATGAGCGAAGGGTGGACGGCCGGAGGTAACATAGGTTAGTTCTCGGATTTCCTCGTTATCGGTGTCGAGTTAAGAAAGAAACGTTACAGACTATTCCCTTACATGAGATAAGTATCTCCCACGACTTATAGTAAATTAAGGAAACTACCGTTTTACGTAAAAATCAAAATAACCCCCAAAGCTGCATGACCCCACCTTAATCTTACTTCATCCACTAATTAATGGAGGTCAAAGATAATATCAGCCAAAATAAATCTCATTCAAGTTGCGAATTCCATTGCTAAAATATTTTTCATTTAGTATGAAAGAACCAAGAGTAGCATAATATTAATTCTGATCTGCATCTTCCATGTAGTTAAGGGATGGTCAGTCAAGATGCAAAGAAACGAAGACATAAAGAAGCTCAAATATAAGATGGCCGCCTCTCAGGGTGTTTTCCTAGTTCCAAGATCTTTCCGTTCTGCCCGGTCGTTATTTCTTGTTGTTGATTTTTCCTGAGGGTATACAGGGACTTTCAAGAGGTCAGGGTCCAGGGTTTGAAGTTCCAGGATTGAAGCCACGCCAGGCAACGTGCATTAAAAGCATTTTAAAAAAATGTGGTAGACAGCAAGTAGCTTGACACTTGTTTTTCTCCTTTCATAGTCAGTCAAGTCCTCGCAGCGTATGATAAGCCTGGGGCGAGTTTGACACACTAAGTGAGGACGAGAATTCTAGTAGTAAACGCTAGCCTTGCTACTACTGCTGCTTCTTACCCTATCATATAAAGACCGGCAATTTACTGCACGTCTTGTTACTTTTGCTTTCAAGTTGAAGCCGACAAGCAGAAACATTTTTTTTTCCTTGTCCTTTCACAAAGAGGCGTTAACCTTTTCACGTAGGGATTCATAGGACACGGTCAATTCGGCCCATGGCTTGTTGGCGAATATTAAATTTCGCGAGCGTTGGCGAATTTCGAATGAGGATTAACGGCTGACCACTGACTTTGGAATTATGGAAGTTCCCAAGGTGAATGGCTGGTGGTCAGAAATTTAATGGTGGCTTATGCGTTATTAACTAGAATATTCATACAAGGAAAATCGATGATATGGGTACAGATATACTGTACATATATATATTTATTGATCATATTTAACACACGTGAGATACTTTTCATATGCATATAGGTATTAAGGGGTAACACCTTGCTGTATCTTACAAAGCTTTCTATATGCGCAACGTTAACCTTCGTATGCTTGGAATTTAACGAGAGCGAGTTCTTTGAGGCTTTAAAAGAGAGTTCTTTAAGAAAGCGCGTCACGTGTAACGCTTTTAATTTTATCCGAGCTTTATACTTTCATTTCCTTATCCTCTTCGTTCAATGGTACTGTTAACACAAGCATTCGAGTTTCGTTTAATTCAGCTTTCTTGGAGGGTATAACGCGTAGAAGCTTTTTATGTCAATTTGGACGATGGATTTTCAAGCTACATATAAAATATAGTTTGTAAGATCGCCTACTGCGTGTCTTGTATTGATCCATGAACGTGGGAACGCTATGGCAAAGTTAAATTGGAGTTAACCGTGGAAAAGGATAATCGTTGATATCATGTGTGAGACAGAGACGCTTTTCTTTTAAATTTAAGTAAAAGTCTTAGGGAGAAAATTTATTACGGTTTTACATATGTCAATTTTAAATGGCAAATACTGCTCTGTAGTCTATGAATACGTGTACTCGTGAACCAGGCTGACGATCGATCACGTAATTCCTCATGAGATTGTTTATCCCATTGTGTACTCTGATTGGCGGACTGAGTTTCTATCCAGCCAGCTGACCAATCAGAGCCCTGGCAGTCGTGCGAGTAATTTCACCGTCTGCTGTATTAGTGGTACCTTCCAGCTATTACATGGAAGGTATGTGGTTAGTCAGTAGATGGTTCGTTAACTAAGAAATTATGCTCAATGATTATATTAGTGGTGAATCGATGAATAATTATTTGTGGAATATTAATGTCTAAATACTGTTACACTGCAATATTTAATTGGTGGTTTTATTATTTGGAAAATTAAAAAAAATTTTATTAGCAGCATCCACTGTGTTGAGAGCTATAGCGTTTAACCCGTAATGTTGCCTATCTGAATAGATATTAGCATAAAATTCATGGAAAGTAATGTCATTGTGACTCGTTATTGGTCCTTCGCAGCATCCTGCATCCTTGAGTAATGCATAATGTAACTGCTCGTTTATCTTTCGCAAAATATGATTTTCTCATAAAAATAGATGTCTCATCTACATACTATAGCGTTGTACGAGATTTATTGATTTTAGGGAAACGCGCAACCTCCCTATAGACACGTATCTACATATGCACATATGTATGTACAGAGCTATGTATCCACATCTATATGTATGTCCATAGTGCGTATCTCACATTATGTTCAATTAAAACTTAGTGATAGTAACTGTGTGGAAGGTCCAGCTAAGTCAACCTTGTTGCGTGCAGCGAAATAGGAGGACATGTGTAACCGCTTCCACATGAAGATGATGTAGTGTGATGCGTGTGTCGTTTGTTTGCAATGTAAAGTAGAAAGCCGGAAGTTGCTTGAGGAGATGTAGCATTTTTTTTGCCTAACCCTCAAAATTTAATGAGGTTAATCGGTGATGGATTATTTTGACAGTTTTGACAGCTTGGTAGAAAAACTATAGGGTGATCGGTCATTGTATTTTCTCTGTAGGTTATCGATATATCGATTTTCCATAAATCAATAGGGAATGGCATAACTGTTAAAGACTTTAATATACATGTGCTTGGATCCCGTTGAAGAACATTATGACGCTTGGGGTGGTTCTGATGGATGCACAGGAAGGCTGGAAGCAGAAAGGAAGATGGAGGAGGATGATTTGGACCAGGGTTGTCTTCGGTTATATTATTTTTATCAAATAAGTTGGTTGAGAGACTAAGCTACTGTTTCCATCGCTTCTTAATAGTCCCTCACAGTGCTGCGAATATATTACTTGATTAGTAATTATAGGTTAGAATTTCTTTAATATTTTTCAAATACTTAAAGGTGCTTTTTTCTTACTGTTGTGTTATTGATTTTTTTTTACATGCCAATTTTCATGAAGTAATAATGGCAATTTCGTAACAGTTAAATATGCACAGGGAATTATTCATGCGAACTTCTTAATTAATTTCTGGCGTTAACAATTAATGAATATTCAATATGGCGCAGCGAATCGTTATAGGACGTTTCTTCTGTCTGACAGAATTTAGTCGAAGATCAGGTAATGATAGCTAGAGGAATCTCGACGAAAAAATTTTGTTATACAGTTTTTCATATGAATTATATTGAAAGTAAAAAAAAATATTTTTTTATTGGTAGCTAAATATTCTGCATTATTATGTAATGTGTAAAATCACGTAACTGTATTGGAAAATTAATTGTACGTATGAAGTCTTAGAATTTCTGAGTGCAGCTGCTTGGAAATTCTCTTTCAATCTTCTCGGGAGATGACAAAATAAGGGAGAGAAAATATACTCATTGTACCACGAAGAATGTAACAAGTACATTTCTGAGATTGAGGTAAACTTCCTATCTTATTAGATTTCAAGCACAGTACTTTTATCCTGAATCGATTTTATTCAATTCCTCGAAAATAGGTTGACAGCGTAGTAACAATGTGAATAAGAGTTAGCTGATTCCTAGTATACATAGTATGTAATACGTAGTCCAATACGTGCATACGTGTTTTTCTTCCATGTGTGTCAGATAGAGGAATTCGAATTCTAGAGTCGCGTGTTTGTACTTAATATATCTGGTAACCTTTGGAAGTTATACTAAAGCGACTATACACATTGATTCTCTGTATCCGGGTGGCTTCGTGTTACACGAAACTTGGATGAACCAAAAATGGTGTACGAAAAGTTCCTTCGGCACGAATTTCAGCATTATCGACCTTGGGCTTACTAAAGATTTTAGAGGGAGTACCTGTGCCAGCAGCTTCAAGGAGAAAAGTCGGAATTGCTTTAGGGCATTGGGTTCTCTATATCACGACGCCATTTTCTTGTCCCATCTGAGGTTGTTAACGAGGACTTTGCTCCGGCAGCTGACGATAATTAGAAACTTTGTAAAATTATTTCAGGTATCGTGCAAGGTCAGCCCATGGGAAAAATTTTGAAGTTGATAACGTCTGGGAAATTCTATCGAGACTGTTACGTTAGCTCAAGAATTACACGGGCCCGTGACGTAGTTAGAACTTTCGTAATTGAAATTTTCTCGATATTTACTTCGTTCCGCTCTTTTTAAATGATAAAGTTTCTTCGTTATATCTGTCGAGAGAAAAGTTTGGACACTTTCTGAGAAGATTCTTCAGAATAAAATTTTTCACTCGAGAATCGTAGGACCCGAGACTGACGATATTATTGAATCGAAAGATATTATTGAATTCAATTTGGCTGACTCTTCATTTCTCTATATCTCGATTTTTTTTTCTGAATTCGAAGTTTCTCACGCGAACCAAGGTCTTATCTTTTCTTTCCTTTTTTTTTCTTTCTTTCTCATCTTTCCCACAGAATTCCAGCCGACTGGATGCTGCGCCGTAGAGATTCATTCTCTGGCAGTGTCCCATTGGTGCTGGTAGGTATCAAGGCACCTCTCTGGTAAATCGTGAAAATAAATTTTCCTTGCTTTTCTCCTTTCTTTCTTATTGGATTTCTTCCAGGCTTCAATATTGGGACATGTTTCTATAGTTAGCAATGTTAATCATACTTTCTCAAGTGTTAATACTGTCTTTGTCTATAGTCAATCGGATTTTCTTGAGCGCTGTAGACGTAAGCTTTCACCTTGATACTTTAAAGTTCGTAGATTTTCAATTTCGAGCATGTTTCGTAAACTGCCAATTGTGCGAAAGTTAGTTTCGGGAACAGCTGTCTGTCGGGATTTTGAATGTTGAGTATAGATATATCGAGTACCTGTATTTTTCATTTCTCAAGTGTTAATACTGTCTTTGTCTATAGTCAATCGGATTTCCTTGAGCGCTGTAGACGTAAGCTTTCACCTTGATACTTTAAAGTTCGTAGATTTTCAATTTCCAGCATGTTTCGCAAACTGCCAACTGTGCGAAAGTTATTTTCGGGAACAGCTGTCTGTCGGGATTTTCAATGTTGAGTATAGATATATCGAGTACCTGTATTTTTCATTTTTTCATATTTTCACAAATTCCCAGTGATTCTGCAAATAATATTACAAATGTACAAATTATTAATTTATTAAAAGAAAAGACACTATGAGTATGGATATGAAAATTCAATGTTTCAAGATGCTGCTATAGATTTTATCCGGTGGGAAAAGCGAACATTCATTTTCAGGCAGTGTGGAAAATAGAAGGAGAAAATTTGGAAACCGTATCACGTTCCCATTAGATTTATCGTTCCTCATTAATTTGCGCTACGATAGGGTTGAATTTATGTCCGAAATATTTTCGCAGTTGACGGTACGATCGATAACTTGACTTCGGTGGATTTTAACTTGACGATTCTCTATATGCGTCAAGAGTGTTTCGGACGTGTCAAATATATCGACAGTTTCAAATATAATGCCAGTGTGGACATCAGTCATAATTCATAACAGAATGACGTGATTGTTTTTTTTATTTTCTCTTCGTCCACACAATTTTTTTTTGTAGGAAATTTCAGCGGAAATGGAACGGTCTGACGAAACCTTTGGAATTTCTCATGTTGCAAAACTTATTCAGAATACGAAAGAAAAAATAAAATAAGACATCGGAAGTGGATTAAAGGATAAGAAAAGTTTGATGATGAAAATTTTACATTTTTTTTTTTGCTTAAATCGAAACTTCAACTTCGAGTTGAGGATTCGGATGAACGATTTTACCAGGAATTCACGTAATATCAATATTCAATTGAAAACTAAAGTTTGGATATTATTACAAAATTATGAAGCCTCGTGATAGTTGTTCTGATGTAGTTCAGAAGTTTAATTTACGTAAATATGCTAATTATTACTCAAAGTTGGGATAGAATTTTTTATCTTCCATTTGAATGAGAATTTTTTGAAATTATACATTTCATCGAAATACTTGATAACGTTGTTACTCGAATTGATTATTGGTCCATTGGGAAACTGGACGATTCTAAAATTCTCGTTGAATTGTATTGAGTCCTACAAATGTAAACTGAGTTTGATAAATTATTGAGGATTCGGTTTAACAATCCCTTATATTGGGTCGTTAAGGATGAAATTGGTAGTTATCAATTAACTTCGCCTTTTTTCTAAAAATTTTATCCTTGACGACCCAATATCAATACGCCCCTGAACAGCCTTCTTTCCATCTTAACGGGAGTCCTTGCTTGTTAAGACTTTTCTGCTGGACGCTAAATTTATGTTGAGCAAATAAATTATTTGCTCGAGTCAGTCAAATTGAATTTTCCCTCGGATAATGATTTTTCGTATATTTTTAAATCAACAAAAATTATATAAATTCGTTATATAAATATTTTATTTAGCACGCTGCTTATCTCTGCTTATTCAGTAATCTCATTTTGTACTGTCGTCAAAGTCTTTTTATCCACGCTCGATCCCACTATTTTCACTAGGTCAGATAGAAAAATATGAATGAAAAGAATTTTGAAAATTTCTCCGAAAAATATTGAATACGAAAAAGAGATCGACGAGGAGTAAATGAAAAAAAAAGATGATAAAAAGATAACGAAAAAAAAAAAAATATAACTGCTTCAGCGAAATTGGTAACACATGTCCCACAGTAATAAATGTCTCTGCGGACTTATCTCTAATTCTGCAAAAGGCTTGTTAACGTAAATTTACTTTATGTACATTTTGCCTCCTTTTTTATTTTCATTCCTTTCTACTTCCGCCTTTGCCATTTCTCATTTTACGAAGTGAGAGGTAAAACCGTATGTATGCGGTTTGCGTATTTACGTATGTACGTCCGCTCTGCTGTTACATATTTTATCATCTCTTTTTCACCCGCTCGAACCAATTTTACGTTGAAACAGCGAAGCGACGGTTAATTTTTGTGAAACAACATTTTTCATCTCTACGAGTTTCAGACCAAACAGCTAATTTAGTATTAAGCCGAGCAACAGATAGAAACGTGTCTGAATAACATATAATTTTCCGGAAAAGCTCCTTACGCAGCATCCCTATTTCCCTGGAAGAAATAAAAAAATAGCTAGAGAGTGAATTTATCGTTACATAAAGGAAAATGGCGTCCTTTCCGGATCAGAGGTGGCATAAAATATTTATATCCATTCGACAAGTAAAGCAGTATGGTGAACCAAGGAATATTCTCGGTTTCCTATTTTCTCATAAAATCTCACCGTACATCATTTTCTTGATTTTTCAGCATCTTTCTTCCTGTCAGCAATTTTTTCAATCTTTTATTTTCTACTCTCGAGAAACATTACTTGCTGCTGGTCGAATAAGAATATATGACATTTCATGGCCGAACTCAAATACATTTGCAACTTCCTGGAAAATTGTGTTTCTCAATCGTCACACTACTCTTGTTCGCAGGACGTCTGATAAAGTTTGTTTGGGATTCCTTGAATGCAGATGCTGAGGCATCCTGTGGACCCCTGAGATCCGAATATAGTACTTCTACATATACCAAGGTTCATAAGGTCAGATAACCCAGTGGATTTCGAGGTTAGAGAAATTTCATTTTCAGACCTCAATCCTACGTCTCACCGATTCCACACGTGCGTGAGAAAAGTCAAAATTACATCCACATGACCTCGATTCAGAGGACTGCCTTATCCCTGGATATTTCCAAGATTTATAGGGTAATTTACCAATGGAAAAACGCATTTTCGCTTGGAATTTTTATCGGGATTTCTACGTCATTTCAGCACGTGTCTGCTTATTTGGGTAATTTGAGTAAACTCAATTTTGGCTGACGAAATATTATTATTATAGAAAAAAAAGAATTTTGAGCTTGATAAAGGTGGAGAATTATTATTATTATTTTTTTTTGAGTATATACCTATAACTTGAGCATTTTATTACATTCGTCTAAAATATACAGAAATTTAGATTTTCAGAATAAGAGTTCGCGCTTCTATATTCGTTTCGGTATCCATTTTTTTTATTCTTCCTTGAAACGTACCTCTTCGTCTTTTTTTTAGGAGTTCTCGTCAAGTTCTTAACGAAGTTTCACTCGCCGAGTGGCCGCCCTTCCGTTTTAATGGTCGAATGACGCGGTAGATGAAAATTTACTAAATTTCTTTTAATACATATGTCTACATTGCGATATGGTAAATTTACAAGTACATGAACACCTTAAGAAATGCCTCCGTGTTACATATTACTATATATAGATATAATTTAAGTAAACGGATTCGGTTACTGTGGTCTGTATATTCGCCGGTTGAGTCACCAAATATTAAAAAAAAAAATCAACAAGAATTCACACACATCCAATTTCTGCTCAGAGTCGGTATAATATCATAGTAATTTATCTTGTTGATAAATTATATCAGCAACGTAGGATACCAACATATCATTTTTCATATAACTTGATCAGCCTGTCTTGTAGGTGCAGTAGGAATTGGATTTAATCAAACCAGAACAACCCAATTCGTAAATTGAAAACAGCTGGAAAACAAAGAATGTCTGTACCGGACGGAAATACTTAAAAAAAAAAACGTTGACGAAGCGTTGCTAAATATTGCTGTTTGTTCAGCGCAACTAACGTGCTACTTTCCTTTATCCTGTACCGGTGGCCATTAATCTTGCAAGAAATTATTAAAGCGTCAACTGAAGCTCGCGGCGAGTAATGTCGTTCTACGAGCTTCAAACACAAACACGTATATGTATACCTCGTTATTCAGCCCGAACTGAACAACCTGAACACGGCTTTAACATAAGAATTAAATGGGCGCTGCAAACTTCAGGTGGTACGTTTTGGCTGATTAACTCGGTATACCGTGAACATATTGAAATCGAAGAGAATTTCATACGACTCGGAAAGCCACTTTAACGTGATATTATTTTTCATTTGCTACGATATCACGGCATTACGTGGTTATCACATCAGCAGAGTCACGCGAGTGATTAATCATGCGTTCAAAAGCGAATATATAAAAAATATTTGACCAAAATCTCGAGATAAACGAAATTCGAGGAATTACAGTTTATCGAAAAATTTGTATTATTAAGACAGTGACTCCATGTTGTTCTTTTTTTTTTATAAAATTGTAACTTTATCTCAAATCCATTATATTGAAGTCACGTATGGACATTCTAAGAAGGCAAAAGAGAAATATTATGGATCAACGACGTGGATTGCCGATAAAGGATTCTTTCTTTGGTTATACGAACCTACGAAGCTCCTGAACTTCTTTCGAACGTTCCATCTGAACGTTTGGAGGCTTAGCTTCTACTTCGATTCTCTGAAGTTGGTCTTTGGTACAGGAAAGTGGAATCATCACAGTTCCTATTCGTTTCGCTTTACGAAACGACTTTTGCTCCAGTTACGTCTAAAGGGGGTATTTTTGTCGATTGTACCTTATGAATGAACCTGTCTTTGATAATATAAAATTGTGGCTCACTTCGTATCATTTCTCACTGGCTTTCTCACATTTCCACTTTTTTTCTCTATCGCGCTTATCAACGTGACAGAAAGATATTCGAGGCACGTGATCCGATCCGTGCTCATCCGTTTTCAACGTTATAACGTTAAATCGGAATTTTCATTTCACAAAGGGAAAACTGAAGCGGGAATGCTATTGAAATACCAAAAGATTGTGCCTTCTGGTTTGAAAGAATGAAATTCCTTGGAGGTATTGTTCCGTGAACTTTTCTGAAACGCTGTCGGGCTTCATTCACGTTTAATGGCGTTTACAGAAACAGTGTCATTATTCACGGATTTTAATTGCCCCTAGAATTTTTTGTGCCAGCTTTTAAAATGTTATTTGTGTTTCGGCAAAAGCTCACCAGTCCGAGAATGAGCTGGACCGTAAATTGCAAGGATCAAGAGTAATGGCGAGGCAAAGTAAACATGACCGACCGTTGTCCACTTCCTTAATTAGTTCGGGATTATTTTCGCAAATGGTGTGCAAATATTTCTTATCAGCGCTTTTGGAAAATTTTGTTTCAAATTATCTTTTACGTCGCGACACTATTCCATTGGAAAATCATATAGCTTGATCCTTACGAGATCTGTATACTTTTTTGTGAACTTCTCAAATTCTATTGGTTTAGTTTCTTCGTTCTCCATCTTTAACAAAGTCTTCGCCATTTGTCTCCACGTTACGTAAACGCATGATCAATATCGTCCTGTTTTTCTTTTCTTCTTTTTTACGTTGCGTGATGCGTAGAAATATTTGCAATTTACAGTCCAATTGTCCTCATCTAAATGATATAGACGATGTTTTTGTGTACAACTTTTTTATGGGCCACAATTTTTACTACTTTTTTCTCAGAAACAGTGCAGACAATGCGCATGACGTATTGTTATGGCTGTTTTATATCTTTTCTTGACAAGAAGCTTTTTTCACTTTTTTATGTATATGTATATTATTGGAACGCGACGTTACAAAGCTGGAGGGGGACAACCTAGGAATTACCGAGAAAAGATAAATAAATAGGATTTATTAAGTTCGACAGTAGGTTCGATGGCACAGTGAGTGCCTGATTTGGCAGTCCGAAGGTATCTGGTTCGATTCCCGATCAGAACTTCTAATTTTTCGAAAATTCCTAAACCTCCACAACCCCCTGGCGGCCTTATGGAAACCAATGATGACAGAACGGCCGGGGCCCCGTCATAATATATGTATATATATACATATAAACTCTCCCTTGACTATGTGACTGGTACTTTCCCTTTAAACTTACCACAGGGTTCCTAACCGAATATCACGTGAACATTTTCTTTTTATAATAAAAATGTCTGGTATAACAATACTCTCATTAAGATTCCTTCAGAAAAGTTGATTTATCCATTCAACGCATTAATCCCTATTCAGATTCTTTGGAGCCTTAAAAAAATAATTCAATTATTTCCCATTCAATAAAGTTTTCAACGAGGAAAAAAAAATGTGCGATGATAAATTTCTTTACCGTTAAATAATTCGCTTTTGACGAGCCTCGGATTTATAGCAAAAGTATACATAATAAAATCCAGCGAGCCCAGCTGTTTTGTCTTGGAAATTAATTTAAACTGCGTTAGGAAGCGCACGTGTTACTTGCCGTCGATATTACGCAAGTTATTTATAGATGCTTTGTCGGGCTGCTCCACGTAGAGAACCTAACGAGTTTCATCGATCAATATAACTTCACTATAAAATTTTAGTGTCATAAGAATTCTTCATGTTATCGATTCTCAATTTCGAAGTTTTCTCGAATTTTGATTCTTGAGGAGCTTTCGTAAATTTTACTTGCGATTCCACGAAAATTCAGGACGATCCCGTGGGAGATAAATCCGTGCGAATTCCAGTTAGCTCTTGGCGCCATTAGTCCCGTTGGCTTTGACAGCATTAATCAGAGGATAAGTGCGGCCACCCAAAGCCAATCTATATAATGGTTATGGATTGGTACTTGGGGAGCCTACAACAATCAGGCTGGCTCTTGGGCTGTACCTAAATTTGGACATCTTTCCTTAGCTATACATACAATGGATAATTTAAGCATCGTGGTGCTATATGTATATATACAAAAACTCATCACGAAATTTAGTAATTAATAACCACATGAAAAAAAAATTTAATTGTTCGTTCAATCTCCAGTCGCACACACTTAGCGTTAACCAAAAGTGTCTCTATGAGGCATCAGGGTTGTCGGGACGTCAGGCTTTCTTTAACAGGTGCTCGTTTAACACTGTGGAAGCTTTTGAATTAACGATAACTTCATACTAGTCAATACTTGTGCTTTCTATTTAATGATGTAGATCAGAGTGATTTAAAGCCTAATCAACTTATGTTGCGTAAATTAGAATTTTCTCCAGAAACGAAAATTATCTGCATGTCCAAGACTAAGCGTAGTATAGTGAAACGAAGGCTTAGTCATCCCGTGAATAATCATGAAGTCATTAAATTTCCCATTGTCAATCTGGTTTGTGACATTTTTTTTAATTTAGGAAATACATGCTCGGTCAAAAGATTTGCCATATAGTGACCAAAATATTGAACCTCAAGAAAATACGACCAATAAATTTTCTCATATCCGTCCTTCACAGCATGTCACCTCGTTATGCCTGTTCCTACGCAATTTGCAGATCCATTTCCACGTTTTTTGTTATCAGACCTGCCACTCATTTTTATAGTTATTTCTGGAAACGAAGGTAGATAAGGGCGATTAAAACAAATTAGAGAGATCTGCCACGAGATACGTAACTAGAATTTTCATGATAAATTTATTGATCTAGTGAAAAATTCCTTAAAAATAAAATTCAATTAACAGTTGTGCCTCATATTATAAGTGTATTTACATTTTCCCATTTACCTACGTAAATCACTCTTAATATGAATCTATTAAGTAATTTACACAGTCAAAGGGTTTCTTATCGCACCATTCAGCTAAGGTTCCCTTCGTATATCCTGCAAGAGTCATATCTAAAATATCTAATATAAATTCATAATGTAGTTCAATAGAAATAATCTTGTCACACAATACAATTTTGCCTCGAATCATCCCATAGTCACCCATTATACCGAAAGCTTCTCGATAAAGGTGCCTACACATAGGGCTACAGAAAATTTTGAAAATTTGTTTTCCAATAACCTCCCAGCATGACAAAACATCCTTCGACAAAACGTTCTTTTTTTAAACCGATACATTATTCCCAAAGTCACGGGTCGCCGTACACGTGGTACATGAAATTATATATAAGACGTCCCTTTGAATTTTACATAAGTCCACCCAGTATGGTACTGCAACATATCCTGCCTAACAGGATAGAACCAACGTTACGTAACTCATGCGAATATACGACGGCTGATGCAGTTTTGTAGCCGGCTTAAAAGCCGTCAGGGACATGAAACACTGTCCAAGGACATGCCTACGTATATATTCCACGTACTCGTATGGTTACAAAGAAGCTGCGCGAGACATACGTAAATTTCTTGCGTAAACTAAAACGTGCTTCTTTCTAGTGTAAATGACCTTTTTCGTGAATAAGTATGTTATGCATTTTGAATCTTCTGTTCTATTTAGTGAAAAGTCAACTCGTGCACGTACTACCATCGCTTTAGAAAGACCAGAAACGTGACGGATTAAATATGGTGGAAAAATTGCAACTGGGATAGTCGTTTCGCAAATTTGCTTAATTGCGAAAATTATATTGTCTCTATTTTTTTTTTATTCATTCTATTTACTCCATTCGTATAGAGATGCTCGTGGGTCTCTAGTTTATATGACTTACAGGGCACGTGCTGTAATGAGATTAACAGGAATGCAAGATGCACTGTGTGGGTATTGGATTTAATTTCGACCACAAATACCTATCGCACATGTTTCTTAATAGCGTGCAATTGGGATTGATTAGCGCAAAGTGAATAGACCATACGTGACATCGTATTCGTAGATAATACACGCGTTATGTGTGCTTACCAGACAGATCGATGAATTATACTCCCATAGCTTCGTGAATGCTTTGATACGTGCTGATCGATGTCAATTGAAATTTCGGTAAGATAAATTTAAAATATATTTTCTACGGACAATTGATTGTTATTATTTATTATGTATATTTTCAAAATTAGGTAAATAATTACGTTGCAACATATGCTGATTTTATCTAGAAAATTATTTTGGTTATATGCATGTCGTCTCATGTGTGTTCGTAACATCAGGAAATTACATGCATCCTGTACTGGAGCTTTGGTTATAGCTATATTGTATAGTATTATTATAATCCCCGATATATTCAACGATAACGAATCAAAGCACTAAACGAATCGTTAATTAACATCCACATGAATTTATGATGTATTAATATATCCGTATATGGAATATTAATATTTCGTATGATTCTCCATATGCACTGCAACGAGGTGGAGTATGAATATTTCAAATTCTCTTCCTCTTGTATTTTGATTACAAGTTTTCTTACGTTTCACCTTATATTGGCCAAACGTAGCCGAATCGTCCTATGAATAATTCAACGATTTGAGTTCAAGATCCAGTATCTTCTTCGCATTATCCGACTCGGCATTGGCTATCAGAGCAGACAATATATTTGTTCTCTATTCCTTTGCTCCGGGAAAGTAAACGAAATACGCCATTTGGTAAAGATTCAGAAGTAGATCGTTGGAGCGAAAAATGTGGCGGTCGTGTATGGACGATCGATTTTGGAAAAGTAAAATAAATTTTAGTCTCCCTGAAGATCTGGTGGGTTACGGTGGGATGGTACAGTCACGAGTGGCCGTTATATCAAATTGAGGTTAGGTTGGGTTAAGTCACACTAGAGGTCAGGTTAGACCATCCTTGGATCAGATATAGAATGATTTCCGGACGAGTATTCCAATAAAGTAGAGATCCTATCAAAGCGTAGGAAGCTGACTTTGATATTCGATGACTAATGAACCAGTTTGGTTTGAACTTTTGTACTCCTGCTAATAAGGTCACTAATGCCAGGGTACAAAGTATAGCCAAAGCCGCCATTTGCCGTATCTATCCAGGCTCCCTTGGAGGTAGACGGTTCTCATTGTTTTCAAAAGGTATTGTGTTTATGTCGAAACAATAAGGGAAGCTGTGGGTCCACGTCAAGCAGAAAAGGGTTGATCCTTTCAAAGGCAGACATAACCTCTATCTCTGACATTTTTAATGCACGATATACACGTAATGTCATAAGCATTGTTCAACAGTAATTTTTATGGGCGACGCCATTTTGGAAACTTTTGATTTACGTCGGCGTATATGTTGCCAATATTTGTTAACTAAATTAGCATTGTATTTAGCCTGGATATATATTCGCTCCTTCTTTCCAAGGAAAAGGTACCTGTTCTACCAAATAACTCGGTTTTGGTTTTCAGTTTCTTGAAATGACCTCTGATTAATTACGTCACACTGTGACCTCCGTTAACCTTAATTAAAGTGTGGGATATACGTGACTTGTATACTTTGCGTAACATTGACATTCTTAAATGATACCTTGGACGTGTATGAAATATATATAGACAAGAAGACGTTAACAGGAGCTACCAGCCATTCGTTACCCATAGCCACGTTACATTTTCCAATATCCTTATTTCCGTTCTTCTATACGTATAATACTATATCTTCATTCGCACTGTTGCTAAATATATCTATAGACTGAGCCACATTGTATTTTATTAGAGAATTGAAAGATAAATAAAAATTTATTGGCTTTGAGCGTTACCTTGCCTGAGGACTTTCACGTTACCTTTGTTTGTCTGTCCTTTGATCCCTAGACAAAAGTAAGCACGTGGTTTTACACTAGCTTCGTTATTGTCAATCGTCACCTCTTAACTCGGTATAGTCAATTTGAGTAATTATAAGTTTTGATAATTTTCTTGTCCAGCTTATTGCATCTCGTTTCCATATCGGTTTTTTTACATTGCTGCATTTCATCAGTGTTTTTGTCCTTGATGTTTTAGAACCTCAGAAAATATTGGAGAATATCCTTGTATGCTTATTTCTTTGCTTCAGGTGGATTTCTTTCAGATTCATTATTCAGCGACAGATAATGCTATATGTTGAGGGTAACATTCCAGCATGTGTTCATTCGGTATGCTGACGTAAACCAGGCTGACAAGGGTGGAATAGTGTCGTTGAATTCTAACTCGATTTCCATAATTTCTATGCTAATAGAATTCTCGATAAGACTCGATGCTGGTGTGGAATACTTGTTGTCGTATTAAAGCTGCTATATGGTGTTTATAGATTTTTCATGGGGAATTTCATTGTACTTTAAAACGGTACCAAGTGCATTTTTCATGCACACACGTACGAATATAATTAGTGTAGTTTATGTTGGAATGAAATTTTAGTCCAAGCGAAATATCTATTTTTGGACGTGTTTTTATTGCAATTTAGGAATTTTGTGAAAAATTTTTGTTACAGTCGAAGCGTGATAATGCAATCAGGTCAGGCGTGATAATTAAATGTCAGGTTTTCATTCTTTGAGAAGCTTGTCGTAAATCACGTTATAAGCGATTTCATTGATGGCGGAAGCTCGTGTGCAACTAACTAGATGAACTTTCCTTTTCGCTCTATGACCGACTTCCGGCAATTTTCGAAATGACCTAAAGCTGAAGTTACTAAATGCTGTGCTAATGAAAAAGTTGGAAAATAATCTCTCGTACTGGGAGGACCGACTTTCTGCAAGCCGGATAGGAAAACTCGAAGAACTAAAGTTCTCGTCGGAAAACAAAAGGCGACGTAAATAAATTTCTTTGACAATAAGACCGGTCCGTAAGTACGTAGTCGACATTAAAATTTCATTAAGGCGGAATGAATATACCTGTATATAATATTTTAATGAAAATTTTTATTTCTCATTAATATCGTCCGATCCCATATCCCTTTAGCCTTCGCCTGAATTCTCGCAGCCGTTGAAACGAGAGATATATTAATTAAGAAGAGTACTTTAATAATTAAATTTAATATTTTATTGCGCAATATTACAGAGAGTCATTGGGTACTTTACGTGAATTTGAATTTGGTATTATAAGATATTGGATATTCAAGCGAATCATATATCACACTGGTTCAGTCATCCGAGCGTATTACAGATAATGGGAGATTGAATTTTTTTTTTCAAATTTCCCATTATTCATTTAATAACTCACAACCCACGTGATCGATTACGCTAATACGACGAACGTCGGTTGCTAAAGCCGCAAACGTGTGACATGTTAAAGATGAACGATATCGACTTGAGTTTTTTCTCATATAAAATCTGACAAGTGCAGAATAGCTAATCTCAAGTTATCTTCCAGCATCCCTATCGATCCATGTTAAACCGAGCTTACTCAGGCAATAGTTGAAGATCTACGACACTGGAAAATTGGAGTTCCCTCAAAGTTCTCCATTTTAGTAAAATACTTATTGCTGTCAGACAATGATTTTTTTTTAATTCAAAGGTTAAGGTCAATTGCGATCAGGACTACTGTTACTGTCAGCTCGTCCTTAAGTCTCTTGTCAAACTTCGGGAGGATCCTTCAGTTTTATTTTTTTTTCCCCTCATTAGTGACAGACCTCGACTACGAGCACGAACGTAGCTATTTTTTTGAGTAAAGTGCCTAAGACAGTTTTGCACAAGACAGAAGTAAAGTAAAATTCTAAAAAAAAATTTTTTAAATCCCTTCTCTATTGGTCGATTTTAAATGGTCCAAAAAATGTCATTATTGGAATAATGTTATGCATAGTTACACATATTTCAAAATATTCAACAACAATGGACTGAATTGACATTACGAGTAACTTTTGAAAATGTTTAATCTGAATTTTGAGGGATTTTTTACTCGACTAATTAAAATGATCAATTAGAGTTGATAACTTGAAATAACGATTAGTTACAATACTCTGACCTACATAACCTAACGGTTGAGTTATAACCTATATCAATTGTAATGTATAAAACAAATATAATTACTGCGCCTGAAACCAAATGGAACTATTATAAGTGATTGATAATGTATATCCATACTAATACAATGGATTCGTATAGAATAGCAACATTATTAACTTCAACAATACTATACAAAGATATGAATTACTTTTACACGATCGATTACCCCTATCAATTCCATGTATTCATAACCATTATTAATTTGTAAAATGAAAAGTACTTCGTTCGCTCGAAAATTAATCTCTTTGAACAAATTTTCCATAGATTGAACTTCTTATCCTACGAGGAACTACGTGCCATCCGTTTCCAATGAACTTCCACATACGTGAGACAGTGGACCGTGAAACAGTGATCTTTGGGTGAAGACATCGCGACGTGCTTCCGGAATTTGTAAACGATTTCCGGTTGTGCAGAAGTGCTTCTCCAGAACCAATCTCCGTACTTTTGCTCTCTGTCTTAAACATTAACGCATCAATCAAGACTGAAACCCCGTTATTTCCTGGAAGGATTTCCGTTCGGCCGAGTATGTCGAGTATAATGGATCTTCTGGCTAATCCTTAGCTACAAAAAATTTTCCAGAAAAAGAGAACAAACATTTAAGTACGTTCCGGCTGCTCGTACGGACGTAATCGTACCCATGGGTAATGGCTGTATGGTGAAAGAAGCTGCGACGGATCCTGACTTTTTCTTTTCATGCGAATCTCATGTTGCCGTTTAGAGAAGATACTTGTCCTATATAAGAAACATTTGTTGCTAGAGATTTAATCCCTTAAATACGTCACGACCAGCAATTGTTCAGAGTGAATTTATCTTCTTTCTCTGTAATTAAAATTGAATTTGAAGCATCCCTTTTATAGGATGCTGCTCAGTCATGGTCTGTAAAAACTAGGGGATATAGCAGATGTCCTCGTACAGGTATGGATATAGTGAGGATTGTTGATTATAATTATTCCTGCTACTAGAATGCAAATGGGCTCGTTGTAATCAAGCTGCAGACGTCCTCGTGGAGTTTCGTTTTACATATAGCTGTTCTGGTTTCATGGGAATTATTTGTGGTTATTATTGAAAGGGAAATGGTACCTCTGTGACTGCCTCTGCGCTATTCCACTATTCAATTACCAGCTTTAAAGCCTATATGTTGGCAATGCATTTTGGCTGTGTAAGCGCAGCTTGCAGTATCAGATCAATAGTAGGTACCAGTGCTACAATAATACAGTAACGCTGGGGATAATGTATTTGTCAGTAACGACTAGTGGTTGAGACTATGGTTATATTCGAACAAAAGTTACTAGTAATACATATATCAAAATAGCAACAATTAGTGGAACTAATAAATGGCTAACAAATTAACTCTTCCAATATCTACATATCATAAGTCAGACCTGACATTGGAATTGCTTACTAAAGCTGTTTTAACCTTATCAATCAAACTTGAGTTAAAGCTTACAAGTTATATGTGAATTTAGAGTAACTTAGTTTGTGATACGTTTGGGATTTATTATTATATGGCTAAACTTCGATAAAGAATTATTTCTATACATTGGAATTCATTTTCTCGTTTGGCAAGATCTTTCATTTTTATTTTACACGGTTTTATTATAGTGAGATTTACTGCAGAAAGCGAGATAGATACCGTTCCGGCTTTTTCAATGGCTTTGTGAGGGTTTTCCTGCATATCCACCTTCATAACCTCTATCAATAATGTCTTTTGTGAAAAATCCTTCGATAAGCGAACAAGTAACAGGGTCGCCTTAAGTCCCAATTACAGCTTTCCTTTCTAACGAATTGAGGAAGCCGTCGAAAAAAATTGCTTCATTCTCGTTATTCGAATCATTTTTTTTCTCACAAAGACTCTCGCTTACAGCGGGTTGAATAGTACGATTAGGGTCCTGTGCATGCACATTTATTAGATTTATAAATTAAATTAGAACATGCTCGATATGGGCTTCCATATTGCGTAACAGGAAGTTGCTCGGAACGAAGTGGTAATTGATTGAAGTCGAAAAACGGGTAAGGAATGTTTTATCAATATTGATTGATCGATCGATCCATATGATTGATTGAATTATTATTTTCAAAACATCTGTTGCAATTTTTCTGCAAACTCAATAAGCGTGGGGCAGAATGTTTTGCTTCTGTAGGGGATATTTATATTTGGTATAAGGGATGAAGGAGGATGAAGTGTTCGCGTGTTGAAGTAAATGGCAGATAGGAAATAAGCTTTCTTTGATCGAGGGTCACGGTGGGAACTAATTGCATTACCGTGCTAATTACCGTGGCTACCGGTATTCGAGACGATGTTAACCGGTAATACGGGAAATAAGAGGTGGTCTAACTGGCGCCCGTAGACGTACGAGGAAAGTAATTAAGAGTAATTGAGGCAAACAAATTAGTACGGATAGGCTAGTCCCGCAAGGGTGGTAAGGACTTTGCCCGAAGTGCCCGAAGGGTCTTGGTCGACGATTTATATGCTCGTGGTAGTAGAAAAATATTGCAATGTCGACAGAATCATGCGGGTCGAGATTGTCAGAGATGAGTTCCAAGAGATGAAATTTTTTCAAAAGTGCATTCCAGCTCGTGAGTTTTAACACCCTGTAAACTCTTGCGAAAGTTTTTTAAATTGCAAGCGAGTGAAGTTTAAGCCAGTTAAAAGTTTTGAGAGGAAACTATCTGTGGAGGGATGCTGAATGTGAATTGGCTAAAAGTGTTTTGGGACAATAAAAATTTTGTAGAAGGGGAATCGCTTTTTTTTTACTTATTAAACGAGCATGTAATTAAGCCCTCGTCTCTTTTTTTTTAATTTAAGCCAATTCACTGTGTAATTCCTGGCACAATACCTTTATAGCGTTAGAGTATATCTCTATTTTGGCTATCTATCGCACGAAGCAAATTTGATCGATCGCTTATTGAGAGAAATTGCTTTCACCATTATTCATTGCTTTGCAAACAATGCACTAGAACGTGTCTTGCTTTTATCTACACGTCTGCCACATTACACATATTCTTCGCTGTTCCAGTTCAGTATAAGTAGATTGAATATTCATCTATTTTCTTCTCGTGTACAATGTTCGATGAGAACCGCATAAGCTTTACAGTTTCAAAAACTCTGTATTTAAAAAAAAATTCATTTTACCCTCTGAAAATTTCCTAGTCCTAATTTCATTCCATTTTAGATACGAAATTGATGCTAACGAAGGATCATGAAAATTCGCCATAAAAGATTATGAAAGAGTGTAATTTGTAAAAGGAAAATTTTGTGCCTCTAAACGATTTTATGCTCACTAAAAATACAAGCGATTCACATTTTTTATATGCAAATCGCGTTTTCAACTAAATTTATTTCTGACTATGAGATTCAGTGATGTAACGTTTAAGGCGCACGTGAAACTCGCTGACTGTGCAGTTGCATGCAAATATTCTCCATACGTACATAGACGCTCGTACACAAGGCGAATGCGCAGCATGAAAAGAAAATAATTTATAAAAATATTTTCAACCTTTTCAAAATCTATACTGCATGCATGTATGTAGGTATATACTTCTGGTAGCCCGGTTACGAAGGTTGGGTAGCCTGAATAGAATATTTTAGATTTTGAAATTTGGTACCCAGAACGTCTATCCGTGGGTTATGTACACATACATATAGTACATATGCATACATTTAAATATATATCCTTTGTCACGGGGAATCGAGATTAAAATTCGTTCGCAATTTCCAATTGCTCTTGTAATATCTTCCCGACTAAGCAGTCTCTCCGTATGCCAAGAGAAGAAGGGAAGAAAAGTAGCCGCCCCTGTAATCACGAGGAAATCAGGCTGGAAGCGAAGCTCTTGACGTAATTACTAAGCGCTTAAGAGATACGAAAAAAAAAGTTTGAGAAAGTCCAACGACCGTTATATTTTTTTTTCATTGAAATTCTATATCAACATTTTTCTTCAGTTCTATTATTTTGCTCTGCTCCACGACTTTTACATTCAAATTCTTTCGATGTAATTTGAAATGGCAAAAATAATTTTTTTATTTGCGAAAGGATGTTGAATAATAATAATATTTAATTAGAAAAATATTTAATGTTCGTCATATCATATTTTGAAAATCGTCTACTATTTTGCCCCAAATACATACACTGTGTATGTATATATTTCGTAAGCATTTTCAACGGTACGTTTGTTCTTTTCGATACGCACATCAAGAGACGTCAATTCGAATCGTCAAAGTAAAGTCGGGTGATTGTTGCACCGCTGTGAATTGTGCAACACGTCGTGCTTTTTGGCTGGCGGAAAACCGAGACACGGAAAGACAGAAAGTTAGAAATCCACTGAGGCCAGCATAGCAGTCAGCTGGGACATGAATCTTTCATCAAGCTCCAGGCCCTTTTTCCTTTCTCATATTTCCCTTCAGTGAATCCGCCTTGTCTTTCTCTTATTTACTTTTTCTCTAAACATCCAAAAAGACTTGTCAATCTGTCCATACTTATTATTTTTACCCTACTCGTAAAGCACGAAAATTGCATGGACATCAATAAGAGATTACACGTTGACGTTGATATTACAGATCCCATAAACGTCCCGTAGACATCCAATAAATGTTTTTGACACTGTTATGCTGTATATTAATTGTATTAATTAATACAGTCCATAATACTTTTTCTTCCCTTTTGTCAGCATCTTAGTACAAACTTTGAAAGATTAAAAAGAAATTTGCTTGAAGTTTCAAACAATTTTACAATAATTCTTCTGTCCATAAACAGGCATAGAATGAATTTGAATAAAGATTGTAAATTACATCCAGTTATTTATATAAACTGTGCATAATCTATTACATAATATAGCTGCTGTCCTGTACGAATACCAATGAATAAAAGTTTAATTTTATAAACAGTATTTGAGCTACGTCCTTGATAATTCCTTGTGTAATGAGCTGCGCATCAAGGACTTGGCAATTTCATCCTTTTTTATAGTACAAACTTGACCCTAATTGTATTGCATTGTAACGTCTCACTCGTTATCTCGTATTGTCTAACTAGAATTGGTCTTTGCCCTTTTAGCATCAATTTACATAAAGTCCAATTTCGTTCGCCTGACAATGCTCTTCCGGTAATGAATTTTATTCATGAAATAACAAATTAAACTGCTATTGTTTTACGAGAGGGACTAAGACTGACCAGTGAAGATCTTCGTCAAAAAATCTCCACGTGTATCTAAACCCTGAAAGTTTATACGAATTTGGACAAGTCGAGTTTTTATTCATTGCCGTACAAAACGTCATCCAGAAATGCACTTGGGGATGCACTTTGCCACTCGTTTGTTTCTATCCGTTTCACGTGGCCTTGCTTATCATCTATTTTACAACCGGACAGCAAATGCTTTGTCACGCTTCCTACATTCTGACCTGAGGGTTTGGATCAAGCGGAAAGGTCCTAATAGCGCTTTTATGTTCTTCGTCCAGAAGCGAAAATGAGATCGTAAAAGTGGCCGATGTAATCCTTAAACGATTAATATCCCGTGGACGTAGCATGTTAAACTGCCGAGCGTTAAACCAGTAATGGCGATATTATTATAAGGTACCTATTGCTGTACGTTCCAGGTGGATCGATACCCCAAAGTACCTCGACATTTCTCGATCGTACGAAGATGAACCATTTTTATATTTTTTTTTATTGAAAATCTGTAATCAACCGTGAAAAATTATAATTTTCTTTCGGTAAGGGTTCGAGTCACTTTTTTTTATTTTTACGTCGTCATGCGCCTTCTTATCTTTTATTTCCTCCCCTACTACCCCTGCCCCCCTTTTCTTCAATAGTAGACCGTTTATACGTGGTTCCCGAGGCTTTAATCGTCGCGAAGCATGTATAGTCCTTATTTTCAATGGTTTTGACTATGACTCCAGCACAGCCGAGAGTTGCGCTACCGTGAAAGTTCACAGTTATTAAATGTGCACCATTCACGGTGCATTACACGCGTCTTTTTTCTCTCTCAGTTTCTTGACGACTCTCCGGGTTATCGGACGACTTAAAAAATGGTGGTAGGTTGTATGTAGGTAGAAAAAAATTTCTCACATACATTCGTGTTTCTGTTTCTTTTTTTTAGTTACATACCATGAATCAGGCTTAGGTACTGCACCTTACATATTACACGTTTTTAGGCACTTTCGAAAATAATACTACTTACTTATGCTGGAGATATCATAGATTTCGTACATGAAGACAGTATGTACTGCTATTGATAAGGATACTCGTTTACTTCGGTATATGCTCCTGACTGTCGATTAGGCTTATCTTTTTTTTTCTTTCTTTCGTGCAATTACCTCGTACTTACTTCAATCCCGTTTCATTCTTTTTTTTTTTTGGTATTCAATCGTTTCCTCACATGCGATGCAGTTCCTCGATACGTACTTAAAATTACACACGTAAGGAAAACATTTAAGCGTATTCAACAAATTTGATATTTTTTAATGGCTACTAATGTATTAGGCAAGGAAGTCAATAAAGTGATTCGCACGAAGAGTGACTTAGTTTTTTTTTTAATAATTTTTTCCAATCATCAACTTTTCCTAATGTCCATCACAAAGCGAATATGAATTTTTTATTGGCTTCCGTCGATACTTTTGCAGTATATAAAAGCGTCGCGTCGTTTGAGTATAACATGCTTTTTATAAATGCAGAAGCTCTATATGTTTTCCTAGGAATTTATAACAGGCTAATTATATATCTAATACTGGTGCGTAACGTAAACTTCATGAAATTATACGAAATGGGATTAATAATTTTAAGATAGTATCTCTTATCGTGGGTTTAGTCTGCGCTTCGCTCCCGCGAGTTAATATTAATTAAGTCAGAGTTACTCTGTAAATTTTTAAGTCCAATAACACTTGGCGCGTGAATCATTTAAATATTTTTGGTATTTTAGTATAGCGACTTGCTTCAACGACGAATCAATTTCTTTTTCATTTCCTACGACAAATTCGTACGTTCGGTCACGTATCTATATTATAGATCATTGAATGATATAAAATATTTATAACAAATTTTTGCGTTGGATTAAAAATCGGAATAATTCCATTCATAACGGATCTCAGTCAATGGCTTGTTCTCCGTTATAAAGCTTGCATAATAATTTATATAAATCCTCAATAATAAAATTGCATCAGATTTTTACATTTGGACAATAAATGCTTAATTTTTGTGTGACGAATCTTAGAAGGATATTAGTAAAGTCTGGACCTCGATTTCTCTAGAATAACGTCGGAGTCTTATGAATAATTAATAAACAAATTATGACAAACTTAACAAACTCTACCCGTAGATCAATCTTGTATCTATGTAATATTTTTAATTATGCTGATTACGAGAAACATTGATGATCCGCATCAGACGTAAGACTGATCTGATCATAATGAAACTGCTATACCAGTTTTGTAATTCAAGGGACTACTTTGTTCGTTGAGTCATAAGTAGATGGCCCCTGAAAGTTAAACTGATCTCCTGATCCCGATCGTAGATACTAATTACTAAAGTACGGATACATACATCAAAGACGTAGAACACAATCACATGTTTTTTATCGTTTCATCGTGAACGGTTTTGAGTGGAAAATTTTGTAATTTTTTTTGGTAAAAATTGCATCGATCCCTTAGTGGCGAATTATCGCATTTAATCGGTGGAAGATTATAAGGTTTGGACGATCTATCACAGAAGTCGATCATGTCATAAAGGTTTGGACAGAAGTTATTTCTTTGGTTGCTAATTTAGATTGTGGTTTACGCTTAGCTTGAACCCTGTGCTTTATTTTAGCGTTCTCTTTAAACGTTTTCATAATAACGCTATTCTATTACACGATCATAGATCAGAAATTGGATGAAGAATATATAATGCAAATAGGCATGTGTATAATGGCTGTTAATAAAATCGAACCTGGGCAACGTAATTTGCCATTTAAATATTGGGCGGAAGAACTTGTCTTATAATCGGTTCGCAAAGCTGTATGTAATCACAAGTTGCTTTGGTAATAATTATACCAGAAATGATAAGTATAGGCAATCTTAGGAATACGTAGACGGCATAATTAATAAAATATCGGAGCAATACTCGTAAATATTATATTTAAAAATAAAGAAGAAGTATTTCGCGTGATTTTTATACAGGGTAGACTTTCTTCTTCCTGATTTTTATTTGGGAAGTAATTATTTATTTCTCTGCTGACGATGGATCGTATGACGTTTCTCGTCAAATTTCTTGTAGAATTTTTTTTTTTTCTTGTTTTGGTTCATTCGAGCAACCCACTTCTATCGTAACTCACAGATCTGAAGGCATCCTCTACCAAGTCAGTCAAGCATCTGACAGCTTGCAGTAACGCTGCTAATAACAGAGATAAGGATAACGAGATTAATTTACTTGGTACCAATGCGTTTTCCGTGGATTGCGTTCTGTTCGTGAGTTTCTTCCTTTTGCGTTTTTCGTAACTGTTTGGTTTGAAGGGTTTATTCGTTGGCGAATCCTTGTCCTTTTCGTTAATCGTGTCCACGGAAGTCTTGCGAATTTTTGGAGACTTTTCCAAAGAGTTCGAATGATTTTCCGGTGTCTCCTTTGAATTTCTCAGAGAGATCTTCGTACCCTCGAGATTAGGAATGGCGGACCGTCGACTTGATATTATATTTTCAATTTTTTTCCGAAATTCCTCAGCCTTGGCTTCAACTTCTGCCAAACGATCATCCCTGGACCGTCTCTTGGCGCGTCTTGACGATTTAGATTTTCTGACGAACGAAGATTCATTATCGTACTGCTCCAGTGCATCCTCCGATTTGGCCTTGGAGTTAATTTCCAAATAATATTCCTTGCTGTCGGAGAATAAATTCTCAAGTGAAGTTTTACGTGGATCATCGAATTCGGTGGAATTGTGAAAAATTGAATTTTCATCCAGTGAATTTGTTCTACTGTGACATTTTTTCCTATCCGATAGTCCCTTCTCGTCCACCTCATTGTTCAAATTATAATTAATATCATCAAAACTAGTATCAGCATTTGGATCATTTCTAAAATCGCTATAGTCAAAGGAAGAGGCTTTAATGTTTTCCTTAGTTCTATCAAAGCTACTCTTGACTGGTGTCTTACTCAGACTATTTGGAATGAAATTAACGTTTTTGTCCGCGTTCGCATAAAAAATAGAGTTCATCACGCTCGAAACATTGGCAGAATTTTCGCCGGTATCGCTCAGCGACTTATCATCCGTGAACTGAAGTAAATTTTCATCATTGGTAAATGTTTCGCGATCAGAGTCCGGCGAATCTTCCT
>JARPRH010000708.1:1510777-1520954 GCA_031763665.1 Calameuta haemorrhoidalis
CGTCAGCGCCATTTTCATACCCAAGGACACCAGAGACTTTCATCCCATGAGTTAATCAACTCCTTATTTAAGTATCTATAGCATGTTGAGTACTATACATAAATCCGGGACAGGGTATTAATATGGGGGTTGGTTTTTGCTTTTGCAGGGGTTGTTTTACAATCTTTACTGGCTTTATTTTGGCCACTTGGTACATACACAGTATACCTCTAGGTGGCTGTTATCGTTATTCACTACTGTTATCGCATACTACTCGAAAGTACTGTTAAGAGCTTTTAAAGTTTCTCTTAACTTAGCTCTGATGCAACGTTGCAGCTGCATCCGCTGCAACTGGTGGTGCATCTGTGGTTTGTAAAACTCGCGGAGCCAAGTTTCATTTATCAAATTTCCCTAGACACTTCTCGACAACGTTTACGTATCAATCGTCGTCAGATTCTTCTATAATACTATTAATCTCAAAGTTACAGATAGAATAGATACTGCTTATACATATACATATGAATCTGGTCCTTTCCGCCTCTTTGCATCTTCTTATCATTTCTTTGAGAGACTTCGAATTTTTTATGACAATTTTTTTTAGAAATTATTTCATCAATTTTATTTATTACTTTCAACCACTGCTAGGGGCAGTTTTCTTATAATTCATTTTTGTTAGTTATTATTTTACTGGAATTCACTAAAATCCATATTACTTCATGTCGTATTCAACGTTTGGATTGCTGACTGCCGAAATAAGGCTCGGGCCAACTTTTGAGCTGTAAGATACGTTAATTAAAAGTTGCAGTCCTATAAATCTTTAGAGGTATCGACAATCAAGAGGAATCGGGCGAAAGGTCGCTACCGTAAAAACAAATTGAGTTGCCAACGGGCATAATAAAGACGAGATTTATGCATGCTACTTTTTGTAGTATCTTTTAAAAAATATGCAATGTATATGTATACGTGTTGTACCTCAATAACCTGATTTATCCTGACATCCTTCGAAACATACTAGATCAATTCGTAGCACGAAGATAGCGATAGTCAGTATGATTAAGATTAATTTGAGAAAGCGTACAAGTTATTATTCATGAACTTTTTCATGATTATCATGGAATTCATTCAAGTAGGACAATTATCCGTGTATTTTTCCTGCTGCAAAAGTATTTTACGACTCTATTTCATCCATGTCGTCTTTTAACGCCCGGTAGAATTTAACGATTCTGAATATTAGTAGCTTCAATAACGTAGTACTATACCAGTAAACTTATGACTGGACAAATTTCCGCTTTAACACACTATATCGGGTAGTTAAATCTGCTTCCATCGATTCGAGCCAATAATTATCGATTTCAGAGAGTTTGGGTCATGTATCAACGCAATGGTATTCCGATAATTGCACTGATACCCTATTGAGCCATATTTCACATTTTCGCATTAATATTGCCATTGCCCTTATAGATAATATGGCTGCACAAATATTTCATAATGATATAAACCAAAATTTTTTCAAGAATCATTAATAAAATTTATATTAAAAAATAGTGTTTTAGGACGTACTGCTTTTCTTGCATAAAGTAACAGTCGAGCGAATGTACTTACTAAAAATATTTTGTGATTGATCTTCAACAAGGAAATGCACTCTGGTGCATTTGAAATGTGCTCTTATGATATGTACGTTCGCCGTCGGTAAAACAGAATTCTATGATAGTGTCTTCGCTACCGGATAACTTTCTACAGTCCGAAGTTTGCGCTGGAACTTAAAGAACAAATGTGATTCTTCTGTCGGTACGTAACCGTTGGCTTTTCTATGGTTTTCACGGATACTCATCATGGGGCGCTCATGTCACATTCTCTTGTGGTGTAAAACTAAATTTTTGATAAAAATAACTCCTTGCTCTCCTGGTCACTACAAATCCGTGTAATAAAGATTGAAAAAAATATATAAATGAACACATTGAAAATCCAAAACTATTTTTATAAATATTTTTATCGATCAAGTATACATTTATTTATCCCTAATTACGTAATATTTTTCCATGTATTCCTTTTTTACGATAAATTCTTTGAAATTGAATAAATCATAAATGGCCCGCAAAGTGTCGTAAATCAATGAAAATTACTTAATGAAAAATCATTAATTACTTTTAGCAAAAATGTATTCACAGGAAATTTTTCTACGAGAATATATTCATCGCACTATACATCATTCACTCGAATGAGGTTGTGGTTCAAAAATAAAAAATTTCTCAGGAGATGGAAAAGTATGATGAATTCTTAAGAACAATAGTTTCCCACTTTTATTTCCCCAGCGAAATGAAAATATACATACTATAGTGTACATAAAGTATATATATAATCCTATTATACGGTTGCCTGCTGTTAACAATAATCAAGATACCGCAACAGCGAGAGCAAAGCCACTTTTTCGAATGTCTATATGAGATAAAAAAAATTTTAATTAGGAAATCGGTTATCGAGAAGTATATCGAATATCGTCAAATTGACTATTAGATTCTACGCTAATAGCTTATTCTGACATTACATTAAACGATTATAATTCTGAATCCACGAACGTTATCGTCACTCGATTATCGTATGTGTGTGAGTGAGAGCCATTAAGCCATTACCCATCAGGATAGAAGATGTTTTAGCGTCACTGTAAAGATGGCCATGCGAAAATTGTTAGGAGCCAATTAAACGTATCGTAAAGTATAAAGCAATTAAAGTCATACTGCCTGGAAAGCTATAATGATCACTGATAATTGCAAACCTCTCATCCGCTCACACAGTCAGTAATAGAAAGATAAAGCAAGTCAATGTACGAGATAGGAATAAGTTTAGATTTTTGTGAAAAATTGTTGAAATAGAAAGAAATCCGAATAAAAGCGATTAAATAAATTTTTTGTTCATTCATTAAGAATGTGTTTTTTTTATTATAACACATAAGTCAAAAAAATTGGATTCTAATAACAAGCGCGGCCGGCTAATAACTATGTAGGATGTGTATCGCATTACCGTAATTATTAATAATAATTATATTTGTCGGCTTCTCTTTTAACGAACGGTCAGGCGTACTTTTGACTCCATTAGTAAATTAAAAGAACGTTAGGCGAATGGAAGTGCCGTGCAGAGGGAAGCTATTACCGTGTAATTGTTACGGGACTTAGTAAAAATATCGATGATAAGGTGAACTTTGACCCAGGTTGAAAAACGTATAGAATCTTCGTTCATAATTTCGCAGATTTTCCAGCCGTCGTATATGAATTAGGTAATTAATTTAAGTACAGGCGAACAGCGCGAAAAATATGAATAGCGGTGGTAAGGGTAATTGAAAAAAAAGGTAGTATTAAACGCTTTCAAGAATACTTGAAAATAATTCGGAAGCTTATGGCTAATAAAGGGGTAGGAAATAGGGAAAGAAATGTAAGAGTAAATTGCTGGTCTCGGCAGTTGGAGAAACGACATGAACTTGCACAACTGCTAACGACGTTGCCAAGTGTACCCATTTACTTACGAAAAGATGCTGTTTGGTGGGAATTTCATGGAGAAAGAAATCAAGAAAGGAAACAACAGTGCGAAACATAATGATATGCAATTCTCATCGGAAATAGCTCGGGACGCTATAGTCTATCGACCCGATATACGGAAATACTCGAGCAGTTACATCTGTCCCAGTTTCATTTTTATCAGCTCAATAAAAAGAATCGCCACTGCTGCCACAGTTGGCACCAATTGGGATTTTCGCGTCACTATGGTTCACGAGCAGCTGTATAGTCTATAGGGTGTGACTGTTATTCTCGAATTGGAATGTATTATTACAATACTGAGCCAATCGTGGATTGGTGGTTCGATAACAAAAGGAGTAAAATTGACTAAGTGTAAAGGAACAGCCCACTAGGGCAGCTTGCCAAATTTTATCTCGATGCTCGGTAGTGCTGTTGATTTATTTTTCCAAGTTTTAGATACTTCTTTAAGATATCCGGTAGCAAAGGGTATCTGTGGTATCGGGTGATAAAGTAAGCAGGATGCGCGTTGTTAAATCGTGCAGGAATTTTTGGTGAGAGGGAATCGAATCGACTTTATTGCTAACGCTTTCTATATGGTAGAACGACTTTTTTTTACTTTACACTTTACAGAATTTCTTGAGCATAACAATAGACGAACTATTCGACTGAAAACTAGTAAAACTACGACTGCCCGTAAACCTCGGACAATGATCGTATAATACTTGTCGCAGTAAAGACGTCGAATGATCCATAAAGATGGCTGCAGAAAATGAAACATCCGGGCATTTCGTCTTCTGAAAGTCGAGCGATAAACAGGTCCAATGATACCCCTGTGACATCCCTAGTATCGAGATATGGTCAATTCCATGTTTATCTTAATTGCCTACTCTTATTGATAACTCTTATCCTTTCCCTCGAGTCGTTCCTTTAAACAGTTCAGTAAAAGCTGACCTGCCATGGGTACTTTTTAATGTACTCGTGAGTTGCTCTTAAATATATAGGTAATATTATATATTACGAAATACCATGACGTCCTGTATTAACGTGAGTTTCAGGGTAATTTTTAATGAAAAATTCTCTCTGTGCATTCGAGCCATTTTCAGCCTCACAATGCATAAGGATAATTATGTTACTTGACGGAATTGATATTCCCAATTATTCAGTTCATTTAATTCTGGGAATTAATCGGAATCTGAGGCCATTCAGTTAAATCAGTTCTTATGCGGTCAAGCGAACACGCGATTCTGTGAGGGAAATAGAGAAAAAGGGAGCTCAGACACATTTTCCAGCTCAATCTCAATTTGGGGTTATCTATGCCATCTGGCCTCCATGATGCCGTGACATTTGAGCTTGTCGGCAATTCTCATGAGACGCCGACAAATGAGCAAACTTTGCGAATTTCGTCGAGTTGCCTTTCCTAACGAAGATCTCTCGAGTGTTGTACTAAATTTCGAAAATTTTACACAGTGATACAACATTTTCGAGAAACTCTCTTTATAAAATTATCACGAAATGAATCGTCGCGTTTCAATGACGTGAGTTTGATGGATAACGTTAGGGGTGTGTTATTAAAGCATCCCTTGGATCGTCCCCTCGAACAGCTGTCGTTACATTTTCGAATATTAATCGAAGTTTTTATCATCGACGTTTTTTCGGCCTCCACTCTGTCCCTTTCCCCCTGGTCCACCACCTTGCTGAATATTGGCACGATATGGGGATTGTTTTGTTTCATAATTTTTTTTCCTACTGAATCGCGAAATTATAATTAAAAAAAGTTTTTTATCTTAAGACATATAAAAACTGAATTATTTTATTATACCTATCTAGGCTATAAGAAGCTAACGATAGCTCTTCAGTGATGTCTGGGAATATCGGCGTGGATATTGTTGTTTGCGATGGGTAGAAAAATTCTGCATATGAAATTGAAGATAAGGATTCTTCGTTTTAGTGTCATTGTCAGACTGGCGCTCAGTTCTTACGAGCTGTACGATAAAGTCGAATGCACTGGAAGAATTACATTTTATAATGCATTAGTGATTCAAATTTATCCGATATCTGTCTGAGATGCTGTAAAAGATATGAAGTATTTCAAATTTCATATAAATGTCAGGAAGTTATAGTACTCAAAGACAATACATGCGTGACGTAATAACGACCCTTAAATCATTGTATTTTCGAAATGGAAATAAAATTTTAGGACTGTTACATATATACATCCTATTTTTAATTTTTATTTAATCAGCAGGTAATTTTTCAGAAAGAGCTTTGAATAAAAAAAAAAGAAAATAGAGTGGCTATGAGTAGAAGAGTCAGACGTTGCCCTGCCTGTAAAACTTGGATTCGCGATAAAAAAAAATTGGCGAATATCAAAAAGATTGCTTCCAACTTCTCTGTACTTGCTTACGCAATGCACTTAGCACAGTGTATATTTTCATTGGATTCGCAACTGAATGTAACGATTACGTAAATAATAATTATTCAAGTTATACGAATACGTGACATTTTTATACCGAAATTGGTTTTCACTCCTGAAAGCATAAAGTTTTCAGTATATGAAAACCAATAATGGAAAAGTAATAGCAAACGCTGTCGATCTTAATCGATATTGATTGATCGATTATCGTTCAAGCACTAGTCACGTGAGTCTCGAATTATTCATAGTAAATTGAAAGCAGCCTCTTTGGTTTGTGTAAACGTCATATCCTAAAATTACAAGTTAAATTTTCGCATTTGTTACCCCCAGTAGTTTCCCTACTCGATGTTACAAATTATTAATGGATATACCCGAACATAGACCAGCATCGAAAAACACACAAAGCAAATCCATAGCATTCGCTAAAGTGATTACAAGCAACATTATAAATCGTTCACGATACACAATAACTTTATTCATTACTATCTATCTGGGTGAAAATTGATAAAAGTTTTTTCAAAGCTTGCCAAGTTTGATCAGCACAGTTAAAATCCATATACAAAAATAAACGAAAGTTACCGGAAGTCGAGTCATCCTCGTGATTTCCCAGCATCTTTCAACATACACAAAACTATGGTGGGTATTTTGGGTGGTGGGATTTTCATGTTTTTCATCAAAAACTTTTCTCGTTATAAGCTCAGTTAATCATCGCAAAGGGGTAAGAATTTTTTTTCCTCAATGCGTCGCGACAAAGAGGCTGGAAAGTTATCGACAATCAAATCTTTCCTTTTCTTCTTACTCTGGACCGTCATAAATCATTACGACATCCGTATATCAGAATTTGTTACGATTCTATGGATCCTGACGATTCGATTACGTCATTGATCCACATTCCTCTTGCAGATACGAATTTCACCCTTACTTCTTCGTCTTCGAGTATCTTGGTTATTGACACGTTTTTTTTTGGCTTGAACAACGAAGCAAACTTTCACGTTTGTCTCTAGGTCTGAGGAGTCGGAAGTTGTACAACAGTTTATTCCTATGTAGGTTAACAGTGGGACGTAGTACATACGAAGTATAAGTTATTGCAAGTACCGTTTACCAGGATGACAGTCCTGGGTGCAGGTGCAGCGAATTGCTTACACGTTCTGCACAACATGGCGTATAAGCTGCATCACGCTCCGTTAGAATCCTCCGATTCGTATCTGCGTTCACTCACGAACAGGAATATCGGCCCACCGTTCAAAATTATTGAAGTGAACTGTACGTTGACTTTCGTGACAATTATTTATTTAACGTTTCAAGCTATTGATCGCCATTTAGAGTAACGTATCTGACATTACATAGCTATGGCAAGTAAATTTTCGTATACCGGCGGAACCATAATTTTCTTAAATATTATATGAAAAACTGTATCGTGACTTGTTCTGCTTCCGAAGTAACTCGGATGAGAATTTTGCTCGGGATGTACAAGGACCAAATCACAATTTAAGGTATCCCCTTAGTTTACGTTTAAACGTGCAAGCCAGCTCGTAATTCATCGTTTACCCCTGTAAAGATCAAAGGTGAATGCCCTTGTAGAATAGTATTAAAGGGGAGGATTTAGCAAGAATGCATTTTCTACCGCGAAAACTCTTTTGGGATGCAGGTAAATTTGAAATTTTATATTAAAAAAATAACTTGGATCCAAACTTTCTTTTAATAAAATT
Organism: Calameuta haemorrhoidalis; assembly: GCA_031763665.1. Lineage (NCBI taxonomy): Eukaryota > Metazoa > Arthropoda > Insecta > Hymenoptera > Cephidae > Calameuta > Calameuta haemorrhoidalis. The sequence continues at coordinate 1,518,388 of JARPRH010000708.1, forward strand.
GAATATATAGATATATTTTTTCTTATTAATTTAACTGTTTTATTTGATTGCACGATTACAGCTAAGAAAAATTCTTGTAATTAACTGCAATCGTAATTTTATCTGAAATTCCAATTAAACTGCTATCTTCATCGAAATGTATATCTTGCGTGTTACCTAAGCGATGGCTGTATACGCTACTCGCTTAATCTAAGTTACAATAAGCAACGGAGTCACTCGACATTATCTTTATGTCTTCATATATTATAATCGTTAGTCTCATCAACATCCTGTGTATATGAGCCACTGGGTATATGTTTTTACATGGTGCCAGTTAACTAGTTCGAAATAAAGGCAGAAGCTCAGCGAAGTGGACGCTAACCAGAAAGCCTCGGCTTTTCATTACGTTCAGCATTCAGTGCCGGATATTAAATATTTTATGCATAACACAGTTATGAAATAATAAATGACGTGTTTTATACGTGTATTCAACGGCACCGAGCGATGGACATGTATTGTCTAATATGACGTTTTAGAAATAAAAATTCTTTCACTTTTTATCTCTTATCGCGAACGGATATGAGATGCTAGGAATATTTTATCTCTACCCGTGTGTACCATAAGCATGAAAATACGTAAGCATTAGTATACCTAAGAAAATTTCATTTTTTCATATTCAGTGAAATCGTTCATAAAGTCCAATTTGACATATGGAATTATTTTTTCCTTTCGATTTATCACGTTAGAAAATAGGCATATGATTTTTTTAAAGTATCACGTTAAAGCGCTCGGATAGCAGCTAAAGATCCTGAACAAGTAACTTAGAAATAAATACATTCGTTTTTACTCAGGAGTCCTGAGTATGTAAAATGGAGGGGAGGAAATAAAAAAAATGTATATAACGCGTGTAAATTTTTCAACGGAAGTGCAACTAATCAATCATATACGGAGAGCTACGTCATAGACTAAGGATCATAGGTTTTCATTATCGTCTTACCTGCATCGGTGATATCCTTATCAAACTGTCGTGTCACAGGTAACAGAAGCACTCCGGAACCCATATGTAACCCATGGCACATTAGTTGAACGAAAGTAGCAACCACGAGGATGGCGTAACCCCAGCCTCCCTCGAGATAGTAATGCCTGTTAAGTGTGATCTTCTTCCTGGCGTTCATTGCCGTCAAGGATTCCTCGATATCGTTTTCCTCTACGAGATCCTCGAATTCTGGCCCATTGCGCAGACCACCTTCGAGAATGAGCTGTTCGGAAAACCGTCTTCTCAGCATTTTCGGAGTCACCGGATTGAGGCTATCTCTTCGGAAGCTGCTAATACTTTGATTGGAATCTCTTCTGCTAAAACTTAATCTCTCATCTCTGTCGTTTTTATATTTGCATCGGCAGGAAGTGATTTGCTCGCGAATATCGTTGGAGAAGGATCGATTATTCTTCACGATATATCCATCGGCTCTGTTCTCGGTATCGATTGGATTTCTCATTGGCGTCTGATCGGACAATCTACGATGATTATTAGAATTTTTCTCTGTATGTGTCTGATCTGAGTGTCGTCTTCCTGTCAGTCCTTGAATTCCTCGAGTTTCCTGTTGCACCTTGCTGTTATAATGAGTCAAGGTGGTTATCGAGTTTCTTTCGGTAGATGGCGCGAGGACGCTCTGACAGGTCGAAACGGACAGAGTGGAATCTCGGAGTCTGAAAGAATAACTGGAAAAAGAGTCTCTAGACGCGAGAGAATCCTTTCTGCTTTGACACTGACACTCGTTCATGAATTTCTTAGCCAAGAAATGAGATCTCAATAATTTCGATGTGATTTCAGGATGCGCCAAAAACGTTTCGGGTATTTCGATCTCATTGATCGAAGATGATCTTGTGATATCCAAGGAAGATATCCTGGCACGATGTCTTTTGGAAACCGTCGAAGACCCGGACGAGCTGCTGCGCGACTCCAGACTCGGTACGTTGGTCAACTTTCTCTTATGATTATTCCAACGCGCCACGATACTTTGTCGACGTGTTAATTCATCTGGTTCTTCGATTATGTTTTCCTCCTCCATAGCGGCACTGTACGAGTTCCTACGTTTCTTGAATTCTTTCATATCCGATTCAGATAATTTTTCCTCCATTTTAGTGAGTTGCCTAAGCAATTTCAATTACACCAATGAATTTCTTTCTGGGTGGTAAAACACAAACAACCGATCAGCTTTACACAGCGAAAGACATGTATTTCGCAAAAGTCCTTTTTTAACAAAAAAAAGGTACTACCTTCTTTCGTTCGCTTTAAAAAATTGTTCCTGACAATGTTGAAAAAAATATTCCAAATTTTGACTGCAAAAAAACCTCAAAGTTTTTAAAAATAATTACTCAAAAATGACGCTAGTCGATCAATACCACGTACTTAAGCGTAGTTGATGTCAATTAAGTAGTTTATATGTGCAAATATCGATCCTGGGGCTATCAGACCATATGGACAGTGCCTAAGGAAGCAGCACTCGTCGCGTAGACGTAAGGAAACGTAACACGCCTTCGCACTGACCTACTTCCTTGAAGTTTCGACGAGTTCGCGCACTTCCTTC
>JARPRH010000708.1:1578988-1589319 GCA_031763665.1 Calameuta haemorrhoidalis
GATAAGTTTTGATACGGTTAACGGCAGGGGAGTAATCTACTGCCCTAGTTAAGGATGTGGTGCCCAACTGTCGCCCGATGCCCTGGGGAAGCGGACGTGGAGGATCTCCAAAGTTACGTACCGAGTTCTTAAAGAACGCTCTCGATTTGGTTTAAAGAGACCACTCGAAGGAAAGGAAGAGTTATCGGCTATAAGGATCTCGACCAATCAGAATGAGTAGTTCTCGCATTTGGTTATTGCCAAATTAATCTGTCTCGGGGCACCGACCGAGGTGTAACGGCCTGGCTCGCGCTCCCGTGTTATCTGTTGATAGTTTTTCTAGCCGCGTTTCGATACGGTATAGACAGTTCTCGCTTGTATGGTTCTCTTGTAGTCCTCGTGTTCTTCTCGCGATATCCAGGAAATTGTATGGATTTCCTGTGAGTGTTCTGGAGGTGTAGTGCTGTGCCCTAGTGCAGTGCCCACCTGAGTGTCCCTTGGATACGGTTCTCGATCATCAAGGACCAGCTGCACCAGCTCCGGTGAGTACTCCCAATTTATGAATTACTGAAGGGATTTCGATCTGTTACGTTCTCGATCAGCTGCTCTCTGTACCGCGCACTATTTGCCTGACGCTTACTCTGACCCTCTCTACCTTAACCTAGTAGCCTAAGCGGCCGTGCATTTCCGTTGCCGCCCGCTACTATTCTGCCTCCAGTTGCGTTTGCTGATATTAAGCGTCCCCAAAAATCGAAAGGATCCGTTAAGCTATCGCCTTTCTGATAGGTTCTGTCAGAGCCCCAGTCTTGGTGGAGTTGAGCCTGAGTAGGTTGATTCCCGCAGATCGTTCGTTCTCGGATTTTGCTAGTCGAGTAAAGTTAAGAAATACGCTACAGATCATACTTGGGTTGGGGTTTGTTTTTTTGGGACCAAAGGGTACAGCCCAAAAATTTAAAAGATTTGAAAATTGAAATTTATAGCATGATATAATTGTATAATGCAAAAAGAACAGTTTTCAATGCAATTGAATTTGAAAAACATAAGAAAAGTATATAAGGGGGTGGTTTTTCAGAAAGGGTGGTCCGGTTTAATTGCAACCAGGCGCATTCGACAGCCCTTAAATAGCCCATAAATATGATGTATAATAAGTTGAGATTGTCATTACAAGTGAGTGAGAGCGAGTGTGGTGGACCTAGGTCCACGCTGCCTACAAATATTCTAAATGTATACGCTAAAAACTGTCTTTGTCTTCTCCTTATCAATTATTATGGTTACCATAAATTCGTTTTATTATTCAACATTTTTATGAAATACTCGGCGCAATACACTGCACTCAAATTTAAAAAAATCCCTGTACTTTTTGCAACTCGCATACGAAATGGAAATAATGGCAGAGAAAATGGAGCACAACTGAAAAGGGGTGTCGAAGCATAAGGGAGGAGGATGTGGAGGCTGTTACGACGGAGGACAGTAAGAAAGAGTCAGAACTCATTCGTACTCTGGAATATTCGCAGATGGCAAAAGAATATCAACGTACGACCCATCCGAGGCCCCACAAGGGACCGTTTTTTTTTTATTGAGGAAAACCCCCGAGTGCTGCGGCTGACGCGCAGAGCACTAGGGGGAGGGGAAACCTCGTGAAGGAAAAGAAGTCGGGTCGAGCGACAAGGAAAGCGCAGAAGGGGTCAAGTAAGTTAAACGGAAAACATCTATCCCTAGTCAAGAACCATCGCAACGAAATACCACGGGCGTAGCACTCGACGGCGCCCTTGCAAACACCGCCAGGACGTCCCGAGTAACGATAATTGACTCTACAACGTCCATCCCTTCCCACGGAGCAAGCTCAGTGGGTTAGAAGTAAGAGACCCCGTCAGCCATTGATCACATTGAACTCGGCTACCTCGGGATACGCATTATCGACGGAGACGATGATCACAAAATCCTACTCCTAAACTCGCCGCTACGATTTAGCGCCATGCTTTTGGTATCGCCTAAAACCGGAGCGTTATTCATCTCCCTACTCATCTCTGCGAAGTATATTGCAAATGGAATTTTGTTAGTTGTACTATGCAAGGTTATTCGGTAGGAACGCCCCGCTTGAAGTTAGCGCGACAATTGGAGTCGTATGGTAAAGCTATATTCAGATGGTGCGTTTGGACTGAATAATCTGGTACATTACTGTATAGCTTGTATCAAATGTATGCAATTTTTTGCATCAAATGACGGGCGTAATATGATTGTGCGAAAAATAAGTGACGCTGTGATGACCGAGTCGTTCGCGTCGATACTGCGAGAACAATGAACGAAGATCGAAGTCCACATTCCTTTCTCATTCCATTACGCCCTGCTGTTTTTGCTTCTTAATTCAATCGACAATCCGTGCAATTAATCATCTCTAATTATATCCACTTTCTATAAAAACCTGCCGAAGCTGTTCCAGGGGGTGGCGCTTATTGCTCTCCGGTACAGTTAACCCTACTTTTTCCTATATATCAGTGGAAATACAGTTAAAGAAGGATTAATTACAGCATCAGGTACATAATCTTGCTCCGTTATTCCCATAAATTTATTGAGCGTTTATCACTGACTAATGCATCGTTCATATGTAATAAATTCGGATCAGTCGAAATGTTCCGAATGAATAATTACCAGGTAAGTTTCGGTCGTCCCACAGTAATACCATTGTTTTTTATTCTTATCTTATACATGTAATCTTTGTCCGTGGGGTCACGATCCCTGTATGAGAATTAGTTCAAAGGTCAACCTTTTTACGTAGCATCCGCTAGAAACTTCGAAATTGTTTCCTTAGATCTTGAACCCAAGGAGCCTATTGATTTGTATTGCAAGTGTTTAGCATCTCCACGCGTAACCATTAGAAAGCTTTTTGCGTTGTTATCCGCGAACCGTGAAATGCTGATAATCTAATGGAGATAAGATTAAATCAACGGCTTGTTATAGTGGTCGGGAGAGAGTGAATCGCGTGAGTGGAATAAACGTTTCCCACGACCCGAAGGACCCAAACGAATACTCGACCCTCAAGTTCGATTTGCAGACTCGGCATCGAGAGGCCGCGTCATCTGGCGAGAAAATCGAGCAAGCCGCTATGTAAATTCGCAGTCCAACTTTGGCAGCACGCTGTTCTGCAATTAGCGCGGAATGCAGGAATAAAATAGTGGATCGATGGAAGCGGCTAATGAAAATCCTGCTAGGTTCGCCAAGTAATTCAAAGGTAGGCTATCTCATTGGAACACGGAGTACCAATCCCTTTGAATTCACTTTTGAGTTTCTTTTCTTAACGAGGATTCCTATTGCTTCTTTAACTTTTTCTTTTTCACCTAGCGTAAGGAAGGAGTAAAACTTAGTTTACAAAGCCACGATCCAGTATTACAGTTGAATTAAGTTATTCCGACGAGTCTTCTTGTGCTTAAGTACTTTACAATGCAGTAATTAGCGACGCAGTTTGTAACAGAACAAAACAAAAAATTGAATCTTCCTCCACAAATCTTCTACGACGTTCTACATCCATTTTCTTGGAATTTTTACTTGAAAAAAAAATTTTTTATTTTATATATTTCATATTCTGCACTCAGCGTTAGCTTCGAATTCCTTCTCTCAATTTTCTTCATAGAAAAGTAAGAAAAATTAAGCGATCACGTTTTTTTTCGCCGGAAGGAGTTAAATTGACCATGATATTAATATACGGCCTCCAGGGTTCGTGATTCTGATATCCATGCGCATCTAACAAGTATGAATAAAGTCAATATTCCTCGGAAGCAAGTATAATATATGTTGAGTATGCAGATTAGACGTGTAACGTTTTAAAGATGCGCATATAAATATCTAACTATTACAATGCATTCACTATACAGTTAACTCTCAGCTAAGTTACCATAATGAGTCTTGAGATTCCAGGTAAATTTTTAATACTTCGTTAAATCTGTCTCAATCGCCCAGTCCGACCCTCCTAAACGCATGATTAAACAGCAGCCAATGACAATAGAAAAAAATATTGTACACGGTTAACGAACAACCACTGACGTAATGCAGTAAGAAAAAAAAAATGTATAGCTTCCGGTGAATAAGATTCATTCAAAAATTACAGTCATCGACCATAATTCCAGTGGTTCGCCTTCTCATCGGAAAGTACCAATCACAAAAGCACTATAGGCGAGTGAAGGATAATACACGGGGAGCGCGGAATGGAATAGGATTATTCGTTGCTCAATTCACAAGATGGATCGATTCCCATTTCCGTGGATCATTCAAATGAAATCTCATAGCACATCTGGATAATCCTACTGGTACGAAATAACATGAGAAATCCCGTGGAGTTCGATGAGAGGCAAGAAGGCTCATATTGTTTCTATAATCCACGTGTATCCCGAGGCTATTCAAGGGCGCGCGGGGCAGATAGCTCCGTACAGTTAACCATTTGATATTGCGCATCGCGCGGGTTCGGTTTGCACAGAGAAACTGCAATCGATGCGCGAATATGCAGTTAAGGCTGAAGGTTAACTCTCTTTACGTTGGACATGATAGAATATGGGTACTCTGTACCGTTCGCCGCTTCATTTCCTTGAGTTATGGTCAATTACAGATGCCTTCTCTTAGCAGCGTGTGTCTGGCTACCACTTCCATATGCTTTGACTCGAGATAACCCACGTTTCTACCAACATACGTTACCTACAGAGAAGCGACCTCGTATTTAAAACCTGTACAAAATAACACACCACCATTGGAGTAGCCAGTCTGAAGAACGAAAATGAATTTTTTTATAAAAAAAAAAGTACAAGCTCCTATAGGCCATTTTATAGACACCTGGTCATCGGCGATCCCGATACAAGACGAATGTGCTGATATAGGCAGAGCGCGTGCAAACGCAGACTGGAGATGCCGCTGAGATAGGAAAGACCGATCGCCCGTAGGTTGAATTTATTACAAAGCTTCCTTTCATATTTCCTTCTTATTGCAGCTTCTCTTCGCGGGTCTCCCTGTGTGTAATTAAATTTTATTTCTCGCCGAGCGCCAGCTGAGAAACGAGCTCTTGAAATTAACCTTGGTGAAATAAATTGGATGGTTGTGTGTACGAGCGTGAGTGTGTATCGTCTTGCCTTTCTTATTTAGCATATTAAAGTGCAATGAGCAGATCGTGCAGGGGAAAACAAGACGGGAAGATCGATCGTGTGTGGGAATAATTGAAACTGGATTGCGCCACTTATTTTCTAGGCGTTCGTTAATTTGTCGAATCGTCAACACGAGGGACAAATTCTTTCCTGCACGTCAAAACGTCAGTGGCGAATATTTTGAATTAAAGAAAAAGAAAAAGGGAAAAGTCTCAAGCTCGATTACTGCAAGTATGCATATCAATCGTAGGTAACGGATACCGCTATTCACTTGAAAGAATAACAAGCAATGATTGTCTTATTATTCACAGTCATCCTTCCACCAGGTATAATAACATCTCGCATTACCGTTACGGCCAACACCTTTTTACCGCAGGATCTTCCGTACGATTAAATATAAAATATTGTACCCGTTAACGATATTCTAATCGCACATCTGAATCATCGTTATTCGTCAGACCGTAAATGCTGGTCGTAGATTTATGCTTTATTGCATTTTTCATTCACGTTATACAATAGCAATGTACTTGGTGCGAATATTTACGCAATTTTATAGTCCACTGTTTGGCACAGTGTACGCATTTACGATCCTGCGTCACGTGTCGTATTGTCTCCTCCAGCTGGCACTTAATCTTCGTCCTACGATCTCTCGTCGTTCTGCATCCCTGTGGCCTTGTTTGCAAACGCGAGCGCGTATCTTACGATCTGTCCGTACAGCTACGGCCATATTTACATTCTATTTGGGCGTTTACTTCGCATAATACGGCATTCGCGTTTAGGTCTTTACTGTTTTATTCGAAGCCTTTTCTGCCATTGAATAAAGCGGACGGAGAGCCGCGTACCGTGTATATAAGGACAGCTGTGCGTTGTAATGATTTTTCATGACGATTGCACAATCCCATAATGACGTCGTGCTGTTCACTGTTTTCTATTTTATTCTTAATTTAATTAACGTGCATTCACGTATCCTCGCCAGCACGAGACGACGGTATTCGCAAAATTTGCAATAAGACGCGACAGCCGTATGCTGGGATTAAAATTTATAATTGAATGGGCACAAGTATGTATAGATGTTTTTATACTTGTGTACGAAAATCTAGGACGAAAATACATGGAGGACAATCTTGCTTCGGGTAAATAAAAAAAAAAAAAAAAGAAAAAAAGAAAAAAGGGGAATTGCATTGTGGCAAAATGCAATCTAGAGCATTGTTAGATATAGTGGCTATATGTATCGATCTCAGGTATATATAGGTTCAGGTACACGACGGCTGATATGCCAAGATTAATGCTGCCACCTACTTTCCAGGAATTATCGTTCCGACTTTCCCATTGCAGGATTTAGTCTTTAAATGGAAAATCTTTTAAAAGTTCTTCAATGAGATACACTTGGATACTCGGAAGTGTGGATACCTCTTTGCTGGGCGACATTCCTCCTTCGTTTATGCTTATCGGAGTTTTACGTCGCATCGTGTTGGACGCATTCGCCAGAGGAGTTACAAGATTTCGTAACGTCAAGAATTCGCTCTTTTTTGTATGAAAAAACATACGAGAATGACTGTACGATTCAGCATCTTGATAACGTGTGGCGAATATTCAATTCAATTTCCAAAAGTCGACGCGTGGCTAATTTTGGAGATGATATATTCCCACTATAGTGATAACTTTCAAAAACGCATATTTCACTTCAAAGTGCACGATGGAATATTCTTGTAATTTTATCGAGCTTAAATGACAATTTGAAGCTTTATTAAAATTTCGAAGATTCTCTTTATATTCGTTCAATTATTTTATTGGACTGTTCGATATATAGTATTGAGAAGCATTACCTGTAGGCTTAGAGATAATAATAATAACGTGGCTGAGAAATTAATTCACAATTAATTTGTATAACCGTAATCGTGTCATTTACCGGATGTGATAGCAACCATCGATAAGAGAGATTTACGAGCGACAATTTATAAGACGTCAGAGTATCCGAGTAAAGCCAAGGAGTAATATGTAGTCCTGGAATAGGGAGAATTCGAAGACGAAGAAGCAACAGATTTCATCGTTCAGATTTAGCGAATGTAAATTACTGATTTCGATATGTAGGTTTCGAAATGGCTATCAAGGTCAGCATACAAATTCCCACGAAGATAGCTGGTTCAATTTTCACAGTAAAGGGCAAAGTCAAGGATGAAATTGATTGAATAGATAAAGCAGAATATCGAATGAGCGTTCGGTAAGCTGATAATATTGAAAATTATTAATCTCCATTCACAGTCAATTTTCAATTGAAATTTTTCCTAACCGTGCATTGCATTTGTTCTCTCTGAGGTTGCACCTGATAGGACGATGCAATTCGCGCTGGAATTTATTCAATCATTCGGATGGTCTCTCGGTCAGGGACACGTTATGATCGTAACAAGAATGTGTCCTCATAACGATCGTGGAGGTCGTCACTTTGAAAACGGGACAAAGTTCCCTTTCCGAGAGAATCGCGTTCGCCTCGACCTCGAAGTGCTTTGCCATTCAACGAGACGAATGACTCTCGAACGGAAGGCCGGATGGCCAATACGGCCAGACGGGCCGGATAGTGCCATTGCTACCTTCGTAGCGATAAAGAAGACTGAGAGTGGAAACCAGCAATCCGAGTTTCCAGCAATCCCCTCCTCCCCTCCCTCCCCCTCGTTGCTGTTCCACCTTCACCATCTTGCTTCTCTTCTTCTTCTCGAACGGGACGTTGCTTAACGTTTTTCTTAATTGCCTCGGACGACTTACCGCGAAAGTCATACCCTTTTTCCTACTTTCCTACTTTCCGTGCACGGAGCTTGTCCTGATGATGCCTTATGGGTTTCTCGGCCCCCCCCCCCCCCCACCCCCCTTATAGCGTTTTAATAACAGCCCCGGGTATCCAAGGCGACGCTAAGTACGTCGGCATCGAGAAACACAGAGAGCGCTCAGACTTTTCAACGACAAACAAATTTCACGCTAATCGCACCTGAAATCGTTTCATCTCGACACGCTATGAGAAATCGTTTCGTCGCAAAAATAAGTATAATGACCGGCTGCAACAAAGGCGTACGGGCTTTTGCAATGTGCCCTTGACTCTCCTTCGCTCAAGGCCAGTCTTATGTTTCTTCGCATCCGCAACTGCTCTCCGCATATATACATATACATACATACGTACACTTCGTAATTCACATCTCCGACCGGGTATCACTCTTGGCCACTATCAATCATCGTTCATTGATAACCATCGTGATTTTCTATCTCCAGAAGCTTTTCCATTCTCCATATACGTAATTACGTTCTCCTGCAGTTACACTTGTGTATACCGATCGGTACTATAAATATTGTCCTGACTTTATTTTACGTAGCACTCAGTAGTAACGGTAGCGTGCACGGTCAGACGTTAGGCTTGTTTCATAGTTGGCGTCGGACGACAGTCCAGACATATCGATCACTATCAGGCTTCGATTTTCTTCCTTTGCTTAACGAATGGCATCGGCATCGGCATCGGCACCAGGAGTTCTTGGTTTCGCGATTGAGAAATATCGTTGACGCGAGTCATCGATCGAAATCAGTGCTTTCGCGCGAGACATTTATTCCGATTTCCACGGATCGGACGGCTCGATGGCGGAATATATATCTTACTGATTTTTATTACCACGTGCGTGCAGTTGCGTGACCGCAGCGAAGAATTGAGCATGCGCGCACAGGGCTATACGTCATGTCAAGCCGTTTAATGGGCTTTTAATACAACTTTACGAGCAACACAGTATCTTCTCAAGGTCCATCGGATGTACCCGATGCTTGGTATGACATGTTCCGCCATCTTATATCTTTTATCATAGCGATAACTACTTACGCTATATTAATCGATCATGACCTAGAAAATCGATTGAAATTGATTTTAAGGAAATCGAGAAATTCGAATCGTCCAACGTTAATTCATGATGAAATATGACGGCAGTGATTGATTCAATTGGACTAAAGACACCTGTTCTTCTTGCTCGGAGCTATTTTTTTTCTATTATACCGTACTATTTTATTTATGCTACTGTATCAACTTTTGCCCAAGCATCGAATATATTTATGACTCAGTCGTTCCGTTATAGTACTTATTATCCTTGGCAGCGGTGCATTATAGCCGGTCCGTTATTGCCATTGGTTATTAGAAGTGCATTTATCCGTTATTAGTGCTATTTTATGAGGGTTTCACGATAAAAAAAGGAACACTACTTTATGATCTTTTCGTTGTATTTCAAGCATATGCATTTCGTGTAGCTCATTACAATTTTTTTTTAATACGATAATGCCCAGGTACTATAAAATACCCAGAACACGATAATGATCCTAATAGTCTAATTATTAATCTACGCCGTTACATTATAATCCTCGAGTACCTTCGTATTAGTTACACCGTGGAGGTCGAGCCAAAAACAATTTATCGCATGTACGGTTGTCAAATTTTACAAATACAAAATCAAGTACGTCACACTGGCAGTACCCATTAAAGCATAAATTAAAAAATAAGGAATAGCAGGGAGATAAATGTACAATAGCCATAATCTCGTTAGTAAAATAACAATGATGCACCGACTAAACAATGGGAATATAATCAGTTGAATTATTAATAATAATCGAATTCGAGACGAAAACCTTGTTGCTTTTTTTTGACGACCCAGTTGCCTACGAATAGCAATTATACACCAATCATCTTTTACTTATCATCTGTCGATAAGGTAGTAATTACCGCTGGTATAAATCCATACGGTGGTGAACAACCCCTCGTGCTGTCTTCGTCGCTCCTACTCGACGAGGCTTTCCTTTTTTTAACAGGCTTCGTTGTTCCGCTACACTTGACAATGAACTTTATTTCATCCTTCAGTTCTTCTTTGAACGATAACTGAAAGTACATAAATATAAAATTTTAAATCGAAGGATCCAAATATTTTAGGGTTTTTAACGAATAATCAATTATCATTGTTATTACTATTAATATTATTCTTATAAAGATTCCCTTTTACAATCACTTAATGGATCTGTACCCATTGTACCGTGATGCTTTTGTACTTGATACACTCGAAGGAACTGTATAAGTATACAGTATATGTAGGTATTGGTACGAGTGACCGAGCGAAAGGGGAATAGAGAAGAGGGATGGATTGTCCGGATACTTCTAGTGGGAGGTTAATAAATATTTATATATATTTATTTATCCACCATTGAACTCATGGTTATCCA
>JARPRH010000708.1:1608801-1620801 GCA_031763665.1 Calameuta haemorrhoidalis
TTCCACCACCTTGTTTTCAGTACATGAAGTTTTCCCTCTTCCTGAAGTTTTAGGATGGCTCCGCTTATGGCTGTTCGGTATGGCGAATCTGAAGTTTAAATTGCTTTTAAGAATGGCTCCGATAAAAAACATGTGTAGCTAAGCTTCTATACTAATGTACAAATTAACGTTACTAGTACCCTTAGTCTTCCTTATTTTACAGGTATATTTTTGATGTGTAAAATATACACTACATACACATATACAGGATATAGTATATTGTGACGTGATTTTTCAATTCATGATTAAATTAAAGGGGTCTCGACCAATCAGATTGATTTGCTCTCAAAATGTATTATTGCCAAGGCAGTCTGTCTTGGGACACCGACCAGGTGCCTCAAGCTAGCTCGCGCTCCCGGTGTTATCAATTGAGATTTTCCGGCTGTGTCGCCCATACGGCACGTAAAGTTATCGGTCGTGTATTTCTCGCGTTCGCTCTCGAAACATGAAGAAAATCCTACGCATTTTCCGTGTGCGTTCTCGGTGTCCAATTCTGCGTTAGTACTGTAGCCAAAGAGTATCAACGTGTTTTCGGGCTTCACGGATTAGCTGAACCAGCTCCTATGAGTATTCCCAATTTATTAATTGGCGAAGGGATTTCGATTTTTTAACTTCCATTTCGCGTTCTCTTATGCTCTCGTTTGCTTACTCTCTGCATTTCACGCTATTTGACTGGCCCTGCTTTTTCGGTACCGTCCGCTTCCGTTTGCGCATCCAGTTGTGTTTGTGGATTTTACGCGGCCCCTAAAATCGACGCTTTCGGTTGCGATTCTTGATTCCACGCGACTCCAAAAATCGATAGAAAACGTTAGGTTACCGTCCGTTGCGATAGGTTACGTCAGAGCTCTCGTTTTGGTGGAGCTGATGCAGTTTCACCTCATCTCCCAGGACGTATCGTCTTGTCAGTTCCCGGTGAAATAAGAATTGGCTGTCGGGTGCATGGAGGAAGGGTGGATGACAGAAGGGGGCGTAGGTTAGCTCTCGGATTCGCGTTATCAGTGTCGAGTTAAGAAAATACGTCACAATATAATACGGAAAAGAATGGTATATTCAGAATATACATAAAAAAAATTTTTTTACTACACTCCACCTATATGACATTTTCGTGAAGGATGGTGTAAAAAAATATTAGGAAAAAAAAAGACGATATTGGCATAAATACTTACTGGGTGGCATAGCAATTCCGTAACCCTTGGAATCTAAGTATCCGCCAACTTGAGTGAGTTCGCAGTTTCTCTCAATTACGTATTCGATCGAAGTGGATTCCATTAGGAATGCGTAGTTGCCCTTTCCCTTGACCACTCTCTCCACGCCCTCAACGTTGCTAGACGTAAACACGGACGGCCTCGCTGACTCCATGAAAGACCACATGCGCTGGTACGTCGAGAAATTGGAATCCTGCATCAGGAAACAGACTACCGTTTGCATTGGATAGATCAAGCATTGGCCAAGATCAGAATCTGTTGCTATTCTAGGTACGAGCGTTACTCGATTTCCAAACTGGGAATTCGGGATCTGGAATTACGTGCTGGTCATTTCAGGAAATATTCGAGTAATCCCTCTGTAATATCCCATAGTAGAAACGCGTTAGACACGTTCGATATGTAATCCTATCCATCGAGTATGACTTCTCCATAGACACCCGTTATATTTCCAAGATTTTGTTCTGGCAATATCTATATATGTTACATTAAATTTTATCCGTCTTCATTGAAAAGTCTTTGATAAGTCTTCTAATTGTATGAAATTTTATTCGTGGATCTTTTATTAGGTTAAATTAGGTTACGCTATATTTCCAAGATTTTGTTCTGGCAATATCTATACATGTTACATTAAATTTGATCCATCTTCATTCAAAAGTCTTTGATATGTCTTCTAGTTGTATGAAATTTTATTCGTGGATATTTTATTAGATTAGGTTAGGTTAGGTTAGGTTAGGCTATATTTCCAAGATTTTGTTCTGGCAATATCTATACATATACATTCGATTTGATCCGTCTTCATTCAAAAGTCTTTGATAAGTCTTCTAGTTGTATGAAATTTTATTCGTGGATCTTGCTTTTTCATGAAACATTAATCAATCATGTAATCTGCTTAAAAATTTTAAGGCTGAAGACGTCGCTGATACGATACTTGAAAAAGGTATAGAAAAACTACGAGTACTTCTCGATCTGATAAACAAAAAAGATGTACAAGGTTGGATGAATATAGAATGATACTAATATTTGATATGAATGATACTAATATGATATAAAATGTTCTTTGGTGCTTACCCTGAAGAAAGCTGCAGTGCTGCCACCTTTTAATGCACCGTATTTGATTTTCGTCTGTTTAGCCAAATCCTCAGCGCTCTCAATCGGCGAATCCATTCTTTCGACCGTGAGAAAGGCGGCCAGATTTGCAGTATACGAGGAGATCATTATCAAGGTGAAGAACCACCACATGCCGGCGACCATCCGCGTGGAAACAGCCCTGCGATCAAAATTTTTCCAATGCAGTGGATCGGTACAAATTTTTGCATTTTATCATGGAATTTTATAAATTTTATAATATAAAATAAATCTAATTGAATGCATCTACAAATTAAATGTATTCAATACAACGGTTAATATTGTGAATTATTGATTAATAATCAAGCAATCTACGATTACGGTATAGAAACCAACTACGTGGATAGGTATTGTTACAATCAATTTTTCAAATGTGCCATAAAGCTTGTTGAGTGTAAAGTCACATATGGGTGAGTAAATAGCTCGATGCTGTAATGCAATCTTTAACTACGTTTCATATATTTTTTTGCTAATTTAAAATTTCTCTAAGGGCCTCTCGTGCACACATGAGAAAATTCTTCAAATAAATTAATAATGTTTCTCGTTACCTTTCCTTCCTCGAGCGACTAACTGCTACGGTTGTATGATTTATTCAAATTACTTGATTACTGTTTTAATTCAAATTTCTTCGCAATTTACTCTCTTTCGGATATTCTCAAGAAATTTTACGTATCACGTATATTGCAGTTGTTATTACTATATATAATTAACGGAGAAATTAAATGTCTAACAAACAGTGTAATTATTATTATAGATTCGTGAAATATAATCTCCTGTGAGAAATATTAAATATAATAATAGCTTGAAGTACTTTTGAGTTGCTGCTGCTGCTACTACACAACTGAATATTTCCACTTGAATGAAAAACGTAAATTGTCTTTTCCAGAAAGCTCCTTTAATAAAGACATCGAATGCCATGAAAATGCCTTTCACCAAATTACGTACATGATTTAATAATAATTCCTCATTCAATTCGATATTCATTCCAGTAATGAATTACAAGAAAGTTTTGATTCTCATAACTTTAAAACTTTGAAAGAGAGCTTATCTCCCACTCTTATTATTTTCAGTTCAAAAACGTCTTAAGTATTTCATCTTTAATATTCATCCCATAAATCGTCGAAGGTACGAACGATAACCGTTGAATGAAGTAATTGCATGAAATATCTCAAAAGCTCATGAACGATGACCGAGTGTCTGAAGAAAAGATTGTCAGAGGAAAGAGAGGTAATGAGAGAGATAAAATAATGTAAAGTAGGTTCAGGAAGAGTAATAATAGATAAACAGATTAATCCAGCAGTAACGTAGGCTATTGCAGCAAGCCTACGATATAGCATCCAGACTATCTTATTTAATAGCCTATAGTCGGTGTTGTGACCTATCGTGTTGTCGGCTGCGAAGCGCTTGGTAACGATCTTAAGTTTACGATGACACCAGTCCAGGACCAGTAGTTATTGAAAGAGAAGACTTACTTCGGTGCTATATCAGAGCCTTGCTGCATGAGCGAGCCTATGGTGAACCAGAGCGAGTTCAGGAGGGTAAACTCGTTCTCGAGGACCTCGGACTGCGCGTTGCACGGATGGGGATTCTCCCACTCGTAAGGGCTGAACCTGCAGACACGTGAAAGGAAAGGGATGGGATTAGATCTCAGAGCCGTAACGAAAAAAAAAGAAATGCTTCAGCATCACTTGGCAGCAGCAAGTTCAAATAGCAGGAAGTCCTTGAGCAACACAACCGGCAGTCGATTCCATCCAGACGACAGAGTACCGTCATAGTGGTCCAGAGATTCTGCTTCTGGTTACGACTCTGAGGATATTTTGGATATTGTGCAGACGTGACGTCACTCGTACAACACTTCCTCTCCTGCGCAATCCGTTATCGTGTGATCCTCGAGACAATGGTTAGCGAATTCGCATGCACTTTACACACACACGCACAAGAGACACAAATATAGATCGAACGATACACGTGCTGCGTTATCCAATGGTTCAGAACTTCCTGTTAAAATTTTTCAACGTGATGCACAATTTTTTACAGTCAGTACTTGAGACAGGACAGAGAGATAGGAATTTGAAAATAGAACACCAGGTCAAGCTAACGTTTCATTTATTTTTTTTTTTTTTTTTTGAAAAATGGCAACGAGACGGGATAAGGGAGCAGGGCTTACTTGGGTAAAATGTCACAACCCTGACGCATTAGGGAGCCAATGGTAAACCACATGCAGTTGAGCAGCTTGAAACGGTTTTCCAGATGATCCGGATTTTTGTTGCATCGATGAGGATTGTACCACTCGTACGGTGTAAATCTAAATATATCAACTCGACAGAATTAACGTTTTGATCAATACTGATAAATTATTATGCGAAGCTCTGTGTCACGCGAAAATTGTTCCAAGGGGTGTTACCACCCCATGGAACCCGATTGACTTTGACTTTGTGTGGTCTATGGTATAATTACGAAATTCTTACGTGAACTCCCTGCCATATCAATGCACGTCTATAGGTATTTCCAAACTATGCGGTGCGAATTAATCTGATATGTTCGTCCCTTAGTATATAGCTTATTGATTGCACGGTACTCGCCTGGCTAATATGAAGAGTAAAACGGAGACTCCCAGATAAGCCGTGGCCATGTAGATCCACACGTCGAGACTGAGAGGACTGAGAAACGAGAAGAGATTCGGTGGCTGCTTTATGGGCTTGCGATATAGTATACGGATACCTGTGAATAATAATTATTAAAGTAAATTTAAAAAATTATAAATAATTAATTAATATTAAAGGCGATAAAAAAAGTCTTACCGAGATTCATGAAGGGCATCGTGAAGTCTACGGCCTGCTCTCGATCGTATGTGATGGTAAGGTCGGCAATGGCCATATCGGCTTTCTGATCGAGAAGTTCCTTTATCATTCCATCCCATTCCTTTGTTTCCCTATTAATGGATCCGTAACGTCCGTCGGGCACCAGCCGGAAGGTATAATTAAATCCAAGGAGCCGTGATATCTCGTGTATAAGGTCGATACTGTATCCTTCGAATTGGGCATTTCCAACGAGCTTCTCACTGGAGTCCTTCCGCATGCAGTACGGCGAGCTCTATCGTTCGACAAACGATAATACTCATGAAAACCATATTGGCCTTAAGCATATCGGATACAAAGGCACATAATAAGGAACGAGGATAAAGACATGCATCGACGAAACTTACACAGAAGAAAATTACGCCAGATTCTCTATAGAGATTCAACGTATGGAGTAACTGTCATTCGTGTAGAATAATTAAAAGCTCATTAACGATCCAGGCATAATATCGTTAAGATTTAAAGGGAATTTCATAAGAATACCCTAAAGGGTTATCAAAAAATTTTATCACGGGAAAAAGAAATTCACCTATAGTTACGTTCGTAGTACGTGTTGACGTAAGAGACCAAATGAAGGGTTCAAGGTTGAAGTATAAAGTGCGAAAGCTCAAAAGTTTCTTCGGGCTAAGCATCGAACCTAAGGGGAATGACAGTCGAAGTGGCGGTTATACAAGGTGAAAAATCATTCCGTGGGTCCTTCGAATTGAGCTTTTTCATAAGAATGAACCGTAACGAGAAACTTGTACCTAATTACGGCGCAATGAATAAAAGCTTAAGTCGGCGCTACAGCGAGCATAGTTTCTTCTGGGGGACATTATGGAGAGAAACTTTTTATGAGACGCCGAGAGTACAGTTACCGAAGTTTCCGCTTTATTCGTAAAGTTCTAGAAGTTCATACGTAACTACATTACTTGTCGCCACAATTAGCGCTAGAATAAGTAATGTAAAGGAGCGTCATGAAAACTTCAATTAGGTCTTAGGTACGTGTACCGGTAGTGACGTCAACGCACGGTAGTCCCTGTCACCGTAGAGAAACGAGATATTGGAGCTGATAAAAGGTTGTATTTGAATATTAAAATTCTTACAAGTATCGTGGTCACGATGAACGTCTTGTTCTGAAGACTTTCCACTATTTGTGTATAAGCATCGCCATAGGTCCTCGTGAAATTGACGCCGTTCGTGCTGTTCCACGTGCCAATTTTCTTAAGTCCCTCTTTGCTGTTTAACTCGATGATGTCGAGCACGAAGTCTGAGCGAAAGCCTTGATGATCGAACTTTATGACTCCGGTGAGTCCACGCATCTCAGCCTGTGATCACAGTCGGAAAGAAGCGTCGTTAAAGAGACGTGTACAAGATCCGCGCAATTAAGGTATTACGAGACACTTTGAAATTACGTGAGACAAAGTCAAAGTGAATGGATCAGTAAAGATAAAAAAGTGCACAAAAAACATATTTTGAATTACGTTCATTTATATCGTAACTCGGTACGCATATATCTATCTACAGATAATATATTACAGCTTCGTGTTGGTAATAAATTAGCAGCAAGAAATTTGCGAGCAGGTGTACCAACGCATTTCAACTTTGGACGTAAATGAAGCTCTATAAATTTCAAAAGCACGGCTGCTCTCGGTGAACTTTTACTTGGACGACGCGTACTTCAGATTTTTTACAATTTTTCGTGGAAACGAGCCTTTAAATGTTACGATGTGTGCTCGACAATGTTAACGTGACCCACCGGTTTTTTATAGGTATATGAAATTATAGTGTATTTGAATTAAATCGATTAATGAAATTTTATACTATTTTGCATATTATTTATATACACATGGTGCAGGAATTATGGGTAAATTCTATCTGGGATACTGTTCTATAGTAGATTCAAGCTAACGCAATGCTCGATATTTCCATTGAAACGGCGGTAGCGGATATTCCATCAATACGCTATGCATTTATTGTCGGCCTTAAGGTGTAATATCGATTAAATCAATTATTCATCTGGACATTTATTGAATAATTACTTTTTTTTTAATCCGGTATCCAAAATTTGTTATAATATAGTTTCTGAGAGTTATACAACATATTCGTATGAAGTCACGTTATGGTAAATAGTTAAAATATTTTTTTGCAAGTTTCATCTGTCATTTTATGAAAATAATTGCATGTGCAACGCGATGCATCATTTCACGTGCAAGAGGACCAGAAAGCGCATAAAGCTACTGGTTCGGGCCGTTAATAAGCCCACATACGGGATTAAGCATATCGTTATGCAGCTTGTTATTTTGTTCGGTGGATAGTCGATACTGTAATTCGAAATAATTAATTATCACGAACAAACTATGGTATCATAATGTTATAATGGTTGATAACGTCCGCTGACACAATTCGCAAATCCGATCCTAGAGTTCATTAATGAAATACCAAAACCGTACGATGAAAATTGTGAAAAGCTGAAACTACAGAGTACTTACGATTTTCATATAATTTATAAGGGAGTATCCATGGGGCCATGTATCGACGGACTCGCATGACAATGGCTTTATGTCAATTAATTGGGACTTGTCCAGATCGTGCAGTGCTTTGACAAAGAGATGCACTGCGTCGTACATGAGAGCGGTTTCGGTCTGGAAAAAATGGAAACTTTTGATGAATATTTATTCTCTGTGAAAATTGTATATCATTCCATTAACTACCAGTCTTGTAAGTGCGATTTTCAATGGGTTAAAAACATATTCGAAAAAAAGTGAAATTTTTTACAAATTCAAATATATAATACGACACATATTTATTAAAAAAAATAGTCTGGTTAAAATATCCGTGCAACGAATCGAAATACATTACGTTAATAACTGCTTATCAATAATACACAATACTTTTCGATATTCAGCCCGCTGATGAATAATTAAAATTAAATTATTTAGTCAGATATTAACAAAAACCGAATTGCATAACTTCTGACTACCGATAATTATTTTAAAAAATTATCGTGATGCATTAATTACGAATCTACCCGATGGACCAATCAAAATGTATTTCAAATGTAATCTTCTCTACCCGTCTCCTATGCTTAGTACGTGATTCAATTTTAACGACCGAAAATGGATATCAAGTAAAAAAGTAAAATATTCGGTCGGTAGTTTTGTACATATGCAATAAGGGATCTCGTAATTTCTGCTCTTTCGAGTAATTTGCGCAAATGTATAGCTGCGGTATCGAACGGTAGAACGTGAATGCGAACGAAGGAAACGTATAGTTATTGAGATAAATTTGCACTGTAAAGGCCGTTGCATACGTTGCACCGGTTATCGCTCATTTGCATAGATTCTTCATGCATCGCTCGTTTTTGCCCGATAGCGAGTAACTGCATGCAGCGAGCAAGATTTAACCCGTTGATTGAATGTACCACGTGTGCTCAATCCTTGATAAATGCAAACGTTAATTAATAATTAACACGCGTATATTTAAGTCATGCATATATCCACAGGATTATTATAAATTATATTATGAATATTAATGTCTTACCTTTATGAACGTGAGGTTGTCCTAATTTCCAAAAAGCATGTAAGAAAAAAAAAGATATTAATTATTACATAGTTGCGCTATGCTATATAATAATAATATTTAATCGTAACAAAATCGTAAGAAGCTTTCTATGAGTAAAATGAAAACATGATTTCACGGGTTAATAAAATTTTAATTTTTTTTTCAATATTTTTCAGAAAAAGCATCGAGAATGCCGCAACTTCAATTCATAACAAATAAGGAATCGATCGCGTACTCGGCGAGAGTCGTCATTTGAAATTTCTTAGTATTTCAAAGGTATCCGTATGCATTACTCGGTAACCGATACTTTCGTTCGACAAATTGAAGAAGCACTGAACATATCTCGGAGTACGTTTCAAATGGAATTGCAGCCATTTCGAAGCACAGCTTCCATCGTTTACGTGCACTTAGAGGGACTTCTTATATAAACCGCATGTCTTATCGAGAAATTATTACTTAGAAACTAATGCTGGTGATATTCGAGCAATAATGCTAACGCGTAAGGATTTTAAAGTTAGTTTTGTTTTTTAATCTAGCAATCGTAGATATAACAATGTTAAAAGACATTGCTAGATAAAACTTGACATTGGAATATAGGGATGTAATTGCATTACAATTAGATAGAGTAGTGCATATATAATATCTGCAAGAGCTGCAAGAAATCTCATTTTCCTGCTCGAGTCAAGAAAGGAAATTACGTCTTATTAAGCTTGATTAACTTCCTGATTTTCTAGCAACGTAGTGTCGGCTTCGTGCGTTTTTGAAAATTCTTTATAGCCAAGAGGTATTGGAGTAATACGAAACGTGTAAGGCATTCGAATGTCCATATGTATTTTAATTAAATATATATATAATAAATATTATTTAATAATTTTTTACGTGAAAAAAGTGTCAGATTAGTTTATAACGCGAAACTGAGGAACTTTATGGAAAAAAGGCATAAGAGGGATTTGAAAATATATTGTTACGAATGGACCGTAATACTTAGTATCGGAAATACACGTTTTCACGTCTTATTATGAAACTCTCGACGATCAAACGATTCGAGGCGAAGACAGGAGGGTTAATAAAAGAGAAGAAAAAAGCTGCGAGGACCGTAAGAAATGTTTAAGATACAAGAACCCCAGATTTACTAACTTATGCGAAACTTGTAACAGATCGCTGGTGAAAGGAATTTAATAATTTATTATTAATAAATCTGGATTTAATTTTCCATGAAACCGTAAAGCGTGTGCCGCTTCACACTTTTCTCATAAGTTCAACGTTATTGAGGAAAATTCGGAGCGCGTCGGAAATATGTACTGGGGAATCAGACCGGGCGCGTTCGACCTTGTTCGTCACGCCTCGACGTGACTCGTGGTAAAACTTTGACGAACTTTTCCTAGCCAGCCAGCAATCACGATTGCAGCTGAGTGGCAATTTGCTTCGCCCTAAGAGAAAAGCACGGCGAAGCAGATGTTGCATGGTGGTTGCTTTACTTGAGCGACCAAACATCCAGCACTATTTCTCAACTTTCTTCCCATCAATTTCGAGACCAGATGCGGCCTAGTAATATTTACATTAGTTCAAAGAGCAAAAATGATTCCAACGATGATGGATGATCCGTGCAAGATATACTGAGGCACTTGAATGTTCTCCATCACTAAGGTAGAAAAAGGTCCAAGTAAAAAAAAAAAATATATATATAAAATCATAATCGACGTTATCGATCGAAATACAAGTTTGCTTTGTTGCATTATTAAATCCAATATTGCATTCACGTGCAGTCAGCCATTCTAAGTTCTGCACGTATTATTAGAGACGCAAACTTTGATCGATAATTTCACGAACAAAGTTCACCTCTAGCGACTAGATACTCAACTGATCCTTATCCTATTTTCGAAGAAAATCTCATCAAGCTCTAAACATAAATTCATTTATTTTCCTTTGCTTCTTCTCCTACTTATATCTACATTCGGTTTCGCGATACATAAAACCCGAGCGGAAGTCATTTGTCCTGGAGGATCAAGATTTTTTTTCGTTTCTATTCAAGAGCTCGGATGAAATTTAAGCAAAACTCGACGACGACGGCGACGCTGGCCAAAGCGAGAATGGGGCCGGAAGTAAGGGGAAAGAAAGAAACGGAAGAGACTCTTGTATTTTCGTAAAAGAATTCCGAGAGAAGATCCTTCCGATGACATTAAGAAAAAAAAAAATAAAAAAATAAAAAAATACTTTTCCTACTTGAAAAATTACGTGGATACATCCGCATTGGTAAAAACTATCTTTTCAATTCCCGCAGGAAGTTATATTAAATAGTATATTCGCCATATTGACAATCCCAAACATATGCTGATCATGATAAATAATAGTGAAGCATACATTGGAATTATAACGCAAGTGATATTTTGATTTTCCAAAATCCAAAGGACCATTGAAATTTGCTCATTAACGAAAGTGCACCTGACATATATTGGGATTAGGTTTACCGACACCTCTATACACACGTGTATCTCTCGATTTGACCGTATATTCGTTAGTATGCACTTACTGCAGACAGGAGAGAGGAGTGTAAACTGCATAAGTAATTTCCCGTCATAGACAATCTTACATTAGAGCGTAAATGCTTGCAGGTGCAGACCCTTCGATATATCTGTATCTATAAATAAGCATACGTGCGTATCCATATGTGAATGTCTCCACGTAGATTGCAAGTAACGTGAGTCGATATATTCTTCTATCTTCCTGTATAGATGTTACTGTTCAATTATCAAGTTCAACCACCAAGTACGTCGGACTCATTAAATTTACAGCAAATTAACTGTTCCCCTTATCATCCTGTATGAGTGTTCAGTCGAGCAAAAAAATAATTCCTATGGTTCAGCCAAGCGTATCAACTCGAATTACGTATCTGTATCTGAGAATTATTGATAACTTCACTTTCGACTTTTTTTTTCATTTCTCCGACGACAAAAAAAATATTCAGAGAGTTTGAATCCTTTGCCGAGGGTTTTGATAAGAGAATAAAGTACAATAGAGAGAAAAGATAAAGATAAGCTCAAGAGGTTAAATAGTGCGCATGAAAGTAAAGTATGATGATGAAAAAAAAAAGAAACAAGGGTAAAACAAAGAGGGCTGAATCAAGGCAAATTGAAAGATAGATTGTACTACTTCCGGTCTCTGCACTTCTGAAGATTGATAAGAAGATCGGTATTACCTTGTTGGTGCTTTGACCCATGTCGAGCTTGCGG
>JARPRH010000708.1:1634094-1648238 GCA_031763665.1 Calameuta haemorrhoidalis
GTCTGACACATTTTGCTATCTCGCTTTTCCTTAAACAGATATTCAACCGTACTGTTTCAAATGGGACACCCTGTATACATTTATTTCTCCTTCCTCTAAATTTTACACGCTCTCGTAAAGCGACGAAAGTGTTCCGAGAACATGACGGCAGTCTAGTGCCAGACTAGGAAAACAGAACAATAAAAAAGACGTTAATTTTCCATATAAGTAAAAGCGTTAAATACTTATCTGCGGAAATACAAGCACAGAGTTATCGGTCAATTATAATAAACGTAAACGTTCGGTACGAAAATCGTAGTGTTTGCACTATGCACAAATATGCTCAGTGGGACGTAACTCGTGCAATTTCGTTATCAGAACATTTCGATTCCAAGATGAGTCCAACTACGACATTTCGCTGTAACTGGAAACAATATAGATTTGGCTAGTCCAACGTAAAGCTTGCTAATCAAATTGTCAATGCTGATGTGCTTGCGAATATACTTTCTAAACTTATTACTGCGACTCGTAATGACTCATAAAACTTTCGTAAAGCTCATTTCCCATTCTACATTCGTATTTCGCTGCATTCATTCCGTAAGGAATGTGGAAATAGAGACATTGCCGATTATCATTCACATGTCATCATTTTTACGTATTTCGGTTAATTTTCGATTTTTACGTTACGGTAGTCACCCCCTCCTCACCCCGATCATTTTTACTCTTTAGAAGATTAGATTCTGATACAGTCACGATCTGACTTTGGAGCTCTTTGATTTGAGGATTCATTCGTAATAAGGTTTTTTTTTCTGTGTTTATTAGCCGTTTACACTGCCTATACCCGTGTCCTTTTGAACCCTTCTCTCTGGAATCTCTCTTGTCTTCTCTTCTGCTTCCTTTCACCTCGCCGCCTCGACCTGCTTATTGTTAGTATGCCCTTGGGGAGAATCACTGCGCCAGTTACAGCAAAGCTCCTGTTATGCCTTTCTTTTTAGTCCCGAGGGGAGCGCAAAGTGGAATTCTGAAAATCGCGAATGGTCTATATACCGACTGTGGTATTAAAAGATCAGACGATCTTACGCTCGGATTAATATTATGTTTAGTGTATTCCTTCGTAATAATTATTGAGCGAAATGAAGCTTCCAGTGTACGTACCAACGAGTTTAAAAACCGAAATTGGCACGTAGATGCGCGAATTGTATAAGGAAACGTGAATATGGTAGTGAGAGGAGGTGTGAAAAGAGGTCGCAAATAGTTTCTGAGGGGATATAAGAGTTGGAAATTGAGAGGGGATATAGAGAGAGAAAATATATTTTTCGACAAGAAAATTTGCGGTAATCGAAATAAGTAACGCTAGCGAGTTTCCACTGCAATGGAAACTTGTACATGTGCATATAAAGTGTGTGAGGAAAAATGCTGGCATGTAGTTTGGAAATTCAAACAATGCAAAAGAAACATTGAAACGGTAGAAAATTGAAATTGCAAATTCATTTTACTTTATTATGTAATTCGGTGGGAAATGAGATTTTTGCGAAGAAATTTTTACATTGGTAACGGAGACAGTATCCGGTAGCTAGATTGGAGTGACGAAGATTTTGCAATTTAAGTTACTCTATGGTATCTTCTTCACTTTGAATCGCAGCTACGCTCGCAACTTCATCATAGTTCTTTATCGGATACGTCCGTATGAAGAGGCACGTCCACTTATTTGTCTTAAACAAGAATAAAAAGATGGATCAACTGTACGAGTGGAAGGTGGATGCAAATAGCATATTTATGTCGCAGCTACTGAATGCAGCTGCAGTCGAATGCGGAGCAAGTTCAGGAAACGTAAGTCGAGGTTTATACAGACGGTATGAAATATGTTGGAACGAATGAATACGTATGAATAGCTTCAAGTAGAATTTTGGAGCAACTTTCCATACGCGTTTCGTATTTCCTTCCCGCCCTCGAAGCACAAAATTAGCACCATCTTGAATTCCCCATACAAAACGCTTCCATGCATTACCTTCGACCTCCAAGATTCCCTAGGATCTCTCGGGCTGTATTCAGCATCTTCCAGCAGATACTAAAGCCATGTATATGAATACATATAGTGTACTATTTGAAATCCTCATACGCCTCAAAGTCAACATGACCGTCTATACAAGACAATCATTTCGAATGGATTGTTCCTACACTGACATACGATCGGTGACGTCAGACCGTACGTACGTGATGATAAAAAATTGTATTTATATTTCCATCATTTTTTGTATCATTCCAATTTTACATTCACCAATCATAAATATCACGAGGCAGAGAAACAAATATTTAAATTCATTTTTCTGGTAATCTCAGAGCAAGCAAAAATGAGAAAATAAATATTTGTCAAAGATACTAAAAAAAAAATTACGTCATTGTGTATTCGCAACGTGGAATATACGAATATCGTATTTTTATTGTTATCTTGTACAGAGCATCGAGCCACATGTACATAATAAGTAAATAAATACTCGTTAGCTATAAAATCCCTGTTTAAAATTCTTCCTTGGGAGCAGACACGTTTTAACTCCCATTTATAACGTAAATACCATATATCTACGTTGGAGGATATTTTTGACATAACAATGTCATAGGCTATAAAAAATATAAAGGTAGGAGACTATGATGCAGAATCTTTTCAAGGGATGCTCCGGGGCATCCCCAGGCCTGCACAGCCTCTCAAAAAATAGGATGACAGTCTGTACCGATAAATAAATAGTATGTACGATACACTCGATTCATTGGTATACGAAAGGTGCCACAGGATAATTGAGATTCAGTGTGGCTCGACGGAAACTTCGTTACGTCCAGATGCTCCGGTCACAGTCAACATATTTCACAAGCGTTTCGCCCGACGAGGGAATATGATTTATTGTGGCAATAAAACCGTAATCATGATACACAGTTAACCACGCTCAGTTTCCCTTATTGCACCCGCGTGTGTCACCGAACGAAAGAAATGGCACCGAAACAAGAGATAATAACGTCGCGTTTGAAAATACAGTCATAATAGAACGTGAAATATTAGCTGATATGTATAAAGCGCCATTGCAGGCAAAGAGCATCGATTTTATATGAACGCAACGTATCGTGCGGGACAATGGATGCGGCAATATATACAAATAATGTTGAATTTAATATCCAGATTCGGAACTGAAAATAAACCAAAGGTAGATACAGTGTTACCCAAAAATAGTCACATTTGAATTCAAGCATGGTGATACATTAAAAAACAAAATCTTAGTATTGTTCCTGAACGTCCGTACGTGGACGAAGCTTGGAAAAAATTTTCAACGTTTTTTAAAGGCAACAAGAAATACGATCTTTTTGGCTCCTTCGCTTTAGCAAAGAGAGTATACGTCGCTTTAAATTGCTCAGTTCGTATGTGTATAATAAAACTGGTTGAGTAATCCCGTTCCATGCATATAGAGCACATTAATCTAATAGGGACGTCTAGCATGGGCACTGGAAGGTAAAAAAAAGATTTTAAAAAAGATGGAGCTAGGCGAGTATTATATAACGGGTAACCAGGGTGGCCCGAACGGGGATGAGAATAAGGCCGAGAACTATTGCAGAATGAAATGAATATAGGGAAGGAGGACAACCTGAGATGAACCTAGGGTAATGGAAGGTCGTCGTACTGAATCCCTAGTAGAAATTATGGTGGCAGCTGGTGGTCGCTCCTTGTAGCTGTGGCGACTCTACTGGTGTCAAATGACACGGGAGAAGATTGGACTTCTTTTTTCGATTTACCTTTATTTAGCTCAAACTGTAAATTCACTAACTACAAAGGTACAGTCTCAGTGGACTTGACAGAGTTGACACTGGTTACCCTTTCTCGTTGGCTGCTGACCTGATCTTGTATACCGTCTCGTGTGGCTATGCTGTATTTGGTTTCACGTATCTTGCACCTTATATTCATCCATCTAGAAAATTAATATGCTATGGCATGCGAAACTCTTATAGAGAAAATAACTTCCTGAGAAAGTGCGCCCAAGACTCGAGGAATCGAATAGAGAGAATTATAACAAGGAGTTATGATTATAAGTATGTACAAATATATATATATACACACAGAGATAAGATATCTTGTTCCCGAACATTGCAAGATGAGGCTATGGGTTCCCGTGTAAATTTTGCATTCCGTACACTTGCTTCAACCCAAGGAAGTTGCTTCATCAAAGTAAGAAGACCAAGCTGGTGTTTTAGACGGCGAATCTTTCCACCTGGCTACACATGAGCTTCGAAATGCACTTGCTCGTAGCAGATGGCTGTTTCTCGCCAAATACAAGCAGAAACAATGAGTAAGAGGGCAACTGTACCGGAAATAAGATTACCGTCAGACAGTAATGATCTTCCTGAACTGCAATCGTTCGTGCGTCAAGACTCTTAGATCTCGTTTCCGTTTTCAAGTCGGCTTAGCAATTATTGCTGAACCGCTGCTTCGTTCGGTTAGTCATTTGTTAGTGAAACTGGAAGAATCTATTTATAGGGTATTACGTGTGTACACGACGTCGTTAATTGCAGATGAAAATTGTAGAGGAAGAAATTATAATTTATTCGTTGTCACGATACTGAAGTATCAAGTGAACTTTATTCGGCTATATTTTTGTAGGAGTTTCTAGTAATTTCAAGAGTTCGACGGGAAATCTTATCGTTACTTTTGGTAATAGACATAAAAAAGGGTTTTGTTTGACTAATTGATAACAGATGTTAAATTTATGTATATATTTTTATAAATTTCCATTAACAATACTAGACAGTTATCGGTTGTTAAATAATCTTGTTTCCTACGCTGAGTCAAAATTCAGAATTCATAATGTAGCTTACGCTTTGCGCGTTGCAATTTTAAAAATTTGCATTCGCCAAACAAACTGGACAAGTTATCATGCATCGAGTAAATGCATAACGCTTGTAAAAATGTTCGAATATTGGGATGCGACCATTAAAAAAAAAAAAGTGGACAAACGAAATTCCACGAAACAATCATCCTTAACGTGATACGAAAAGTCCATTAAAAAAAGAAGTATAGTAAAATAAAATTTGACATTCCCATCGGAAGTGTTATACATATTTTTATGTTACTCATTTACGCTCGCGTATTCATAGAGTTTTCATCATCTATTTCAAGATAAGGTTTTTCATGAAAAAAAGAGAATCCATGCCGATCCCTAAGAAAACCATTAGCCGACTTTTCACGCATCAAACGAACCCAAAGAAAATTTGAGAACAATGCCTCGAAATTTGGCACCGGAAACACGGATGCGTATACGAGGCTATAAAATATGCAGAGGAGGGTGGATCTCCGGGCGAGAGAACTCATTTCCGATGAACGGATCAATAATAAATAAAAATCCCATATTACACTGTCACCCGTAAGCGAAGCCACATATCATAGAATATTGTATGTCGAAATGGCATTGGACACTTTGGCAAAGCATAAAAAAACGGCGTTCGCATTTAATATGTGCCGGCACGAAATTAAATGAAACGTATCCCCTAACGTAAATAGATGAATTCAGCAGGCCGGGTTCCTAATAAAGGTTCGCAATAACAGACGTAAAAATTTCAGTGCTTAAAAACGTTTCTGTACAGGGCG
Source organism: Calameuta haemorrhoidalis (assembly GCA_031763665.1). Classification (NCBI taxonomy): domain Eukaryota; kingdom Metazoa; phylum Arthropoda; class Insecta; order Hymenoptera; family Cephidae; genus Calameuta; species Calameuta haemorrhoidalis. The sequence continues at coordinate 1,639,697 of JARPRH010000708.1, forward strand.
CTCTCTAACGGAATTGTTCCCGAAGCGTTTTCGCAATTTTCCACTGGGTGGAGAAAGAATTACGGTGGTCCATGTAGTCTGCACCAGAAGGAGGATAAGAAGACGTAGTAACAGTCTAGTAAAACATCCTTATACTATCTTTCTCGACGAGGTTGTCCACGAGTTCCTAATATCTACACGGTTAACACGAACCTATATATATGTATACACGTACACAGACACGTACTGTACATGTATGTATACTATATACGAAACTAAGAACTCGTACCGGGAACATGTCCAGTTCTCGTGAATATTGGATTCTTCGATTTCCTTTCGTTTGATGAAATTCTGCGGTGGCTCTCACGTCCCAGTTAGAACGTCAACCTTCAATTCAGTCTCATCCCTTTATACGAGCGGAATTCAAGCACCGGACGACTGGTTCACTACGTACGAAACGTCACCTCGTAAGATGTAACGATCCGCCTGTGTCCCAGGATCTCAAATTGCAGAAGACGTTCCCCAGAGATCTTTACCTTTTCTCTTGTCATTTCTTTTTAATTTTTTTTCCAACGTAACTAAGAGAAGATCTCTGCTCTCCAATCCGTCTTTTTTTTTCCTCTTATATCAAGCCAATGCTTTTGCGCCCGTCCTCGCACCCGCCAACGCCCCGATTTTATTTTTCATGCAGAACATGCCTCACGATTGGCTACGAATAATGAGCTTCGGCAAAGCCTAAGAATCAGAATGAGGGAGATAAGAGTTTCAGAGATTACTGCCATCGAATAAATATAAGAGATACGAGTCGTGCCTAACGAGAGCTGACGGGTTGACGTACGATTACGTAAATATATACAAGACGCGAAGAGTCTGTCAATTTCATGTCGATTCCCAATCGTGATCATTGCGAGTCTCAAAGATGAGTAAAAATAAGATGGAAAATAAGTAATAGATCAAGATGAAATAATGGAGGCAAATGCAGACCAGAGACACCGCTGATGCCTTTTCCAAAAACATAATTTACCCAGGTATAATAATAATAAAATTTCTTGAAAAAATTCTCAATGAACTGTCTTGATCCAATGCATCATCTGAGTAATGGGACATCTGGAGGAATTTCCCGGAATTATTAAGAAAAATGCTCCCCAGGAAAATGCATTTTTATGAGATAATTTAGAGAATCGCTGTTTCGCGACGCCTAGCAGAATTTTTCCGAACTATCGCAGGTGCTTAACAGCGCCGCCTGGCGGAATTTCCCGGAATTAACAAAAATACTCATCGTGAACCGCATACACTTCGCATGTATCAGGCTTCAGGTCTTATGACTAAAAAAACTATTTTCTCATCGATTCAGTATATTATAAATGCCTGCCGTGAAATGAGCTTTCAGCCGGTTTTGAAAATTATATAAGTAAATTTCACGAGTACACGAAACGAATGGAAGTTTCTGAAGATGACTGCGGCGACGGAGGAACCGTCGTGGGAGCTCAAACTCCCGTTAGCGTGATCAGTATGGCTAAACTTCTCCATAGGATTTTCCTCCTATCTTTCGGTGTTCCTAGCTAGAGCAAAGACATTTGAATTCACCGAAATGAGAAACTCGTAACAGAGTGACATTCGTCTCTGATTTCCGGCAACTGAAGTCTCAGTCGTCACGGAGCGTCCTTCCAGGCACAACGTAGTAAATATACTCACTAGGAGTGGATTTCAAATTCTACTTGAAATTAATGAATTAACCGGGTCTCTGTTACGGAATTCAAAATCCACTAGCGATTAGAGCTATAGTCGGCAGCGATGATTCGTATTCTTTGCATAAGGTTCAGCTAGATGGCGATACCGTCTAAACCCCAAGCCATAGGCATCCTGAGAAGATTCTTGCCCTGGTAATATCCACCCCAAGAAATTTCTTTCAACCTATCCTCTACCGTGGGACTTTTTAAAATTCACCAAGGCGCACTCCACTTCTATTTATCGTGATCGTTAACCCACACTCTTTGAGGTTATATCGTCCATCGGACGGAGATAGGGACTAACATTCTGAGCATGAGAATTCGTCTATGGGTATATGGATATAAGCTATTTTTGTGATAGCGAACGAGATTACTTACATTTTCCCATTTTTGATTATTTAATGATATTTTACTAAACAAAAGTTCCACGGTTCTTATATCATACCAGGAGTATCAGGTATGCGTGGGAAAGTAAGATAACGTAGCTTGTGTTACGAGACGTTAAAAATATTAAAATTCACTTTTTATTTTTGCGCATGAAAAAAATTATCGATAATATACCCTTACATTTGCTTTCGAAAAAATATTAGTCACGTAGTACCGAAAATTCAGTTTTCGACCTAAGACAGATATATTTTATGTAAATGAATGTACAGACATTTCGAAAGCTGTCATATCCACGTATGCATAAACAATAAGGCTTCGGGATCGTATAATGCAGAGTGCACCCATAACGTTTTTATAGCTACACCAAAATCTAAAGCAAGAACTCAATACATTTTCCTATATGGAAGTATATATATGTATATCTCTATACACATTTCATTCCTCTTATTTCTATGTCAGACCGAAATCCACCTCGTTTTTCTATTTCTTTGTATACCATGAAAGATTCATATATCCCTTCGGATACCTAATGCACCAAACTGCGAGTATGTCATGGAGAAGCTTAATTGAAGTGGAATTCAAGTTCCGATAAGCAATTAAAAAATGACCGACTTTAAGAATCGAATTTTCTGAGTCTGTACTTTGCAAGAAGCTACGAGAAACACATTAAAAGAAAATTGGTCTTTAATCGATATTAGAAACAGCCCCCCCCCCCTCCCGACCACCCATTTACGTCATACAAAAATAAAGAATCAAAGAACATTAAATTCCATGTAAATGATAAATTCTTTATATTAAAAGAGTGTCACCCTCTGACAAAACAGCTTTCAACCAGCTGTTTCACCTTGGAGAAAAATCGTCAATCGATTTTACACGCAATAAAATTCTTACTACGATAATTATCGTAAGCCAATCTCTACGTATGGTAAAACGGACATCACGGCAGAATAATGATAAGAGATTTGTATATCCTAACATCCAGTGACAAACGCGCGTAAGCTGTTATCATAAAAGCGGCAAACGTTTTCATTAAGGTCGCAAGATAAGCACGAAATAATGCTTCGTTTTCACAACCTTCATCCACGAAAGTGCTTCTTGCTCGTTCATTTTACGCTTTTATTACGCTCGAGTAAACCACATTAAAACGGCACCGCCATAAGCCCTAAAAATCCTGATTTTCCCAAGCTCTCATTGCAAAAATAAAAAAAAAATAGCAAAGCAAGCGCATTACGCCAGAATTTTTCAGCTGTTTGTTGATCCGTCAAAGTGTACAGCAGAGTTCACGTAATTTCGCGACAGAACCGAAAGATCGAAAATCTCTTCGCAAATACTTTTTTAATCCTGCACGACTAAAACAAATGGAAAAGTAATTTCCGGACCATCGACTACTTTCTGCGCCTCCGTGCAAAAGCATCTACAGTAACTCGCTCACCGATATGTACAGCGCAGTGTAGAAAAAGTATGCAGTGACGTTATTATGCAACGTACGTAGAAATTCCAACAGTGATTCTTTTCCTGCTGCAGGTAAACTGGTGCATAACAAGTGCAGTGTGATAGTTATCGTAACTGATCTAATTAGCCATATCAGCTGGTACTAATGCAACGTTGTATAAGTGGCGTATTAATTTTCAAAAATATACGTATACGTTGCCAAGTGACGTAATCCTAATACGAAAAAGCGGAAGTACGTCAGGTTAACTTGGTATCGTAATTTCATGGGACTGAAGGATGTAAGGTCACGCGGAGGATGGTCGGTAAAGTAGATCTCAACTCGGCGAGCTGTCTGCCAAGTTGTAACTTACACGCGACTCACTCCGACGATCATTTTTCATTGTGACTGTTACGTGAGCGTGAGCGCGAGTGGGAGAGGGGAGGGGCGGCAAGAAGATCCGACCTGGGAATGGGATTGGGACATGTGTGTGTGAATGGAGAACGAGGGTAGAAGAAGCCGAGGACTAAAAGTAACGTATGAGGCGAGAAAGACAGGAAAGCTGGAACATATCATTCACGCCTTATTTCCCTAACCGGCAACACTCCCTGCGGCAAACCTACCACCCTCTGCTATGTTTTACCTAAGCTAAATACTTTCAGCACTACTACCGATGCTGCAAAGCTGTGTGGGTTGTAGCATCTTATTTTTTCGGGGGAGCCGGTTGTGTATTTTCAGAACGCCTGTATCCTTGGTGAAAATGATTTTTCCAGTCAATGACGTTCATACGCAATTTATTTGCTTGGTAAAAATCGCGAAATTTTCTCGAGTGTAAAAATACGATAAAGGATCCCTGGTTGGCTACGCTAATTTCCGGATGTTTAAGGGGAAGAATGATTTATTTTGCATTTGCATGTCAATAGCCGAGATTTCGAGTGATGTGGGAGGTACGTGACACGACGAAGGGGAACACGGAGTTCTATTTACGTTTTAAAGGTCTCGCGAAAATATTGTGCGAAAATTGCATGAAATTCGCGAGGGTGAGAACATTTTTCAACGCTTCGAATACCCTCTTCCTCGATAGCATATACCAGCGTGGGTATTAATTCAAGAAAATCTTGGATCATCAAGTTCAACTTCTATATCATCCTTAAATACGTACCCCATGGACCAATTGGAGCACTCTCGGCTTTCATCGATCATCCCTTAATACATGTTCATTTTTCAAGCTTCCTAACCTCCATAGCAAACGTTAATCCCGCAGATCGAGTGGGATCGAGTCCCTTAGAACGAAGTGAGCAAGTTCTCGTTTTCATCAGGACTAATTTCGATCCCGAACGAGATGCCACCTGCCACTACCCCCAAGGCAATAATATTAAGTCCGTCTTTCGTGCTCCAAAGACTTAAACCAGGAAAAGTAAAAGCTCGATTGCTCCCTTATTCCTCATATAGAGGTCCTCTCGTCTACAAAACTTTTCCCACAATTTCATAAGACAATGTTCCCCACAAAAATTCACAGACAATGCATACTAAGCAGCGGGGCAGAAGTCCTCAGAAAATCTTTGGCATCCCCGGATAAGTTATCTACGTACCGTACGTCGGCTATAAGACAAGAGAACCGTAACTCCAGTGAGGCATTCGTTATCAAAACGTCAGGGTGGGGTCCAAAGACTGGTGTGCCGAGAGCCCTGGGGGCTTACGCCGTATACGAAACCAAGAGAATTCAGACGAGAAACTATCTGGCGCCATGACAGTTAATTGTTCCCTTTACCTTTCCCCTTCTCGCACCTTCGTCATCCAGTGCAGTCCGCTCGTAGAATCCAGCTAGTATGGAAATGTGAGAGGTTAACCATGCTCACTTTTACACTTGAATTAACATACTCATTTGTTTCCCACGAGTCTACCCCCCCGGTCTCCCCCCTTCCCACAACGTACCACTCCAGTCCCACAGTTAACCCTCTACAGTACATCATCAGCAGGAAGCAGCGCGTAACCAGCATGCATAACCTATATGTACACGTGGACCACCCAAAGCGTACGATCTACGGGATCACCGTGTTCTGAGATTATTCATGACCCTTGCCACTTGATTCCTGAAAGACCGACTTTTCTTTTGCTCCCATTCGATGGGACTTTTATTGCCGTCTCGAGAAATAACCCAACACCCATGCATCGGGGGACGATAAAGAAGGTAGGATAAGTCGTAAAGGTCTCCTAGGGGATAGGATACCGCGAATAGTTTTTCCGCGAAAATTATACGCTTGAAAATTTTTTGTTCCAACCTCATAAATATATATACTATTTAATTCGAGTATATATTCAGGTTTTTTGTATCTTTTCTTGGGTCTCCCCCCCCCCAACGATGTATCGATCGTAACTTATTTTTCAGGATTATTCGTTAGACGCGTCTGCTACGTGAAAACGCTTACGCTCGTGTTTGCACGAGGTGCGAAATCATACTGCAGTTTAGCACGGGATTCAAGGTTTACCGGGTATACAAAGTTGCGAGAGCGGTGACGCGGAACTCCTTTCGGAAAGAAAACTTTTCCTCGTTCCCCCGTGCGGTTTTATCGATAAGACTTCTGCCAAGTTTGTTCATTTGCGCTCGACGATAAAGCTAATTGCCAAGTAAAAATAGTCAAGGATGAGAAAACGTAAAAGGAAGGCTAGATAGGGTATAGTGTGCAGGGATTTTTAAGATAGAAGGTAGATGGAAAACCGTAGGATATCACAAAATCTACCTTTGATCAATCAGACCGTGAGCTCACGGACGTCTGGTACAAACAAGCATGGATCTTGCGGACGGCCATTGCTTCTTCGTGAAAGTTTTATCCAGTCACTTCCTTTCGTTTGAAGTCTTTGAACTCGATTTCTTATCACGGTGCAGCAGACGTTAGCTAAAGCGTCTTGCGACTTCCGCATCCGTGGCTACGCAACATTTCAATTACTTATGGGGCCCATATTGCTTCTTTCTGTCTTCATTTACCACGGATCTGAAGATTGCAGAGAAGCACAAAATGCCAATAGAATTGACAGAAGTCAAGTTCGGTAGTTCGATAATACATGTGTACGTATATGGAATCAGATAAAAATATATAAAATTGTTACGTCGATTTCTCATAAACCTTCGAAAGTCACGTGGGTGAGTATCCACTTTCATAGGAATTCACGCCCAAAGGAAGGTCGTGAACGCCGTTGTTCCTTCGTAGATTACGACTCCCAGAGGAAGCTACCTCGGGTACAATTTCCGTCAGAATCAAGGACGAAAGAGCATTTACCGTTCTTATCTCGAGACAGCGTAAACGCTGGATAACACGAATGCGAGAAAAACTTTGTTCGTGTATACCTACAGAAGAAAAAGGTCAGAGCGAACAGAGTTCGTTTGAAATCCATTTATCCTGCAACGTACTCGACGTGTATTCCGTCACGGTCGCGTTACGTGGAAACGCACCTTGCATGAAAAGCTCAAACTAATTCAAGAGTTTCCATCGCGTCGCCCCCTGCGACTAATGCCAATGAATACGATATTATGACAAAGTTTACAACCAGCGATACGTCCTTAATAAACAGAATTTATAGAGACGGGGAAAATTCAATTAACGCTCTTAAAATATTATCGGTTGCTGCTACGCTATTTATTTAGATTCGTATTATTTCTTCCTTCCTTCCTTACCTTATCGTCGAGTCGAAAGGCTTTTGCAATAAATCATCGCTGCGAAATAACTCTATGAATAATGTATCGATAGCTGGAAGAACTTTTCACCCCCCATCGGACACGAAGATAAGACGCGGCAAAACACTCGGAATGTAAAACAAACGTATTCTCCTAAGAGAGTAAAAAGAACGACTGACATGGTGAATGGGCTGAAGTGGGTGAATGTGGCAAGCGACGTATACATATAGACTCCAGTTGGAGCAAAGAAGAGATTCAAAGTGAATCCGCGGGACGAAGATCTTGAGTAGAAGTTTAAGTGCGCTACCGATCTCCACTTTGGATATGGCTTTCGTATAAGTTCTAGGTTAATGCCGAGAACGAGTGGATTCTTGAGCGATTAACTTCAATTCGATTTCGGGTGCATCGACTTAAGAACCGGATCGTACGTGGATCATTTATGATTAACGATCGGCTCGATCTTTGATCTCTTCGATAATGAAAATTTAAACTTAATGCATCACAAATAGTGAAGACTGAACTCACCGATAGTCGGATCCTTCGCCCAGCTGTCTTACGGCTATTGGAAATTCGCTGGGTCCATGAGCTTTCAATAGTTCCTGAAGACGCACCAGGCCTTCGTTGTTCTCGTAAATGATGGTGAAACTTTTCCAGTCCCATGCCTTCACGAGATCGACGTACGCCTGAAAAAATTCCAGGTTGGATCTTCTATATGTATGTCTGATTATAATTAATTCTCTTATATGACTTTGATACTACGTAAATATTAATAATAATATTACTAATGAATAATAACAGAAGGGTAATAATTTTATTTTACGATATTTTTTTTTTTAAATAAAAAAATCTGTACTCCTAACTGTACCATTTATCTCTATGCGTATAATGGGAAGTTGGGAACCATGAAAAAGTACACGACACGTTCGAAGCAATGTCTTTTCTATTCCTTCGGTATACTAGGAATATATATTATCAAAGGGACGAATTTCCAATGTTTGCCGGGTGGGAAGAAGAAAGATGCGGAGAAACTGTATACGCAGTGTAGGTAAGGAAGGAAAAATAGGAATGGGGAGGGGTTGAGGGACCGGGTGAGTTAAACCCTAGGAAATTCAGCGCGTAAGAATTTCCGCAATGTCCGCATCCCACGTTGCGATATCCCGGGTTAAATTTTTTTCGACTACGTCCATAAGAACCAGGCACTTTTTCAAGAAACAGGCAATCGAAGCCATTTTCTTCAGTGGCAGAATAACTGCCGCGAAAAAAAAAACATGTTTCCTCACAATGAATTCAGTTTCAATTTCAGGAACGGTAAATGTGAAACCGAAGTAAGTAACTGGGGCGTGT
>JARPRH010000708.1:1674459-1691230 GCA_031763665.1 Calameuta haemorrhoidalis
AATTTCTGGCACAGATCTACGTTAAAACCCGTGGAAAATTAACAGGCTCGGCTTTGGTCGCGAGACGCAGCGCCGTTGAAACTCATTCATTTTCTTTGCTCGCAGTCATGTGTCACGCATTTAACAGGGGTGACATTGATTTATTCGCGAATTCGCCAAAATACGTAAATGCTTATTTCGCGCTCGCGCCGAGTTACACGAGGATGAAAGCGACGAGCGATAGCGCGTTATGTAAAAAAGGCGGAAGTATGGAAGTAGATATTGGAAGAGGAAGTCGTTTGCGAAATTTAAATGCCTAAATTGCGAATTAACGCCAAAATGAACGGTGGCGAAAAGGTACGTGGGTAAAGTGTAACTTTTAATGTCAAGACGTTAATTAATTAAATTATTCTTTACTGTGTATCTGCGAGGATAATATTTTGGAGGGTCGTAAATGGCAGTAAGGATTGGCATATAAGTATTTCGCGAAATTTGCCAATTTGAAGTTTTTGTAAAAAAATGATGTGATCATCTGCCAAAATTGATTTCGAATCTACCGAGTATCCATTGTACGGTTGGATCATCCCTTATGGTCTTTGCCACTCTATCGATTACCTCTATCAAAGTTTTCGGCTCGATTTAAAGTTTCCCGTGCGCGTGTAACCTCGCCCGGATATCCTGTGGAAGAAGGAACGGTCCTTTCGAAAGGACATTATCCTATTTCATTTCGTCGGTGATCCAGCGGCGATTCACGTCGTCACCGGCCGCTGAATGGAGATGATAAATTCTCGCTATTCAAATTACAGTTAAACTTTGTTATTTATTAATCCTCTGGGCTTGAGGGGGTAGCCCTCTCGTAATACCCGACCCTCTTAAACTATAACCACTCGCACTTTCATCTGGTGGAATATTTTATTCACGAACTTTACCCGCTCGCTAACATCGATACGATTAAAGCTTCCTTCGGTATCCGCTGAAACGTTGAACTTACGTAGATTCTTAACGCGCCATACCTATAAATAGACGGATTAGGTAGAAAAAGCGAAATGGAAGGAAAGTATAAGGAAAAAAAAAGTAAAATATTTGAAAATTGAAATGAAAAGAAATTCACACACCTGCGATACATAAGGAAATGGAATAACGTTGTGCGAGAATAATCTACCTGAGCAATTTTCAACGGGTGAACGGAAACGTCATCCGGGCGTGACGAAAAAAAAAAAAAGACGTTCAATCGTAACTAAAAGCTATTGCAAATGGAATTCACCTGATGCGAAAATTTCAAGTGGTCTCTTTCCCTCTTTTTTACAAAAATTGACATATCTCTTTGTACGCTCACTTTGAAAAATGAGGATGATAATGCATTGCAACATACATATACCTATATATGTATATAGAGGGATACTTACATATACGTTAAGTTCAATGCACTATGTTATACGAGAGAAAATTTCATCTCAGACGTTTCCTTATCTTTGAAAATTCACATGCATCAAACTTCGAGTACATAGTTTGACAAGTGATCGTTATTTGAAATTATATAAAAAAAAGGAATTCATGTTTCACACGTTCACAGCTATAAACTATGGACCTATGAGGATGCTGTCTTCTCGGGGATTAATTAACATAAATTACCATACTTTCCGAATTCACAATTCAATCAGAAACTATCGATGAAATTTCTAAAGCTATACAGTAAATTCTTGCAATTTCATTAGATCGCTCAGACTACGTACAAGAGGAAGAAGAAGACGAGGTCGATTATATCGCAATTTCAAGTGAAATGCAATTAATTCGCTATTCAAAGTTAAAATTTATTTCTCCTCAAAGGAAGAATTCTTGCTTTCCATTATATTCTTGATCCTGCCTACGAAACTATTCGTATTTAGGTAACAATTACGTGGAATAAATGGATCTTTTTACGAATTACCCGAAATCGTCGAGTAAAATTCTTCGACAAATTACTTTTCATTGACTGAACGCATCAATAATTAATAACAGAAATAGGAGAATAGCTAAGAGAAATGCAGCGTCGATACTTGCTGGACACGTTATGGTTCTCTTGATTAAATCTTCGTCCTGGACAGTCTCCAGACAGCCACTGTCGTCAACTTTTCAATTCCACAGTTTCGTAACTATAGCTACACACACAGACAAGACTGGTTAAATCCTGAAGTCTCGACTAGTTCAGGACATCGCAATCTCGAACAGAAGTTACCCTTAATCCCGGTAGTGAGCATAACTACTGTACCTTCGTCACACAATTTATCCAGACCCGAGAGTAAATCACGGTGCCCCGTAAAAGAAAAAAAAAATCGAAATTGTTTTTAACGAATAAACCGTAAAATGCAAACTGGAAATAATTATTCTGACACAAAAGAACGAGCACGTATTAATTTAACCGTCGTGTTCATAATTGGTTTTTTCAAAATTGGGTCAATAAAAAAAAAATAGGGAAAAAGAATACTGACATACATAACAAAATTGTGATAATCATATAGCGAAAGGAAAATTGGATAATAAACAAAAAAATAATAATTTACAAAAAAGTATCGCATGACGATCATTATAATTGATAAGGAACTCAACTCGTTATCCGGTCTAAATTTTTGATCTCCCAAACACGATTATATTTACGTGGGACATATTATGAGCACTAAGATGCACCTTTGATTCCTACAATGAGGATGTACATATAGTAAGTTATCCTTATCACTCTATTATGCTTAACGCCTTAATGGATTCTCTCGGTTTATTATCTGTTGCGTGTACACACCTAACTTCTTGTAATCAACTGATTCAATTAATGCGCATGCACGCTTGCAACAAGGTTATGCTGTAATAGCTGTTACCAGGAGAAGGATGCGAGCCAGGAGTGTACAGTACGATACATGTAAAATCACATATGAGACCATGTATAGTTATATAGAGGATCCATTATACATATATACAGAGCAAACAAGACTACATGATCCACCTGAAATTGATTGACATGATAGGAAATACTTGAATTTATGAATTAGGAATTTTTTAATGAGTAAATCGATATTCAATGATTATTCAATTTTTTATTATAAATTTAAAGAAAACTTTGCTTATTATTTTTCTATATTATCCGATATATGTATAGTATACTCTGGATATCAGCACACAGAAGAATTTTAGGTATCCGTTAAAAAAATTCATGACGAGGATGAATTTTACGCTAACTCATCCATATCTGGATAACGTGTACCTTGACATTTTTTTTTAGGTTATGTAATTTATATTCCTTAGTATAGACGTGCCCTTGGAGTGATATTTTAAGAAAATGATTTATTCCACTTCATTAATCGTACTCTCGTAGCGGATATCGAATTAATTAGTTTTGATATTCAATTTGAATTTATCGATTGCTTGATAACGATTGACATTAGTCAGACTGGAGATGAACTATTAAATCCTGAATTTTGACATCGAATTACCATATTTATTGCATGACTTCCTGAATTCCTATGAAATTGGCTATCTTAACAAATAGAGAATCGAAGAAGTCTTTAAGAAAATATAAATGGAGTGAGTTGATGAATGAGTGTAATTATACAATAACAATTTGATTACAATATAATTATATTTTCATGCGCATATATATATTTCAATTTGGCATAACTGAAACAACCTCGAACAAAGGTTTAGTTCGGCATTCATAGGGATTCGAATACATGAAGCAGTTACGTTCAACATTTTGTACGCTATAGACATCATACGTGACAAAACACATGCTGTTTACTCAAAGGATTTCGCGAATTTCAAATGTATACCAATTAGTACTTGTTAGACGAAACGCAAACGCTAACAACCTACCTTCAATAGCTAAACGACGATAGCTCGTGTCATCCAACGATTCAACATCAAATGCTACAATAATCTGCTTATATCAACATTCTTAGTCAATTTGGACAATTGGATAATCACTGAACAATTCCTTGAAATAGTTCAATACTTATGTTAGATAATTCCATTCGTGCTTGAAATAGCGATAAGCGACAAGTTTCGCTTTGATAAAGTTCATTTTCTTCATAAAAGACAAGATATAATTATCAAGCATTACTACGACACAGGACATCTAAATGATATTGATAAGACCTTTGGTACTATCTTCGAATTCGCAATTGATAGAGAATCATAAAAAACATAGAGATGAACAGTATTACAGCAGGCACTGAATATTGATGATTATTAAGTTAGGTGTTAAAATTCATGATGAAATTTGTATTATCTAAATAGTTTCACGATAAAGACCACGTGCGCCAAATGTTTTTTTTTTCCCCCTTTAAATCACAGTTTGAAGAGAATGATAAAAAAAAATGCTGACCGTTACTCCGCAATCTGCGCCACAATCGGTCTTATCTTCGCAATGGGTAGCAACTATAGTTTTTTTTTTGTGTACCCCCGGTGTAGATAACGAGCGTCCGAAGTAATAATTTTTGACGGCGGACTTTCATTGCGCTTTGGTTACTACACCGGTAGAAATTCGTGGCCTTTCGTTTGTTCTGTATTATGTATGTATGTATGTACGCATATAAGGGTACCTTATGGCAGTTTACTTTAAACCAACCGAAGCCATTGTGGGAAATTTCTATGTATGAAGCTACAGGCCTGTGTTGTACGTTATATATGGGAACCTTGTTTGTTTCTGCTCGGCAACTGGGACGAATTCCTGAAGTGTTGATTATAACGACCGCGGTCAGAGTTCAACGTGAAATTAATTGAAGTTTGTTCAAGCGTTGTAACTTGCTGGTTATGGGGACCTTTTTTTTATTATGGATAGCAAATGGGAAGGACAACTTCATACGGTAAAAATTTAATTTTCTGGAAAATGACAATTAAGATTCGATAAAATCGATCAATAATTTAACCGTATAATAATGTAAAACCGTATAACGAGATATTCAAAATATTATTGCAAAATTTTGATTTTTTTGTATTCTAATATTTTTTATACTCCAACTGCTCAATGAGTTCATAATGAAATGTTACTGTTTCGATAAGTTAATAATTGCAGTGATAACATTTTTAATAGGTACGGGGAGTTACTCGAGCTTGTAATTGAGCAGTCAAGAAGTTGGTTAATTGGCAGACATTTGTGATGTTGCGGTAAAATCGCAATTCAGTCAAACAAGCTTCGGCAAATCGAATGCTTATTTTATCGTGACTGAATAAAATTACATTTGCATATCAATCTCCTTTTCTAAATACGATAACAATTCAATCGTTTGACACAACAGGTATCATTACATTAACACGTACAATTGCCAAAATCGTACAATTTTTTAATTATAGTGCTGCTAAAGGAAAACAATTTTTCATCTTAATTAAACATACAATAATTATATCTAATAACCTAATAACGTTATAATATCAAATTAGTAAGAGATTCTGTTGTAGAAGTGAAAATTAGTACAATTAAAGTTTGCATTGTAATAATCAACGTTGAATTTTGCCCCAATTAAATAAGCATTAAATTAACAAAGAATCTTATACGTTTAATTAAAAGGTAGTAATTATTCTAAATTACTCTTAAATTATTTTAGCTAGTACATTTAAAGGTCCACCGTCATGTTACTATGCTTTGACGTAAATTCAAAAATTCCTCATCCAATTTTCCCGCACAAAGGACATTCGTCTCGTGAAAACCCTCGTAATTTACAAAACTACGTTAATCCAATTTTCATATAAAATTTCCTCGCATGAAAATGTTTATCAGCTCATAAGATCCAATTAAAAGTCGAACATAAAACCACAAGTGGATAAATGATTTTCATCGACTTGTTTGCCGACAGAATACATACAACGTTGTCTAAGAAATTAAAGAGAGCGTGCCGATTACTTTAAAATGTCACAGAAGTCGAAAACGTTCCAAGACAAGCGTAAGACTTAAACGCATTTTAATCAGGATTTACGGCAAAGCCTTGTAAAGCAGTAAAACGGTCTCGAACGTACGTAAACCGGGTTGAATATGGGATAAGAAGTGGGGAGAACAGATTCGAGAAGAAGATCAATCGAAATTATTATTTATAATTATAATAATTAAATTTATTTTTGAAAAAAAAAATATATACCGAAAAAAGTATGAAAGCGTCGTTGTAACACCGCCAAAAAAAGTAACCACCCTGAACGAAGCCGTCATACAAAAGTGTACGCCCGCGAGCAGAACTATGCTTCAGATTTCCATACAGCTTCCTAAATTTACATACATGCGATCACAGCCACTAGCCATGGACCACCTTTATACCTAGACAGACATATCTCTCGATAAATCGAGCTTGTGAATTTACTTAAAGCGTCCACTCTGTGACATCCATACTCTTTGGCTATACATACAAGCCAGAGCCAATATAGCATCGGAATCCAATATCAACATTTATGGTGACCCCAGTGGAAAATTCTGACATCCTGTTCGCATCGATCCATGCATATTTATCTGTGTTCCCGTAAAGGGAATTCATTTCCTATCGGCTGGTACGAGCAATGATAAACAAGATTTTTCAATTCATTACTTATGAACCCTGTAAAACAGTCTCCACGGCTTCTCCTTACTTTCACGTTACTCGTGGGATTTTTATATTAGGACTGACATAGATAATGGGAATACAAAGGTTGGTATCTGAGAAATATGTTTATATATATGTATATGTAGGAGATGACGTATCGCCAGGGTTCAGTAAATATTAAATAATTTGTATTCCGGTGAAAGGGCTCTATGAGAGCGATTAGCATAAAGAATATCGCGAACGGGACCGCCATTAAAATTCAACGAACGAGCACCAAACTACGATCTCTATGATGAGCATCTCATTTCAAGCGTACCATCCCATGTTGAGTCTAAACCGCTTGCTTTTTACTTCTCCACCCATACATTATCCTCATATTCTATGACGCACCTGAGCATGGTAAACCGGGTTTTTCGTCCAGCAGCAAGCGGTTTACTCTGCCATAAAGCATGCTAGGAAAAACACCGTATAAAACGTGAAAAACCTGAAAGCATACTAAACATTCTTGGACTTTCAAGAGAAGGGTTTCCCATCCTCATGTGTATTCAGATATACATATTATATTACATATGTGTGTATGCTCATACTCGAATAAAATGGGTACAACAGACGGTGCAGTTCACGCTGGCCAATTCAAGAAAATGCATAACGCAATTGTATCTCGAAGTTTATGGAAGATGACAGAGAAGAAAAGAAAAAAAAAAGTAATACGAGTAAAAGTGCAAGCGAGAATATAAAACTAGCACAAGAGGTAATGCTGAAATAGCGCGAACGAAACGGTAAAATATAATTGTCAGGAAGTAAAAAATGGAAAATTTGGCGTAAAGTTAACCACGTTTGAACCTATAAGTGATAGCTATGTAAACGGAGCAGCGTGACTGCCTCGTCCAGAACGTTTTCCTAAATTTTGGAAAATGTGAACCGAGGTAAAAGAAATGGGCCAACACGGTCGCGTAATTAGATTCAGAAGCAAAGTGGGAATGGAGGTACGTACTCAGCTGTGCTTAACACTCGTATACCTACTGCTACGAAAATTCACGTATGTGTAATGCGTTAACGATAGTAGTCGACCCTTGTAGCGGAAGTCGTGAAAGCATCCCTTAAAAGTATTTTTGACTTTTCAATGCGTCCCGTTGATTAAAGGTTAGTTGATTTGGGATATACAAAGAAAATCCATAAAAGGGCCATTAAAGGAGCAAAGACGTTAACGTAACTTACGTAAAGGATCTTCACGTATAATTAGCTTGGAATTAATCGTCTTGCTTTATTTTTAATATTTTTATATTTTTCCTTTGAAACGCTTATCGCAATGTTGCGCAACAGTTACTTTTATGGGTAAAGGATATAGCAATTCATTTGTGCTTGCATCGCGAGTTACATTATGCAACCTTATTTCGCCTTTCGCATTTCGATTCTTCTTTTGCTCCTTACGCAATAAGACCCTCGGTACCTTTTCCGCTCGTTTTGTAACGTGTTTCCGCTATACATGAAAACCGTTTACATTATTCATAACGGACATTGCCAACGAGTTACCTTTTAACTGGGCAGTAATTGAAAAACTTCCAGACGGAAGGTCGGTATTCTTAACCTTTTCGAGCAACTTGAACCTTGAAGCTTGAGAATCGTGAAACGTTGCGTAAAGAAATTGCTCAGTTTTCGTATTAATGTAATCGAGTTGCCGTCAATAACTTGACATAGTTAAGGACATTTTAAGCTCGTAGAAATTGAACGTTCGTTTTTATGCCGGAGGACGAAGTCATCTTTTTTTTTCTATAAGAATTAAAGTATGTAATTCGAAAGCTACTCGAGGTACACGATGAAAATGAATAGGACGGAAATTCAAAAAGTTAAAAGTAAAAAATTTTTCTTCAGGATTCCTTTATTCTCACTTTTTGTTTCGCTAGTTTCACGTCGCGCTTTCCTATAACCAGTCGTTAAAAGCGAAGAAAATAAAGTCTCGGTACTCGCGCAGCAATCCATTGAAAAGTTATAGTTCCGCGAGTCTCAAGAGACACATTAAAAATCGCTTACTTCGGAACCGCAAGAGAGCCAAATGACGTAGCCAGTACGACACTCTTAATATAGACAACAAGATTGCATTGTTCAGAAAGTATCCTTCAGTTTATTACGTTATATTCTTTTAGATGTATAGGATCGTTATAAAAAAATCATCTATATAGATATACGAGCTCGTAGGACCACGTGCAAAAAGTTAAGTGTGTCTCTTGGGCAATAGTTACGCCGAGGACGATCGCAAAGAGTGATGAAATATATGGAGTGAGGATGTGAAATTGTACAATTTTCTAACAGCCCAAACAACGTAGGTAAATTTAACGACGGATCAAAAATTCGCAAAATATAATTTTTTAACCTTAAGTCAGTCGCCAGAGCCTAATAAGAAACTTACTGTCCAAGTATTGAGAGTTTACGTAATGCTTAAACAGGGATGTTCGCACGATGCATTATTACTCTGATTTACTGATGACTTTCAGCTTTCGAAAGATACTCGAAATCAATGCAGAAAGTCCCAAAGCAATTACAGTTAAATGCAGCGAATGCTTCGATGCAGTCTCGACTCCGAAGATAAAATGGTAAATCGATAGAAATTCCCAGAAGGAGGAGAGAGGGTGGTGAAGGGTGAGCAAGAGGAAATGTTGGGGGTGAAACTTATATAATAGGGAGGACACATTATAGGGCTGATGCCATTTATGATTGTCAGACAATTGTACGTCAATTCAACTTTACTTGCAACTGTCTCCAATTACAAAAAGTAGCACGAGAAACACTGATAAATCTTATCGATAATTATTGAAGATCATTGATATGAATGTTTTTCGGCAGTGAATGTTTTTCGCCATGCGCTTTGTTTTCCATACTTCGCAAATAGCGGTGACAACCAAAATACTGATTTCGCGTGTTCGCTGGGAAATACAGAATGACAGTTGAATGACAATCTCAGAATAGCCTTATCTCGCTATAATCGCGTTACAATAGAAAATGGATCGTCAAAGACTATTGTTGACTGCCGATAGTATACGTTACTTGATTGTCAATCAGCTGTCAATAAAATAAATAGTCCTGCCATAGAAAATAGGAAAATCTTTGAGAAATTGACATATGACATTTTGTCAATGTGATACCGGAGGAAAATATCGTTTTATACGGATTTTGAAAAAAAAAATTTTTTCCTACTGATATTATATGTATTTCGTAAATATCAAATTTTTAATAATGGCCTATTTAGTTCCTTTTTTCGTCAATTAATTAAAACCTATTGTCCTTTTTTTAATAACAAAGATAAGGCCGAGTACAGATTAAATTTCATTGGGGGTGGATTTGGAGGATAGGATTTCAGATAGGGTACGATGTCGCTAGGGAAGATCCGATTGATCCAACCATTTTTTAATTGGAGGAATCTGGAAAAGCTGCGCGAAGAGAGTGCGGGATGATGTCCATTACATCGATAAGAGGGGTGGCGACCCGGACGAAGGTCCAATTCAATCTCCCTGACCCTTCTAGTTTTCAATCATGTCTTGCGGATGGAGTAGCGTTTGGGGTGGGACGTAATTTTTACCAGTCACAGGAATCTCACGGTGAACCCCACTTAATTTTTACACAATCCACCCGCAGCGAACAAGCAGATTCTTTTTCATTTTGATCTAAGACTTAATTTGTTCAAACTTTCTGTATATGTATATAGATTTTGTCCCTCCAATTAGCCAACGCACGCGTAAAGCAAACAGGAGAAGCAAAATAAATATAATTCCAGATCAGCGACGCCGACCCAAAAACGCAAGGAGCCTTGCCAAGAATCGTCGAAAAAAAATTGTTGCTTCGTAACTTAGTATAATTCGATCTTTTTATTGCAAATAAAAAGTAACGTGCCCTTAATCGAATCCTGTATGTCCTATGTAGAAATTGCAAATATTACGTTGGCACCGTTCAAAACCTATCGAGCTAGAGTATCTAGATGTAAAGTTGGTATTGGCCAGGGATTGATAATACTGCCAATATACCAACGTTACCTGGCCAATACCACGACACGTATAGTGTCAATCTGCTATAAATTGTATGTTACGTATCTTTCGCAGCACCGTGCGCGACGCCTTTGGCGTTTGCTTTCAAAATCTCGTAAAGAATTAACGAGGGAAACGTATAAACAAGATTCCGAGGTTTTATTTTTCGCAATGTCATTTTCTCCTTTAAATGTAAACTTTACACTGTGAACTTCTGCACATTCGATTAGATTTACTTCCTCTAAGTGTATGCGTTACGTATTTTCGAACGAGTGCAAAAGTGTGAAAAACGTATTCGAGGTTCACTGTAACGTTACCGAGCGGAGATATGCAAAATAAAAAGTTGTGTAAAATATTTTTTTCAGCATTTAATCGGATAAGAGTTTACAGCAATTTCATAGGGGAAAAAAAACAAAGTGCAAGGTTTTTTAATGAAATTTCAGAAGAGTGAAAAACAATTTTTTATTTCAGGAAATACAATGGAAAAACGTATTTCCCTACTTCTCTGAACGTGCTCTAAGTTACACTCGACGTAGAGTAGTGCACGCAGGCATGTAGTGGAATGAATTAAATTGCTGAGAATCAATGCTTTTCGATTTTCAAATAAAAGTCACTCCTGCTGAGTTTCATTAAAATGTGCTTTCTCGCTTGCCAATATTGTAGTTAAATTTTTTTTCGCACTAGTAACACGACATTCCCAAGTTTCGCAAAGTACCGAATGTCTTAACATAGAAACGTACATAACATTTGCCTGAATCCATCCTGTAATAAATGCTGTATAAAGCGAACTGACGCTTTTGCGCAATTTTCAATTTCGTTTTACTTCAATGATAAAATTATATGAATGATGATAATTACACCGCTAAAATTTTATATTTCGTATTAGCGTCATTAATTTTATAAATTTGAAACTTTTTCGAATAGTACAAAAATTTTAATAAAGCAACTAATAAATTTAAAGCAATGCTACAATCCAAACTTCGATAAACCTGACATTGGTTTTTTTTTACAAATACATGATAGAATGTTAAAAAAGTCGCAGTTATTGAAAATATACATATAAAGCCTCATTAATGGTCAAGCTAACAATATCTCCACTGTTTCCATTATTCTCGAACAAATGAATTCCCTGTTTGATATAATGGCAGCTTTCGCGTATAGAAAATAAAATCGCAAAATGAAAAAAAAAAGAATACGCGAAATTTTTAATAATATCAAATTACTCTGTAAAGTTAGAAAATTTTCAAGAACAAAGTAATCGGTTCTCTGAAAATAACCACGTACACGTGTGAAAATCATAATAATGTTCCATATTAAATATTTCATAGTTTCCATGGATAAATTCGTGTTAAATTTCTATTTTAAAAAGCCTTAATCAAGTCATGTCTTAATGAAGTTTCTTTTATGAAAATAATAATTTCCAGAATGACATTTTTTCGAAAATTTCAATATTCTCCAAGTCATCTGGCTTATGGGTGTCAATCTATATTCCGTTGTGGCAGTGACGGAATCCTTAAAAAGTTATTACGAAATTAAATCTGGCGCTGCCTCTGACACGGCAAATACAATTTGGCAATTTCGACGCACTAACTTTTGGTAGGACACGGCTTCGCAAACTAGTTTAGCGAAAGTGAAATGAGCGGGATCATTCCCCTTTATGCGGGAAGCGACTTTCAAATGAATTATAGCACTCGCGTGAGAACTACAGGATCTTTGTCATCTGGCTATAATTTGCGTTACAACTTAACGTAACCATTAACCCAAGTTCAGCTACGTGTCGCTTAACATAGATATGACTGGTTTACTCGTTCTTAACCAAAAATAGCATTCGCCAAATTTTATTAAGAAATTCGCGAAACTATTAATTGTGCCCATATTATGTGCCATATTAAATAATAAACGCAAAGTGACGTATTCGGAATTACCTTAATGATAAATGAAACTAGCGAAATTGGTAATTTCTATGAACATATTTTAATTTAAAAAAAAAATGTAAGCAAGACGGGTATTCTGTCAAGATGATGAAAGAGAAATATTCGAATTAGAGGATGATGAAAGAAAATTTTTGCATATAAAGTATTTGCGAATTTTTAATATCAATTCAGCCGAACGGCTTACATACACAGATATACCGTCAAGTAATTTCACGTAAAATTCAAGAATTCGGATAAAATCTCCGGAATCGCAAACGACTCGGTTGTTGGAACGAAGGTCCCTCGCATTATATATCCACCCTGTATTACGCGAACAAGGGGAAGATCCCCAAGAGAAGTCCAACCAGCACTTTTTAGAGCCAAAGAAAAGGCCAGTAAAAGAAAGACTTGTGCGTTGCGCTCTCGTTTACCGAGGACAAAGTTTGTCCCTGGCCAGAGCGGATCAAATGGGTGAATAAGGGGCTCGACACGAACTTTTTCAGGGACTTCTTAATTTTCGTACCCACAAGTGGTAATCTATAAAGTTCCGCTCGTACCAATCTTATAGAAAATAAAAGCAAAATGACTTCGGTGTATTTGTGCGAATTTGTTTTACCTTGTTGCCACGTGTCTCCCTCTGGTAGCGTGTATGGTTTTTGGCGTGCGAAACATAGTTTTTGTATTGCCAGATTACCAAGGATTAACAACAAATAGCAAACTCTGTAGCCGTCAAAACTGTTTGACAAAAACATCGTTTTCTCTCTAGTCCCTCTGCGTGTAATCTCAAGGTTGGAGTATTTCCAAAATCAGTTCAAACCTTTTCTCCGACCGATAACGCACTGTGCTCTTGCAGCATATATAACTGGATTATCATTTCATAATAAAATCGTTGCGGATCAACGAAAGGTGAACCTTACTTCGCCACGGTGATGTTCCTATTCCCTTCTGAGGTTATGATTCTCGAATTAATATTTCAAACGTGGAGTTTTCATCTTCTTTGAATATTCAATGCTGCGTTCAATCGACGAAGGGAAGCGCGAATCGATATCAACGTGTTATCGCTTTAAAATTCGCAACCACGTTTCCGACCCGCAAATTCGCCTAGCAAATATTCCGACAAAGGCAAGAAGCGAAATTCCATACTAGACTGTAAATTCGCTCCGCCAAAATTTCATCCTGCCTTGCAACGCAGTTCAATGTACTTTACGTAGCTACCAAAGTCGACGGCTTTCGAATAGTTCGCAGTTTTCTGTTAGACCAATATTTTCTGTCGCAGCTAAACGACATTTTTTGAATCGGTACATTCGTCGATCCGTGGGTACTAAGAATTCGCAATTCTTGGATCCGCAATTAAAAGAGGATCACGGCAAATTAGAGACGAAGAGACACTAAAAATTCCGGCAGTTTAAGGGGTATAGTCACTACTTTCTCAATGCTAAAGATTTTACAAAAAGAAAGTGTCTAGTTCACATTCATAGTATTGTAGGGAATAGCATTTTTAATCATATAACATGTACCGTTGACAAACAATAATAGTATATGCATTCAATTAAAGGAATGGCTGCTGTACTATATATTTGCAATACAGTGCAAAAAGTATTAAACCGCAGTTTATCGCAACAATAAAAGATAGGAGTCTGGCATTAAAAAAATAAAAAAAATTGACGGTCGTGCACTCCACTCGCGAGAGGCACTGGGCTGTTATATAGTACATTTAATCAAGAGTCGAGAGTACGAGAGGAACGTCACAAAGTTCATAATCCACATAGTGCGACTATGTGTCAACCCTCATCGAGAAAGTGTTTGCGCATGAACGCGACAAGAAACAATTGGAAATAAAAATTCTCGTAAATCTAATCGCAGCGAGAGAAGAAAATAAGCATGTATCAGTACCACCATAAATCTTTCGTACAGGAGTACGTAAGGTAAGATAAAAAATTTTTAAAAAACAAAATTCAAATACATGCCTATAGTAATGAATTAAAAAAAAAGCAAAATCCTATAAAATCCAATAATTCGATTTGTGACCCGATTTCACAATTTTGTACGAAGGAATTAAATTTAAAGGCTGACGTCGACTCTGATAGATTAGCACAGCTCAGACTGTGATTACGAGGATGCCAGGTGAGTGACAAGTACGTAATCCCACGTATTAAAAAAAAAAATCACAAAAACGTAATCCTGACTTAAAAAATCAAGCACCGAAAAATCTTGACGTATTGAAGCACAGAAGGAAGTCCCTTAAGAAATCGTCTTACAACGACTTGCGCCCGCGCTTGAATTTCTCATTGTATATATCCCAACTCAAGGCTACAATAAAACAATGGCAAACCCCAAAATAATGAGACGAGAAATCCCTAGCCGCGAGTGCGCAACAGGATCCCATTAGAATTGACGTAGTGAGGGGGAAAAACAACAGAGAGCGATTAGACTGACTCACCGCGCTTGGAGGCGTGAAAACTGTCCTGCGGTGATATTTGCTCAATCTGGGCGCTGAGACGGGATTGGGGTAGAATCGCCCTGTTTGCGTTGATCTTTTCCACAGCATAGCGAAAAGCCACCTCCTGTTTGTCGTCGGTTGGATGAAACAGACCTCCTGGGAAATCATATATTTCTATTAGATTACATATTTTAACAGACAGATAAGGTGCGTCAAATTCATTTATTTTATTTACTTTTTTTTTGTATCTTGATATCGTCATCGATAAGTGATTCAGAATGATTGGACGAGCGAATGGGATATGGTGATCCGTTCGTGTTCGATTATACAATGGTTTTCAGAAATGGATCACACGTCGTCAGGAAAATAATAGAGTCGGGGAGAAGCAAAGTGTGTAAGAGCTTTTTACAATTTTGTATCTATCTATCTCTTTGTATCTGTACAAGTGGATAAATGGACGTGAAGGATGGGCTGAGATGTTTCCTCGGTGCTCTCGTTAAATTAACGGAGATTAATGACTTTGGATGGTATGGCAGTGTATATACGTATATGATCTTCCGGTACTATTAGATTTGTCAAGTTTTCTTTTCCTTGGCTTTACGCGATTCACGGCAACCAGAATGAATTGTATGTTGTTACGGTAAGATCGAATACGACACCACTTAGTTAACCATGATGGAGTAAACAACAACAATTTTTTGTACTGCCTCTACAAATAAAATCATCAAATAGATTTTACGCAATGTACTCCGGGAATTCGGTGAATCGTGGAAAAGGAAACGTGCAAAAGTTGGCTGCCCTACGGGGCACTGTAAATGTGATAAGAAATTCAATTATCACTGATATTATAATTTTACGTTACTTTGTACGCGTTTAAAATCGTGAACTTGAAATGTCAAACGGTATACAAGGGTACAGTTCCAATTTATATAGAAAAAAAAACTAGTGGAAAAATTTCAATTTTGTCAAATTCTATAGATCCATTATACATCTTGTATGAGGCATATGGATATAGTCGAGTTTACTAAATCATCAATTTTTTTCATTTACGCCATTAAAACAATAGCTAGAAACACACTCACCCTCATATTCACCTGTCAACGTCAAAAACTTCACTAACAGGCAGTATCCGTTCTCGCAACTCAAAAGGGACCAAAATACTCGTATGAGTTTTTCTGAACCAGTATGTAGTTCATGGCTGTCAACGACGCGAGCTTTTACCCACCCCTGTTTCTACCCTTGCATGGATAAATGATCACCACGGCGCACGTAAGCTTCAACGCGACTTGCAATACAATTGTCTTTTAGTAAAGGTGTTAAAGCACACATTGAAAACTGAAGGAGCTTACATCCTTTGCAATGTCAACAAAAGAAACTTAGAAATTTCCGTTGGTTCTATAAAAGGTGGGGTATATATATACACATACAATTTACTAAAATCTAAATAAATATGTGTATCTTTACTCGTAACGTTACAGTTGACTAAGACCGATGAACTAAATTCTGTCTCGTTGAATTCCCCTAAAAAGTTTTCTCTGAAACTACTGAACGCTGCGCTGTGTGAAATTTTTTTTTCGTAAATTTATAACAGACTGATTTTTGACTTTAATGAACGTCTAAAAAAATTTATTTTTTCAAAATTATTTCCAATCAATTCAAGCGCGACCCCGTGTTACATCAGTGGCATCCGCCACCTGGAATGCCATCTTTATTTTCCAGACAAGGTGCCACCACGAATATATTTACAGTGTGCAGGTTTCGTCTACACGGCTTTAAGTTTCCTACACTTGTATCCGACTGGCCAGGGAAATTCATCCCATAAATTGAGTTTAACCTCATATTCGTCATAGGGCAACTCGCCGAGCAGCTGCGCCATCCGGGGCTTAAGATTTA
>JARPRH010000708.1:1704611-1722306 GCA_031763665.1 Calameuta haemorrhoidalis
ATCAACGAAAGAGCGAAGTGAAATTGGATTCCCGTCGAAAAGAAAGGAAACGGCGTGGTAAGATTTACCGTTAATCCTGGCTGACGAAAATTTAATAAACAAAAAAATATGTCCTTCGTTTGAGTCTCCCGGCACGTCGCAATCTTGAATCGATTTATCGGCAATACGCAAATTTATACGTGACACAACCCTTAATTATTACGAATAAATATGAGGTACGATAAACACAGTAAAAAAAAGGGAAACCTGACTAAGCCAGAACACCAGTTGATTGATTGTGCAAAAAAATTTGCTCAACATGAAAAAATGAAGAATGTAATAAAATATTGTAACTTACGTAGCATTGCAATATTAAATGTTCGACTCCTTATCATTCGCCCTTGACCTTTCTCGAGGCGTGATGACTGACGGAATCACTCGGTGCGTTTCGCAACCCTTTGCTCCGGCAGAAGTTTCCCAAGATTTCATTAACCTTTCAACGAACTCGTTTCCGTTCAAATTAAACAGCAAAATGATTTTCCGGTTCGTCTACCGGCCATAATTGAGCTCCCTTTCTCTCTTGTAAAAGATGCTCGCTCGAATTCTCTAGGATTCCACTAATTAAACCATATTTAATTAAAACGTATTTCCGTCATTCAAATGACAGCCATCGCGATTACACAGTTAATTATTTGAAATAAAAATTTCACTTTCTCAACCAACAACGACGCACGGCGTAAAGACGCGTTACGTGATATCGCGATAAAATCGCAAATTATTGAGACACCTCAAATACTCCCCAACGAGATAAGAAATTCTATTTATCTAACCTATACGAAAAACTCGTGGATTCTCTCGCTTCGATACAAATTACCAAGCAGCCAATTACGGGTTAGGGGATATCGTAAACTCGCCATCTTTACTTTCCACACGTAGATGTAATAAAGGCTTTAGTATCGGTCTGACAGAACGATAAAATCCGGATCAACTTCAATTATCTTAAGTATCAGAGTTTTTTTTTTTTTGGAGAAGACATACAAGACTGAGCTTATAACCCTTTTCTTTCCTGTAATCATTCGCGTTATCGCGAATTAAAAAAATTCTATAGCCTTTTAAAGGAAAAGAAATAACAAACCTATATAAAGCATCGTACCTAATTCCGTTGCGTAATAGGGCTTTATATTGGCGCATAAATGAATAAAGAGCTCGGGAGTATCACTTATAATCGAACGACCAATCGACGTAGTATGGCGACGCATTAACATCGAATGATCTAAATCTTCGTAATCAGTGATATTTAAATAAATCAAGAGTGCTCCTTTCGAAATGGGATCGCGGCTTTGATCCAAGACTCTTTGAACGATTTGATTAGTACACGGTAATTGTACCTTGAACCATGGCTCTGGAGTGTCCTGCAAAAGTGCAGTCCATTATAGGTAGCGAAAAGGTGTAATTGAGATTGATGAGAGATTCTGCTTGTACAAAGTAGCTTGTCTGATATAACTTAATGAATTCATCACCGGCAAGAGCGAACGTTAATATCGTCCTAAGCCCAACATAAAAATCGCATCATCCCAAAATATCATCTAGCGAATATACGCATCCATCATTTTTTTATTTATGGGTCTCAAAATTCTTACACGTTTATTTTCCGTCGCGTTAACGTTACTCGTGTCTCAGCTTTTATATCGACGTAGATACATAACAACCAAGCTACCCGCGTCTAGTCAACGTCACAACAATTTAATTCAATGTTAGACGAAATTTCCAATAATATTTTTTACAATTCAACGATCAAGAAGTTGTCGAATATCCAAACTTTGAAGGTTAAATTAATGGATTGGTATCCCTGTAATTCATAATGAGCACCCCTGATAATACACACTGTATAATTGCGTTATCTGTCGAGCGCCAAGTTTCTTTTGAATGAGAAATCATGGCAGGCGGGAATTTGATGTAAATTAAAAATTATAATGATCCATTAATACTTACGTTGAAACGCGTGACTATCTCTCATGAAAATCTCAATTAACGCCGGTAACTGTGCAACAAGTTCGATCGGAACGTCCGTAGGTAAACAGTGGCTCCTATCTGGAGCGAATACATAGGAGGTTCAGACTTTTATTCGCTACTGATAAAAAAGGGACGTTCTCCGTAGAGCAAGGGTGGAAACGGCTCCTGCAGCCACATGCTGTGCGCCACGCTGCGTCAAACTGCGATTCTTTCAAGCATCCGATATAAAACCGATAAATCGTTGCATTTAGTCGAAAGCAAACGGTGAGACGCTTTTTTTTTCTTTTAATTTGAAACGTGAAGCCGTTTTATCTTCTCTGATTCTCTTTTGCGAATCGAGGGGTACAAGAGTCATAAAATCTATGATAACGTTACAAAATCGAGAGTGTAAACAGCTGATAACGATAATTTTATTTAATGGGTTCGTGATGCATTGTAATTGATTATTAGACGAAAGACGGATATTTTTTCTCGAGAAAAAAATAAATCTTATTACTTCATACGAAGAAAAAAAAAGAACAATGACGTACTTCGCGAAATGGTATAGCAAATATGAGGGAAACAAAGTTTTAATGAATTTACTTTGACAAAGAAGTATTGCATGCGTCGCCAACTCGAAGATCCACCCCCCCCCCCCCTGACCTTCATCCCTCCGAAACGACTTCTCGCATTCGTGAATTTCTCACACACATTTCACCCTTCTCGAGAACCGCCCCTTAACCTTTTTCCCAGCCCCTATTCAATTAAACTTGAGAATCTATAGTGAAAGGTTTCACAGCGTACGCAATTGTACTTGATACAACCCTTTCTAGTATTTTCAAAAAAAAATTGACTTTTTCAAAATTCACTATCTCTTA
The DNA here is from genome assembly GCA_031763665.1 of Calameuta haemorrhoidalis. NCBI lineage: Eukaryota > Metazoa > Arthropoda > Insecta > Hymenoptera > Cephidae > Calameuta > Calameuta haemorrhoidalis. The sequence goes on from JARPRH010000708.1 coordinate 1,707,461, forward strand.
TTGTCATCCTATACTAACATATGATTTGCGCCTGAATAACATGGTATTCAATGCAGATAAATATGCGTAGATACTTTAAACATAGTATTATAGAGTTTACTCGCACCGAGTATAAGTGGTTAGCCGAATCGTTCGAAAACCGAAATTGCTACCTATTTCCAGGTAATATCTTTATTTGCCGTTGACTGCAGTAGCCGCCAATAACAACTCCCAGTGGGGAGACCGTACTTCCGCGGCCCAGGATTCGGAGTTTCTTCGGAATCGAATTAAGTCCGGTTGGGAAGCAAGTAGAATTTCAGCCATTGCCAGCGTTAGTGCAGCCGTTATTACACTACGGGTATAGAGGAAGCATTTTCTTAGTCGCTAACGCAACTTTATAAGCTCAAAATATAAGGCTTCGTTTTCACTCCTTATAATATAAATATACCGCCAAAATTACAGTCCCATACCGTTATAAGTAAAATCCTGTGCTTTTCGAACTTTTAACTTTTCACCTTTTACTCCTGGCATCCCCTCGCAACAAACACCCTCGTTCGCCCCTAATGGTATTTATATCCTTCGGCTACTTCGCCCGAGTGGATTACGGACTTTTTTGAAAGTAATCAAGTCGAATTTTCAAAACGGGATATAACATGGCAAATGTATGCTATACGCGCATACCAAAAAATTGGTAACTTCCTGAAATTCGAAAAAACTAATTCATCGTAAGAAAGTATAATTCGCATAGATGCATCTAACTTTAGTAATACGACAGTGAGTCAATTCTTGCCCAATAAGAAAATTTATAAACAAAAATTCCCAACTGAATGTGCGAGCTGATCAAAATTTTCATATAGGCATCACAGAGGACGAACGAGTGGAGATATCAGCGATTAAAATATCTTCTCTTTCATCTCGGTTCAACGATGCTTTTGAGCTTACAAGTTTTGGACATTCTCTTTTTCACGAAAAATGAAATTCTGTCGGGAGCTCGTGTTAGAAATCCGTCCGAACACTATTCCATCGAATTCCTGATACATAGTTATATCTACCCACGCAAAGCATCGTCCACATATGCATATATATAGATATCCGATAGAAATGGATATTCGCACAAAGAAATGTATCCCTTTGGTCGATTTGAAATTGCCGCAAGTCAAATTCCTTTGTTTCTCAACGTCAAGCTCGCAGATTAAACTTGTAACAGTGCTATAATTTTACGTTCCAGGCCAAACATAAAAGAGAGCCAAACAGAGAAAAAATATATATATTCTACACTTTCAAGAATGAGTCTTCCTAGACGCAATTCAAATCATAAAAAATTCCAGCAATGTAAGTCGCATTGTAAAAGTAAAAACACACGAGTACTTAACTTAAAGAACCGAGATTAAAATCAAGATTAGAAACTAAAATCTAAATCTAAGACCCAGACATGCCCTCCATGAAACATTTTAGTTTTCTCTTCGTCAATTTATCTTTCATCCTCAGGCGATAAAACCCTTCGGAGGACATACGTGGTATTAGTACCGTCGGTAATATCGCGTCCTACTAATTCTGTATCCACAGTTATAACGTAATGCGTAGACAGTGATTAAGTGGTTCGGTAAATGCCAGTAAATATCGGGTACGTATAAGGTGCGTTACTTGTCGCCCAGGTGTACTTCCAATGAATATGTTAGGCGGTTTTGAAATCCCCCGGGAAGATGCACGTGCGGTATGAAACCAGGATATAATTTCTAACAATATCAAGCCCGGGAACGTAGCAAGCAGGAATCAGACCCAGATGCAGAAAACGTAAAACTAGTGTAGAAAATAAGAGAAAAGACGCAGCAGTTAGAAGTGCGTCAGCCGACTCATCCGAAGAAAGAAACAGAAAGAGTAGGTGTCATTGTCCATGTACGTGTATAAATGCTGTAGGCGCTATCAGCGCTAAAAGAAATTCGCGAATGTTCTACATACGTCAAGATGAAAGGATCCCGGCAATAACGCTTACGCCATAGTTTTATTACGCAAGAGTTTACATAAATGCGGTACATCGCTGAGACATGCCGCGTCTGGCTGGCAGTCTTTTGGAATCCTAAAGTACGTCGAGAGTGTCGACTCGAGACGAAACCAGAAGCGTTTTCGCATCGGTAAGCAGGCAGCCGCGCCGAAGTAGGAAACTGCCTGGACCGTCTATTAAGAGATCTGAGTAATTTATCATTCCGCGTGTTACATGTGATTCGATTTAATCGAATAAACCTAATAACGATCTGACTTGAGGGGAATTCATCGATGTTTTTCGTTCTCTATCGAAAAGATTGGTCGTAAATTTTAAAAGTTTTTACTTATTTTGATTAATTCGCAAAAATAATTATTTTACGTCGTTAATAGCGATTTGCACGTTTCATTTAAGAAGCATGACTACGAAGTGTGAACGAAGAGAGTTACAATCCAGGTTTGCTTGGTACCGTAAAAACCTTAAAATTTCATGCCCAAAAAAGCCGCACCGATAGAGACCCTCGAGCTGGCAGAACGGCGAGGGTCTTTCTCTTTCCGCCTGCGAGTCGTCTACACCGGAAGTCACAGCTACGTCTCTCTCGAACTTGTCCATCCGACAAGCGCGCTCCGTTTCTGTTAGCCACGGCAAATGAAAGGCTACCTCTGCTGCCAATCCCGTAAGGTATTGCCATTGCACGACTTTCTTTTCTCATTTTCTTTTTAAGGAACAATTCCGTTTAGCCCTCTCGGTGCCAAGTTTATTGTCGAGGATCGACGGGAGCTTGCTGGCTGTTCATTTTCCACTCTCGCCTGATATATCCCCACAGTCCTTCATCCCTTAATATCGCGTATTCTTAAACCCCGCGGGCAATGCAAACCACATCTCAAACAACCCTTACAGAGTTATGGAAAAATTATACAGTAAAAGAGTAGTCGTTCGTGTAAAAGAAAGATGTAAGAAAATATTGAGATTTCCGGAACTAGTAGGTACCTCTAGTAATGCACAGACAAACCCTTTTACGTATCTATCTACTCAATAAACTGTTTTCCCACGGATGAAGAGGATACGCATGTAATAATGTTGAGGAGTAGATATAAGAAAAAGAAAAAGAAAAAGAGAGAGAGAAAATAGAAAGAGCGAAGAAAGTGGAGCGCAGAGAGAAAGGGTCTTGGAGCTCAGCGCATCTCCTGGCTTCTTTATTTCCCCAGCGCCTTATATCCAGGCATCCCTAGCTAAGACCGAGAAGCAGCCGGAACCATACACCTCCCACTACATAAATATTAGAGCAGCAAGGGATGAAGGGGTGCCCACACAAGGAGGCTTCATATCTTCAATTCCCTTTCATACCTGTCCAACACGGTAGAGTTTCTTCATGCGCCCCATATCTTTTGAATACTGCTTTTTTACTCTGTTATACACACCCACCAGAAGATTCTACCGCGACAAAAATCGTCTGAGAAGAATCCAGATTTTTTTCCATCCAATCTCTATAAAGGACGGCTACATTTCCTTTTTCAAACATTTTCGTCGACATTGCGATTGGTATATTAAAAAAAAAAATTACAATTTGCCTCATCCCGCAAAGAGTTATATTGCTAAACAATCGTCCATTTCATCGAAATTAAATGTACCGTAATTTCGTTAATGAATAAGTTTTCATATACAATCGATATTACGTCATTTACATAACAACAAACGGCTTCAGTGATAGGAGCTTCATGATCACAGTTTTACCATAGCTATTTGATATATCGAAACTATAACCATTGAATGTGCTCTTTGACATCCTCATTATAATATTCTATTTATCTATCTTCGTAGTCTGTTTATGTAGCCAAAATAGTACAATAATTATCCAAAGCTTGTTGTATCGTATTAATAGACTCTATTATTTTATTCGACTATGGGCATAACAATAAACGCCGCAGTAATGTTAATCGATTCAAATGAAATTTGCCTGCACACAAGTATCGCGACTGTGGCGTAAAATTGAATATTATCTGAAAGGGGCATTTACTGAGGTCACGTCGTAACGAAAATCTAACGACCTTTACGGCCACCATTTTGTCCCGAGCGCAAAACAATTATACACTGTGCATATTTCGCTAATCAAAATAGCAGCTGATATCAACATCTAATTGCATTCTGTATCAATTAGCCATTCGTAATTATGGTAATGCTTAATTGATAACCACTTCATGATAGAGCATTACTAATACCACATAAAAATACAACATATATATCTGTAATTAATTTTGTAAATTATTACACGCTGCCTCTAATTAGCATCTAAATATTATGTTATACTGTATAACAAGCTGATTACGTAAGCTGACATTTAATTATATATCATCTTGGCGCATTAAATCAAATGAAACACACATATGAGGGAGCTTCCGTAAATTACACGGAGTTATTATCAGCGAAGAGACTTTGCAGTATAATTAATTAAAAGCTATTAAGCGTTCTAACGAAAGCATCGATTTTACATTTGGGGAATTTCACCATTCTACGTATACCGTTACTAAGGGCCTTAGTGAAAATGGTTTTTGCGTGATTGCAATTAAAAACTAGACAAAAAAAATTATGTAGAAGCAACCAGTTAATAGTCGACGAATCAAATTACGAAAGCATAAGCGTCAAAGAGAATTCATCTCAAATGAAAATTTGATCAGAGACTATATATAGACAACGTATACCTAAGCGGCTTCTGTGAATACGCAATGAGACTAACGTATTTCGTGAATAATAGGGAACAACGAGAGGTTATATCTCTGTAAAGCGACAATGATATATAGACGTGGAATTAAGGGATAGAAAAAAAAAATTTCAAATTCACCGAATCGCTCATCCCTCGTGATTTCTTTATCGCCTTAATGGACCACGTTGATTATAGTCTGCAGATCTGCAGCCACGATGTAGATTATTCTATCATTTGACGTCGACATAGCGTGTCATCAGCGTAACGTGAAATTACTAATTAAAAGCCGGTACACCGTCTCGTATTAATTTCACCCCGTAACTCTGAGACGAATTGAAGGATTCTAAATGGAAATTTAGATGATTAAACGAACCCCAAATAAGCATAGAATCCGTCGAAAAGGACTTGACGTCGCTCTAAGTGTGAACAGAATTTGAATCAATGGGTAGGATTATCTCCTGATTGAAATCCAACTGGGATTGTTGAAATTCAATTGAATTTCTATTGGATGGATCAGCTATATTATATCCATTGATATATAGCTTTTGAGAAATGGCATTATTATAATATTTTACCTGTAACGGAAGCACTGTAGTCCGTGAGTAAATGATACGTTCTGGATGGGAGAGTGCATACTATATTACATAACTGGTGGAACGTTACTTTTGAATCTGTCTATACATTCGTGAAACGGGAAATACGTTATAGAAAGGGACTCGGGAAAAAACCCCGCGCCTGGTATGACGCTTGTCACTAATGCTCGACCTTCTTGGAAAAAAAAAAAAATTGAAATACGATATTTCGCAAACAATGATACGCGAAGGGGTTTTCTCGATAGCGACGCTATCAGATATTAATTTTAATCACGATATATTCGTTAAGTCTCCGTAAAAGGGTAATTCTTATAAATCGTTCGTATATCCTCCGTAAACCTAACTAAGCAGCTCTCGGTACTTGTCGAGGGCATTGAATATGCTGTGTGAAGATAAAATAGCGAAGACACTAATTGAGGAAAACAATTCAATGAAAAATTCCAAGATGTTATTTAGTAAAATTCAATTAACGAGAGGGGGTGAAAAATTTTTGAAAAAAAAATGTTGAATTACAAAATTACTAAAATCACTCGATATCGAGTTAAGCGCAGTGGTAATCAAGTACGTAGATCTTACGATTATTACTAGAAACTTTTGCCGTTACTGCTAATAAAATTCTTTCATTTATTTTCGCCCTCTGACGGGACTTCCCGTAAGTAAATAAAAAGAAAAGTAAATATTCAGTAAAGTGCAGCCACAATCCCTCGGCGAATACCAACGCAAGGACAATTCTTGATTCGATACGAAATTGCATTTACTTCACGTACAATAATTGCCAGTGCCATTTTCTCGGTCGAGTAACTCGATTTCATTCAAGATAATGGAACGGTTAGAGAAGAGATGCAGCGTTGGCTCGCCTACGTCACTATCTCCAAGTTGATGCGCGCATCTTCGCCGAATTGCAATAGAGGCAGCTACGCGTTCATGCTATAATTGGATATTCCAATTAATCGGCTCGATCGAATCAACAATGAAAGCCCATATTTGGTAAACACTCGAACCGATCGATTCCTGTCATCCTCCGTAGTGCTTGCACCATCAGACTGATGAACACTGCTTGTACTCGTGAGAATCTTCGATGACTACTCGAACCACTGGAAAATTATTAACAAGGGTAGCAAAACGTGACACCGAATCTCTCCAATTTCACGAGTAAAATACACGAAATTTCTTTAGTTATTATTCTATCCGTACGTCCTCGCCGACCTCGTTAACAGCGTTCTTACCGAGAGGAATAAAAATGACATAAAAAAGTCAGAAAGTCGATTGTAGCAATTTTGAGCGCGTTGCTCAAAGCACGAACGATTTGGGTCTTCCCGGAAGCAGTCATGGTAATCCGGTGCGATTGGATGAAAGGTAGAGAACAGTAGCGTAACAACCGCGGAAAGGTAAACGCAGAGGACGAGTAAAGAAGGGAAAGCGCCAGTGGTAAAAAACGGGGATTGTGGTGGAAAATGGGGTTGGGTCGAGTATACGGGGAGGGGAGAGGGGGCTGGCAGAAAATGTTCAAGCGGTGGGAGGTAGAAAAGGGGGTGGTTGGTAGAACGAGAGCAAACTGTAAAATTGCCGGAAAGACGGAAACTGCATTCTACGGTAAAACCGAAACGTTATTCCCGCAGCCAAGGGATGTCTACAAGAAGCGAACTGCATTTTAGAGTGAAACTGCTCAAACAAGAGCTTCCTCTTAGAAGTAGAAGTGTATTATGGTATCCAGAGTCAGGGACTATTCCTGCCGATGAGAGTTGCTGAATACGTCTGCCGCTCGTAATCCTTCGAATTGAAAGGCCTCAAGGAAAAAGCAAGGGATAAACAACGCATCCCTTGCGGGTTTCGAGGGCGAATTTTACGGGCGATGCTAAAGGCTAAAGACCTCTGAGAAACGGTGGCAGCTATGGGGGGCTTTGCCAATCCGTAGTTGGGGAAATAAGAAACGCGGGAAATTGTCTTGTTTCTTGGACGAAAAGGGGAAAGAGGAAAGAGATGAACTTCGAGATTTTTAAGAAAACATCCAATTTCGCGTATTTCCAAAGGATAACGATAATATCACGTTTTATGATATAGGATATACTGTATAAGAATATGCTAGTTCTTTCAGTTCACTGAGAATCCCTCATGACCCAATGTACATGTGTACCGATTGTACGCGTATACAATAAGGTACTATTATATAAGGACCCGTTTGTACGGCCCTGGCCAATCTACGCAAGGCGCTCTTAATGGGCTATATTTTAGCTATTCAACCTCGAAAAATTTTCTATCTTGGACTATTCGCGACGTAAAACGGTCACGCGGTTCGGACAATATATTTCGGCAGTGGTCGAACTTTCCGGTTACCCGAGTCTGATAAGAGCAATCTTTCTAACGAACAAAGCTGGACCCTGTAATAACGAAGCGAACGTTGAAACTGCTGGTACCACACTTTGCCAATCTCTATATTCGCTCGGGCTCATTTTTTACTCGAGAAATAACAGGTTCCGCACAACTCGCGTACAGGGAATAGATACGCCTACTACCCTCAGGGCTATCAGGAATTTTTCGCGAATTTTCAATATTGATATCCGTATCTGTAATTAACAGTTCCATTTCGTGAAAAGTCATATACGAATTGTTCTGGAAAATCGATTCAGTTTTTTGCAAAAAAAATTGTCTATGATTGAATTCGCGTGTGACAAATACATGTAAGGCTATAGTCCGTATTTTTAATAGACTGAATTAATTGTACTAAACGATAATTTTTAGATATCGAGGACAATTATTAGAAACCGAAAAAGCGTCCTTTGCATTCTTGGTTGACGTTATTTTATCCTGTAATAAAGTGCGGAGACTTCGCAGTGCGTAATTCTGTCGCTAAAGGAGATGTAGAGCCGCGTATACACCCGGTAAATCATAGAAATGGTCGTAAGCTGCTTCCTGAGAAAAATTGTATCTTCAACCCTACGCGAAACCCAAACGATTCCGGTATCCGAGTATCGGGTGACTTTTTTTTTGCACGACGCAAATATATTTTCCAATTTCCGAATTGACGTCCGCTCGAAAACTCAAATCTTCTCGTAAAAGTGATACCGGCTTGCTCTATATCTATATGTATATACAGGAAAAATAATGGAATGAAAATTTAAACTTCTACTAATTCACATATATACAGTCCCCGTTTCATATGAATTTTCAACATTTACATCGAACCATAACTTGCGCACGTTCCGCAACGTATGTACGTTCCCTTCAGGGTGCGATCGTAACTTTTGATTAATATGCGCAGGAGTTGTACTAGCGCGCCGTGTTACGTCAGTCCGTAGCTACTTCGTCGCGACGTTACTCCATCAGTTGGTCGATGAAAAACGAGGAGTCTCGAGTGTACGTAGATGCGGACGAAAACCATGGAAATTTGTTGGCTCTTGCGCAATTCGTCATTTAAGAGTATTTACCGAGCGGAAAGACAAATCGGTGGGGACTCGTGATTTTGACTGATCCGACGTGTTTGGCAAAAAGAAGGAGAGGAACAAAGAGAAGAGCGTTTTTACGTAAGAAAAAAAGAAGAGATTTAAAAACGAAGCGAGTCGTTCAAAATTTTTGAAAGATTTTTTTTAACATAATATTTCTTTTTTTAATATAGATATATACCGTAATACTACGTAATACAATTTCTTGTGTTATTACGACAGTCTCCTCAGACGGAAAGTCTGCAATTTTTTTTCTGGAAATTTTATAATGAAATTCTTTGACGCATTGTGAAGAAAATAATTTTTTTTTTCGATTATCGAACCGGCGTTGCAATTTTATAATTTAAGCGGGTGCGTTAATTAAATCCTACGTAGCTTAGTGAACGGAGTTATGAAATATATCAGAAAATACTAATAATACATGTGCTTCGCTTTAAAATGAAAGGGTACAGAGTTTACACCCAAGTACGAATAATCTATGGGCTTTCAAATGCTTCACTGTGCTTGCTCGGCGTAGCTTCACTAATGCTCGTACACATGGAATCCTATAACCTCTAAAGGCGTGTGGCACTTTGTCTGCATTTGTTCGTAATGAATTGCAAGAGAACACGGCTGTAGTGCTGCACGATTGAAAAAGAGGTCATTTAACGAACAATCAATGAACACTGCAAGTGCCAGCTACCTGAACGCTAATGCGTGCTTTGCTCATTTTCGGTAAATTTATATACCACCGAGACATGCGTACCCAGAGCTGAAATTACGTGGGCTTACTTATATGGAAAAAATTTTGTCAGTACAAAAATATTTTGTATATTATTTAAATTTAATTCATCAACTATTACACAGTTGGAAAAGAAATGTCCTTGTATCTATTATAAATAATTTAGTGTGCGGTGGACCTGCGGTTGATCACTTAGAAAAAAAGAAGTATAGACAACGAGACTATATCCCATAATTCCAAAATGCATTACTAAAATTTGACACAGGAATAGTTTAGGTATATGTATTAAAGTCTTTTGGGAATAGAGAAGAAGAAGAAAATAAAAGTTAACTTACTACAAGATCCTCATCTTCTTCTCAATTATCCTTGTGCGTACTTTACAGGTCTAGTTCGTCTTTGGGTACTGGGATTCATCCCCACCGCAAGCCAAAGCCAGGGCAGGTTGAACGTAAGCAATATATGCTCGCCTCCGAAGACGAACCCCGTTAAACGTTGATCAGCGCGCAAAGTGTTCTCGACAGAGGGTGATTAGAAGTGACCAGGTGACTTTAAGTGCACCCATATGCCAAGCTGAGTAGCAGAAGCGAACGCAGATTGACTTGACCACTCCCCTAGAGAGCGCAGTAAGGGTTGCCAACACCACCCCGTGATTCCCCAGCGCTCAAACCGTCTTGGCATATTTACTAAGGAGTTGACACTGATACCAGAGTGAAATCACGAAGACAGTATAGCCCAGCGGAAAAGAAATAGAAATCATAGATAACACAAAGAAAGAAAGAATGAGCAAGTAGTAGATAAGCAAGTGAAGACATGACTCGGACGAAAGATAAGAAGAAAATGTAAAAGCGATGATTGAATTACAAAAAAAATAGAGAGAGAAAGAAATACATTGAATGGCATGCAGAGAGGGAGAAAAAGAGAGAGAGAGAGAGAAAGAAGAAAGGAAGAATGGAAGAACGCAGCGACCAAAAAGTCCATATAGGAGACTGGCTCGCAGAAGACTGAAGTCTGCAGCAATTCGCATACCAGTTATTACCTTCACCCACTCGAGTACCGATCGGCAAGCGCTGCCCTCCTACGACAAATTTTTGAATTACAATCTGTCCAGCGAGCGTCAACTACGCCCTAGAACGTTGATGCAGATAGATCGGGGCTCGGCAATTGTCTCTATTCAGGAACTTGGTTGACGATCCCTGCACTAAAACCCTTTTGTCGCGGTGCAGTCGTATTGTTTGAGGTATCTATTATTTGTCTGGCAATTCAAAGATTACTGTGTAATCCGTCGTATGTAATTTACGCACCTTCTAACCCCTTTGGTAGATTCACGTCATCCATTTTGGAAATGTACCGGTAATATGTATGTGTCTATCAGTACTCCGTCCGAGCGATCACTCGCAGATTGTATACTAAATAATTTGTAATCGAGTAAAAAAATTGTTTGCTTCCTTAAATACAAGGTACTAAAAATGAAATTGCCGATAGAATCGATTAATCAAACGTTTGAGGAATTTTAAATATTTTTATACGTGGCAGGATGTATTCACCCTGTACAATACACCCATGCAGATATATTATATAAAAAGTTTATACGAGGCATTTGCTTTGGATAGATTGTATAATAACAAGTACATGCACGATAACAAGCGACACCCGTAATGACAACGTCTGATAACGCCGTTGCGAGTTCAAAATGATCATGGCTTATTATGATCCGATCACTGTCTACTTTCCTAATTGGATCATATACTGCTGAATCTATCACACGCTGAACACAATTAATAAATGTTGTAGTGGTAGCGAATAATTTACACTGTACGGCTCACCTTGCGAGAGGATTAAAAAATCGTGAATAAATTTCACGTTAAACATCGACAAGAATGTAGAACGAAACGATCTGCTTACCTGAAACAGAAGAAACGAATGACACGTCATTATCATAAATGCATAATAATTGTATATAGGAAAATAGACACGTGACAGAATTACCATTCATCGGGTTCAGTTTAAACTACGTAACAATTCGCATCGATGTCGTTTCATGGAGATAATTGAATTTCCAGTGCCACCTGAGTGCCCACCAAATTCCAGTATAATTTTCATGTTTGACAAGGAAATGAACGCGTCTCCAAATAACCACGCCAAAAGAACACGTAGCGAAACAGCAAGCAGGACAAATAACACTGGAGTGCAGGTGAACGTAAACATCGTCTAATTAATTAAACGTCATGATAGCCATGACCCCCCCCCCCCGATCAAATAAAACCAGTCGAGTCATCAAACATTAATCGACACACTGATCAGTACACGAGGTTGATTGTCGATAATTCGTAATTTGTTTACGTCACTCGATTTAACGCACGTCACTCAAGTCTTTGTCACGTTAACAGAAAATTTGACGAATGCTTAAAAAAAATTTCTCAGCCTATTAATTAACACGTAATACATTAAAATCATTAAATTCTCTATCAAGCAGGTGAAAAAGCTTCGCGCGTATTACGTGAGAATGTGAAAACACGAAGGTGCATTAACGGCTCTGATGCTTTTACCATAAATTTTTTTCTCTATTTTTCTTTCCAGACGACAATACTCCAGCGTTAATCCGGTCCCGACGAAAATGAATGCACGACGCAACGTGGAATTCCACTTCGCTCCCGTCGGTCTCGTTGAATGCGATTTGGTATACCAAAAAAAAAAAGCATAGATAACACAAAGTAGTCGAGGAGTCAGCAAATGAAAATTGAGGAACAAGAAACTAGAATTCCGAATTACCTACAAGGGACCTTACATCCTACACGCCCCTAGGATTTCTATTGAAAAGGAAAGCTTTTCCGTGATTAGCAGACAATAGTATTGTTTTGGCTTCGGTATAGTAGGGATCCGTTTAACCCTGGATCCCTAGTGTTTATAAGGTTAGTGGAATTAGGACCGGTCTGGTAAAGAAAGAGAAATGGCATCCGACCACGTCCACTCTGCTACCTTGTACCAATAGAGGTAGTTAACTACCTACTAAACGTGAAAGTTCACTGGCTAAGAAGCACGATAAGCCACTACCTACCTACATGATACTACAGGCTACGTAATGGTCACCCAGATTAATTTCACAGTAAAGCTACCAGTCTTCTTCAAGGTCTCTGGTATCTGGCAAAAGGCACGTAAAAAGAAAAAAAAAGGAAAAAAAAATGAAGCACACAGAGAAAAGGAGCCCAACGGCTTTCCACGGCCAATAGAAATGGTATGACTAGACAAAAGACGCTCGAGGCAAAACTTCTCGAAATAAGCTACTGAAATAGAAAAGCTCCGTGTCCAGAACAGGAGCGAGGGTTCGACCTTTAACGTAAGTCGTTTCCTTTTCTTAGGGCTTTATCTAAGACTCGTAAGTAACATATATATAGCGCATCGAAACGAAAATCCTATCCAACCTTTGCGCCCTTCCACGCGCAAGCTCTCGCGAGCTTCTCATACACAATACCCTGTTATTGTTACCAGAAAATAATGTACTGGCTGTGTATAAGCTGTCGATTGACTTCCTCTCTTCGCAGAATCACATTCGGTAGGAACTTTATACGAGCCGTAAAAGCGTTCTAGGGTGAGAATTGTAGGTTTTTCCATGGTAAGTGCTTAACGGCAACTAGGATGAATCGTAAAGCGCCACGTGTAGGTCATAAGTATACTTCTATGCCATAAGTATAAAATCTGTACTGTATAGCAACACGTAGGTGAATACGCACGTAACGATCGTTCTGAACGCGCTGAAACTATTAATGGCTAAATATCGTTAAATCGCTACGACTGTAACTTCAGTACCAGGCGACGGAATAGGAGAGAAAAAAAAATGCGCTCCCAGATTTCTCCTGCAATGCTATAAAATATTCATGCACAATTTTGCAAATTGTAGAGAACAACGCGTGGCGCGAGACACTGCGACGGAAAGCACGCGCTTTATTTATAACCGCTTTTCAACAGTTAATACATAGCCGACGCCAATGCCCGTGTTGTTCCATGATACTCATTGAATTCAAGCTACGCTAACTCCGCATCCCCTTTCGTTTCTATATACGCGTTCAGCATAAACGACCCGGCATCGTGTTTGTTTTATACCTGCTGGTAATTTATGTTGTTGCGAAACGCGTTCGTCCGTCGCAATTCTTCTGCAACCTTTGCACCGAAACAGTTTTTGCGTATTGTTACCCACGACTGTACGTCGTATATATATTTTTACGTATTCGCTGCTGCATTCACGTTGCTACGGCTATGTCGCGCGTTACCGAAACTCGACTGATTGTCGGATAAAATTACCGCAGTGTCTATACTCTTTATACGAATGGGTTTGGTTACTGCGGTACGGGTACGTCCTATGGGAATGAATTGTGGCTAACGATTTCGATTCCTTCGAGAATTCGCAACTATTCTTTTTACATGGTTCACTCGCTTGAAGACCTGAAAGAAATGCGGGAATATCGGAAATTTCTTACACCTTGTATACATATACCTATTACGTGATTCGATCAGATCACGTACGCCAAGCAGTAACGTAAAACGGATGCTGCACGAGGTATAATTTTTCAAAGAGGAGAAATACGAGAATGCGTTACGAGAGTGAAGATAAGATAATTTAATGAATTCTTTTATTATGTCTTTGAATTCAAAAAAAATAATCAGTCTGCCATCATAAGTAATAGCAATCCTTGTAGAAATACTGTTCGTATCAATGTGTAACATAATATTCTTTTAATTGTTGCCATTGTTATTTAATTTTTTGTATCGATATATATATAATGTACATATACTATATAATACTTTACATACAACGTTAATGCAACGCTTTTTTGATTATATGACTCTTCACGTATCTCGAGAAAATTTCTCGTATCCCAAAATAACGCAATCGAGTCTGCTTAATCAATGACAAGATCTAAATACGAAAATATTTCCGAAAATATAATGCCACGAAGAAGGCTAAATCCAAGCCAAACAAAAGGACGAATAAAGTGCGTACAGTAGCAGCGAGCACCGAGTTTTCGTAGAAAACATTTCTTATTTCACGTTAAAGAAACGCGAAAGCAACGTCCCAATTGTTTCTCCGTAAATAAGCAAAACAGAGATGTCCAGAATATTAGAAAAAAAAAATCCATGGCAAAGCAATAAAAAAAAAAGATAAAATACACTCTATACCAAAATTTAATTTCGCAACCTTCTCCAAGAACGTATACGAATGACATAAGAATTGAAAAAAATACGCGTATTAATGGCTGAAATAATTTTCACATTAAACTATTTCCCATAATCACCATCATAGTTATACAACGCACAAGCATTGATATTCTCGTATCTGGAGTAAAAACGGTTTATCGTTTCTATTACGTTTAGCGAATGGTTAGTCGTGCGGCCAACTTCTCCTATGTGGTTTAGCCGCCACTATAGATGCTTAAGC
>JARPRH010000708.1:1750883-1771425 GCA_031763665.1 Calameuta haemorrhoidalis
GATCTTGACTGTTACTCTTGTTCCCGAGGTGTCCTATATAGATTCTTCTCCGATATGCAATCTTCGCAGTAAGTCACCGCATCTCGCTGCAGCCAGATGATACTCCTCGTGTAGACGCTCCCTCCTGATAGGGCGTAGTACTCGATCAGGATCGATCGATTGGATCTTCTGTGTCACGAGAGAGAATTGCCATGACGGAGGTAATGCTTTAAGATGGTAAACATAATTTCTGTACTTACCGAATGAAGTACCGGGATTTTTATTTGTCTTTTTCAATTTTGTTTCCATTACTTCTTGACTACCGTTATTCTTGTCAATGTCGCTTTACACTATATAAAGGATGAGCACAAGATCGTCGAGTCATAATTCACGTCGTTCGGGTCTCGACGCTCGTGAGAATTCCGAAAGAGGGCATGAAGACGTCACGGAGTTTCGTGTCTTTATTTTCTTGCCGCGTTTCTCAAAATTACTCACTGGGCGACTTTCGAGTTTATCTTCGGGATTGCTTCGACTTTCGTTACATTCGTTTAGTGGCCGAGCCCATCGTCATTATTTTGAAGGAGAGTAGTACATCCTCCGAATGATTCTTAGCGACTTCTCTTCCTTTGCTACACGATCAGTCATCTTTATTCGTAATGTGAATATCCTACGAATACTTGGATTTAAGCAATGCATAAATTACCTATCGAATATCCGTTGCTTGATGATCGAATTTGGTATTACCTCCAAAAGTCATTTCCACGGTGATCGATTATCCGTGAGCTAATTTTTTGGATATAACCCAGTACGAAATAAGTTGGTTTCTGTAATCACGCTAATTGATACTCAAAATGACTAGCCTCGTGAAACTGCAACATAAATTGTATGGCTTACAAAGATTACGGGTAATACAGTCATTTGTGCAATTGAAATACTTGCCATGGTATTAATGGCTCATCAATAGCGCTTAATTGTTTACGCAACGTAATTATCTCTAATGGAATAAAATTAGTAATAATTATACGAAAGGGACATTAAATGGGTATATTATTTTTTATTTAAATCATAAATTTATCAATTTTTCTAAGCCGTCAAGGTTATCAAATATGTAATATTTTATAAAACATTTTACGACACGTTAGCATCCGAAAATGACTGTACGAAGAAAATGATTTACACGTAAGATTTCTTCTGCCATATTAAGCAGCACGAAGGGAACATGAGCATGTTCACGTCAAAAACGTAACCTTGGCTGATCTTCCTCCTTATCTTTTCATGGGGTATAAGCTAACCAACCGTGTCAACCATTGTCCCGGAAAAGTAGGATCCTCTAATCATGAGGCTTTCAGTCTTTGAATATTCCCTGAAAATCTCTTTCGTAAGTTACCCGAATAATAGTTTCGCAATTTCAGCTTAAAAAAAAAAGAAAGAGTGAATCTTTATTTTTTAGAATTTTACCAAAATTCCATTTCCCATCTAGTTTTTTCAAATTCGACCTGTCAGCAAACGACATAGAGGTTCGCTAATTCTAATACAACGTTAACGTAGAAATTTATATCTGCGCAGAAATGTTCGATCTGGGTTTCCCAGAGGTAAAATTTAAATGACATCCAATGTCGATTCGCATGGCGAATGGAGCATGGACATAAAGGGTAACAAACATCATTCATTTGCGACCGGGGAAATCCTGCGTTCCCATCGCGAGTCTCATTCAAACAAATCATCATTTTTTTTCAGATTCCTCGCATCGCCCTTTTTCTAAATTTATTGCGAGGGTCCGACGAGCGACGTCTACTCTCGCATTACAGGACGGGAAACTTATCTTAAAACAAGTCGATCGTATTCAATAAGTCTACCATATATCTGTAGACAGAAATCCATATATATTATTAAACTAAAAGCATTGTGCAGAGTGCACGCACTTTACAAATAGACCAGTAATGCATATGTAGGATATGCGACTCGCATTGAACTTTTCAATATTCATAGAAAAGTTACCGGAAGCTTTCAAGTAACGCTGCAGGCTCCCGCCGAAAGACATTGAACCGTCGCAAAAGTATCGCGTTACTTCACCTCAAAATCTTTGGGTTTTGGAGAATTTTGAAAAATCTCAAAATCAGGTATACCGATAAATAAATTCATCCTCGTCCACAAGAAGGCTCAACGCATTCAGCGCCAACTTGCAAAATTTCTATATTAAGTGACATAGACGAAAGTTACCATGGACCATTAGGAAGGCTGAGGGAGGGTTAGAAATAATATTTGGTCTGACGTATCTCGAGATAAGAAGAGTATGAGAAAAAATTTTTTGAAAAAACAAGTTTCTTCTTACAGCCATATAGTAGCCACGTTCATCCAGCATTGCGGGTGAATTTAAGTAAAAGAAGGGTGAACTCCGGCGTCTTGTTTTTTATCAAGTTGTTACAGCTAGTCAGCTTCACAGAAAATTGGACAGTCTCGTGAGGAATTTTCAACGTTATCCTCCTCTCCCGCTCGTCCCTCGCCCAGTATTATCCATCCTTTCCTTCCCTCCGCCTTTCATTGGTTCATCCGCGTCTCGTGCCTAGTCGCGAGCTCGAAAAAGTTATCGCGCTTCATAAATCTTCCCTGTGGGGCAGGACGAGGGGTAGGAGGGTGCGCACCGAATGATGTTAAAGCGACGCAACCGACTATCTCGCCAAGTTAGCGGTCTCCAAAGCTGGGCTACCGGAAGTCGTCCGATGCAAATAACTTCCGGAACATAATAAAATTCCAGTTGCCACACTTCCCACGGGTCTCGCGAAATGCGAAACTTCATCGGCGTCTAACCGTGAGAGGATAATTTTTCCGATTTTCCAGCAACGCGCGATACAAAAGACAACGATCGGAGCTTGCGAATAGGAGCTTTTGCACCGAGACGCGGAAATCGTGAATCTGCGAATTCTCGAGTGGCAGACGTCTGACGTCACGTTAGTTCAAGAAGCTCGCAGCTTGCCGAGCTCGTCTTTGGTATACAGCGATTAAATTTGCAATACGAGAGAATTTCGCACACCCTGTAAAATTGGTATAATAAAAATAATGGAGTTTAAGAAATGTATAACGTACTGTATTCGTATCGTACAGCAATTCGTAACCTCAATAACCAATCCCTCAGGAAACAACTGTCAGACTCACTAATATCGTATGATATAAAAAATTCGCCAATTCGATTGTCCTGATTTATTCACAGGGATGGGAAAAGAGCAGACGAGGAGGGTTATACGATAGTAATAAAATCCCCGAGTATGTTCGCGAACGGATACAGGCTCCTTCAAAGGTACCATTTCGCAAAGCTCATACGAAATAGATATGATGATTCTATTCAAAATGGTAGATACGTATTGGCAATCGTAGTGCCAATCGTAGACAAGTCAAAATGGACGCGCGAAATCTGTCAATAAAGTTGTCTTCGTAGCAATCGATTGGATGCTCGACAAAAAAAAATTATCGAAATTCATCAGAAAATATTTCGCACCTCTCGCATAAATAATCTACGCGATTATTTACCCCCTGCAAAAATTTAGTTCTCGTTACGAGGTTCTCACTGTCAATCGGTGCCATCAATCTTTTTTGCTGCAGCGACATTAACGGTCGCTATCCTGACTAGTTGTTGTAAATATCTGAGGGGTCGGCGGGGTGGCCCAGGGGTTGAGAATGAAAACAAAATGGAGGCTCAAAGGTGCTACGTTAACGGGTAAGAGCGTAGTGTACTTGTCGCGAGAATTTATCAAGTTTAAGTAATTAGGAACCGGGGGCCTAACAATGGACGTACGGCCCTGCCCGGCTAGCGCACCGATTACAAAAGAACTGACGAAGATGAAGCGATGCAATTAACGGGAAAACTTTTCTGATATGCTATAGAGGGAAATAATTGTTAATTACGTAAGAGCCGAGGGATTGTTAAAACAGTGCGGTGGTTCACCAAGATTTTAAATCCTCGTAGCTCTCGCGACATTGGACGGATCTTTCGCGTAATTTACTCGCAGTGTAATAATAGGTTGGGCTTGAGCTTTGTGCTTTATACAGGGTCGTATTTATGAATCGCTGCTATTGAAAATGTTAGTGAACTTTTGTCGCTGTTATATTCAATAGGTCGATTGGACGCTTAATTGATCGTTCTATCTTAACCATGTACAAACAATGGCACCACTTAACCAAACTGTTAAGAAGCTTGAAAAAAGAAAAGAAATTTAAGCGTAGTTTTAACGAAGAAAAAGAGAATGCATTTTCTATAGCTAATTTTATGAAGAAAGTATAGATAATCTTTTCGTATGATGAAAACGGGGATTTATGAGGTGCGTGATGATAAGAACTACTTTAACATGTAGCGTAGAAGATAGGAGAAAAGGAGATAAAAAATTTCAAAGATACTTAGTAAAGTAAAGAATAGCGAGGGAAAAAGATCGACAAAGAAGCTAATTAAAAAAGAATAGAAACAGGCCAAAAAAAAGTGCACAAAGGGGTATGAACGTTTCGTGAAAACGGGATATAGCAGATCGTCTTTAAGGAGACATACGAGAGAGAATATTATGGAAAACTGAAAAAGACAGACAGAGGATATTAACGCGTTTTTGTCAGGATGAGAGACGCAGAAGATTATGGAATAATAAAACCATACGTACTCAGAATAACCAGAACCTCATTAGCCATGGTATTATCCGATCGGGAATTTTAAAAAGAAAAAAAAAATGAAATTACTATAGGAAAACAAAAGAAAATCCCCCAAAAAAAATCCTCGGCCATCGGATATCATTAAATCAGTTCACCCCGACCTTCTTCGTCTACCCTACGGATTCCCCATAACATCCCGTTACCCACTTACAGACCTATGATCTTCCCTTCCTTCCTTCCTTCCTGGTTGCTTGACTGCCCGATGTTGGCTGGTTACTTGCTTCCCTTTATTCCTTTCTTTCGGCCGCTCCTTCCTCACCTTATTCCCTTTCGAACCTCTCAGGCCTCTTTGCCCTCCCTTGTTCTATTACCGAGCAGGAAGTAAACTTCCTTTCGGAATAGGACCGACTGATCCAACGTAACTCCACTATGGGCGCCGAAGAGAAACTTGTTCTGAAAACTCATGAAAATTTTCACACCGGCGTATCTTCATCCTTGAAAAACTTCGTTATTTCCCACAGCAATGTGTATATGTGACTTGCTCTCTTACGTTTTAGTTAGAAAATGGGTCACGGTGTTAAGAACAAGAAAAGCCTTTCCGTTAGAACGAATAAATAATGATGAATTTGACAAAAAAAATTTACTGATAAAAATACGAGCAATTCCTTTCGATATTTTTGAAAATACATTTACCAACTGTTCAGACAGTGACTGACTGACTCCCATGAATATTTCTATGAGATATAACCGATTTCTGCGCACGTGCTCTTCCGCACTTGACCGAACTTAACGTACACTCTAGATTACACGCAAACTGTAAAAGCTGCTCGGAGCCTACGTGACATTGCAGTCTAATGAAAACAGTCATGAATAACTGTTGCGACATAACAAATATACACAGACTGTGTACACTATGTTTTCAAAATAGTCTAGCCTCTTTAGGAATCCCCTTGCAACGCAGATACACGTTGCCGATGGTATATTGCGACAGAGAAAATTTCGCGACTTCGCTATGGCGCACGTACAGAATTTTCGATATAGTTTCAGAATTTTTTTCTTTTCCTAATCTAATTCTTTATCTCGACCACTAGGTAATTTCGCGCTGGGTAATTTTCTCAAGAGATTTAATGTCACTCTGGTACGTATGCATGTATACATAGGTTTATTCGTTTTCCACTAGCGAGATCAAAAGACCATTTGCTCCCTCGCTACGTCAATTCACATCAAGAATTTCTTACTTGTCGGTGAGAATTCATCGGAAACGCTGTTCCAGTGGCTACGCGTATTACACTGGCTGGACCGGCATCAATGTTACCACCGACCATGTTCATCTGGCAGGACTCAATTAATTTATCGCCGACCAACGACAATTTGCATTCGTCATTGTCGTCTCTTCAGACAATCGATTAACGGTGAGAGTTGATTTACTTTTCGCGAAAATCGCACTTTACGAAGTCACACTCGACTCTAAAAGACTGTCAAATCCTACGGTAACATCACTGAGATAACTTGAACAGGAGTATAGACCAAATTGAGTTACATAAATAAGTTACACGCTAGCCATAAAGCTCGTAGGATCCTCCTGAACTTCTAGTCAAAATCCCTTTCTAATGATTTTCACCGAAATTGCACAGCTTGACAGTCCCTGGAACATCTGGAGTAGGACGGGTTCGAATACGGGAAATAGGGGGTGAAAAAGATATTTAAAAAAAACAGATTGAAAAAGCAGGAAAAGCTCTACCCATGGAAAGCGAAATATGCGACAATCAAAGATTTTCGTGGTACGGTTAGAAGAAGCAAATCAATATCAAGAATGTCGGAAATCTCAGAAGCAGTTAAGCGACAGAGGTCTGAGTGAATTTAAAAAAAAAAGTTTTCCGCTGCACTTCCGGCGGGAAAGGATAAGGGCAGCCCGTATGGACCAAATGGAAGCAAAATCATGGAAAGACGAAAACACCTCGGGAACTGGTACAAGGGAAATAAAGTAAAAGCAGGAAATATCGGAGATGGCCTGGAAGCTTGGAGGACCCAGCAGCGAGCACCTTATACACGTGTCGTGTCGAAGGGATTGACTAACAAACAAGAAGATCCTCCTGAGGAAGACAGGCGAAGGAAGTACTACTGCTGGAGTTTACTCGCGTCATCATGTCAAATGAAATAAACGAATCGGTTGCTACTCGAATAAAGATGAAAGAGCGTGGCTGCTCGTACAATGAAATAAGAGACAGGACGGTAAAAGAAATCCGGGGAATGGCTGGCTGTTGACTGTTCCACCCCGTTAGCTGAACGTGGCAGGGATTTATTACGTTCAATATCGAAAATGTCATTTCTTTCATAATAGCATTAGTGTGAAAACTCGGCAAGGAACTCACTTGCCTCGTGATACCAGCGCTGCACAGTGTAACCCATTGTGCTTGGTATTTGACAATATTTTTTTTCAGTCTCTCTGCTTTAAGGATTCTGTACTCTGTTTCTCTTCATATTCGCACCTTACAAATACCTACGTCAAATCTCATTGGGTTTTTCATGTCTCTTGTAACAGCGCCTGGCACGTTTTCTTGTATTTTTTATTACCTGGACTATGTCGCGCGTCCTTGTTTTTTTTACTTTGATATTTACTGAAGCAGATGAATACTCTGCCTTTGGTATGTCCCTTCGCGAATATTCGATGCTGTAACTGATATAACGGTGAGTTGATAACAGTGATCGATATCTTCGCAAGATTCGTGAGAAATTGCTTTTCAATTTGGTGATATTGGTTTTCGACTTGACGTACAGCATCTTCGATATACTATCGATAAAATTATTATTAATGATAATGGCGCTATCTTTTTAATATTAAATAATTATTTAGGTATTTGAAATTATAGTCTTTTATTTGATGTAATAGAGTGGTTTTTGTATCGAGATCTAGGGATTATCGATTAATAGATATATTTGTAAGATGGATATATTATGGATTTTTTATTTT
Source organism: Calameuta haemorrhoidalis (assembly GCA_031763665.1). Lineage (NCBI taxonomy): Eukaryota > Metazoa > Arthropoda > Insecta > Hymenoptera > Cephidae > Calameuta > Calameuta haemorrhoidalis. Next base: position 1,758,463 of record JARPRH010000708.1, read on the forward strand.
ACATTAACATGGAATTTCGAGAGAATACGTCTTGCGCACCTGTTCACAAAGAAAGAAAATGCAAACAAGCAACGATGATCCCTTAGAATTTGAATTCGTATAAAACACATGTAATGAGCAAAAATTATGAAACTGCGGAAACGCCTGTTACTCTCGCGGGATATTATCCGCAAAGCCAACTGGACCAAAACCGCGGCTCCAGCTTTGCGGCCGCCTACAAAAGAATTTTGTTTAAATGCGATTACACTGGTTCGCCAAAGTATAACGCTTGTACAGAGATTTCCGTACGTATAAATAGAGAAGTTGCAAAAATTTTTTGAAAACAACAAAATAATACGAGTCGATGAAATTTACTTGCGATAAGGATTTTGGAAAGCCAAAAATCTGTTTTATATAAGATTCGAATAATTTTCTAAATAATATTTAACATTTTTTCCCTTTAACGTGAAAATCGATAAAGCGCCGTACTTGGCCTTTGATCAAATTTTCGAAAAGAGAGGAGGAAAAAACGACGTGTTCCTCAGAATTATTAATATGAAGAGGAGATTCCCTTGGTACATTAAGACTTGTTTGTGTAAAGGACTGCTAGGCACATACGCAGAAACGCAATATATTGTATTTACGCAATAATAACGAAGCTGCGTGCAAGAAAATATTTTCGACCTTGTACCTATTTCCACTTTTACGACAGTAGTTACCAACACGTGCGCCAATTTACGAGAACGAAGAGATAGGTTCCGTGGGGAAAAATAATAAATTTGTCTGGGATGGCAAACGCAGGCATCCCTTAAAGGGTGCCGGCGCGAGATCCCACCTTGAAAAATTCATGGGCTCTTGGCTAACTCTTTATTCTCTTCAAGCAAGTGTCGATATCTCCTATAAAGAAACGATTTCGCTTCCCATCGCCTTTAAATCACCTTTATAAGCTGTAAAATCATCGATTAAATATTATTCCCATTTTAATTATTATATATGTATACTAAATACAATAGAAAGAAGGAGAAAGATCATAATTTTTAATTAAAAAATAAATATGTTCGCGAATAATGAAAACAGTCAGATTTCTGTTCGTACCGATCAATTATTCCAATAAACTATATTACGCGCCACAAAGCACGATCGTCATTAATTAATTAATTAATTAATTAATTCTCGAACAATTACAATCGTCAATAAATGTGAACCAATAAAGTTACCATAAACGACTTTAATTAATATATGTATGATAGCTATGTTAAGTAACACGAAACTAATATGCGTTTTAGATTTCCTCCTGGACTTAATAATACATGCATAACGAATTATGAAAATCAATACTAATTATGGCTTTGAATATATTTAATATGATAATCTTATCCCTCAGTGACACTGCAGCGATACCAGAGGAGAACAGTTTAATCAAAAACTCGTATAAACGCTTTCCTAAGAAAATTCCCAATTAGTATAAATTATAAGTGAATAGAGTCTCGAGTATCGCACTAGAAGCTCAGATTAATTTCATGTAAAATCATCACCTTCGAGAAGATTAATGCATTGTGACAGATCGGATAAGAAATTTTCTGGATAAACTTTTATGAAAACTCCAAAGAGGATTAACGATAATGCCATTAGTCTCGTGCCCCAGGAATCTCACCTAGCATCTCATCTCGGTATCTCTTTCTTTCGGAACAACAATAAGGCGACTTAAAATTCACGTAAACATTCATGTAAAACAAATCTCATTAAAAACCTAAGTGCTAAAGTCAATTGCTCTTAAAAAAAGAAAATGATCCTTCAATTTAAATAACCGCAAGTAATAATAACCCACCCATTAAAAAAATGAAGTGTTATCATAGTTGCCTTGATAAATATGAGCAATACAAGATTTTCAAGAATCCTCGTAAATTCAATGTAAATTCCGTATAAATCTAAGAAGAAAAATCTCGATTACCATAGCAGGATCATTTTTATTCTTGGATAACGTCTAAGAGGTAAAAAAAATTACAGAAACGTCCTGATACGACCGACCGTACCGAGTAACGTTACGAACGTTGCGGTGAAATCGTGCCGGAGAACTCAAATCTATTTTTAAGCGGCGAAAGAATTAGCGCAGCCAAGAAGAGATAACATTTGCGTGAAATTAAGATAATTCCGCACGAGCGAGGGTCGTGTAGGTGGTGGCTTTAGTAATTCCTAGGAAATTTCTCGAACTTTCCTTTTACTCACCAGCAGAGAACCGAGAAGCGCAACTCCTGCTCCGAGAGAGTTCCGTAATTCCACTATGTCCGAGTTATCGATCATTTAATTGAAATATATTTGCTTCGTTTCTACCTCCAGCACCTTGTAACATGAAGGATCGAATTTCAAATGAGATTAGGAATTACGATAAAAATCAAGCACAGCAGAGTTTCTCGGAGCTTACTTAACGCGGATACATGTAAGCTAAACAAAATATCAATCACGTACTTGAAAAATCTATGGCTTTTCTCCCTCTCTCGTACCCCTAACAAATAATAATTCTCGGATGAACCTACGCCTCATAATCGTGAGAGACTCAACCATAACTGCGCAATACTTATAACAATACAACAACACTAACAATAAGAATATGAAAAACTTTTTTGTCTCAAGAGAAATCCATAATTACAGCCACGAGGAATAATCGCGACCGAAACATAAAAAGGGAAGTAGAAGTCGATTCCACGCGAGTAACAGTCAACTAGATACTCTGAATTATCCGTTAATAGAAATACCGTTAAAATGTTATCAGCAAATTGAAACAGTCATTAATTAGACTCACCCCATCGGATCTGCTTTGCCAAATCGACGTAGTCTTCTCGTGTCGTTTAATATTGCTGAGGTAACAGTCCTTGGAGTAAATAAGAAGGTAATAAAAAGATAACCAAAACGAAGGGATCGTCGCACTCAATGATGTTTTTGCCCACGTAATAGTTTCACAGTAAGGCCAAATGGCGTTTATCCTTGTCAAGCACATATTGTAACGTCGCCGTAGTGGATTTTCACAACACGGATGAAAAAAAAAGGATCAAGAGAACCACTGAAACAAATGGTAAATAAAAAGAGAGATAAATGGAGCTGAGAAAACACGAAGACTGTAGCAGCTGTCGTTACGATCTCTCGTACGATAAATCGATGTTATACGTCGCGAGTGACTCGTAGTGTAAAAGTCTGCCGCGCGGAGCGCTACTGTACGAATTTTCTCCAGAACTGGCTTGGTGACCGAGTTGCTGCAACAGAAATCTAGAAGGACTAGGTAATTCCTAGGGAATATACATATTTGGCAACCGGCCCATTCTTTTGTGCAAAACTACTATCTTTCCTAACTTGTACTCCCGGGTGTTGTGCGGCATAGAGAACAAACAGCAAGGATGCTTAAAGATTGCAGGAATGTAGCGGCTTTATTTGGCAAAGCGCTTCTATATACACGAAATGCTATCTTCTGGTGTGCTGCGCTACGAAATTTCTATTCCCCAAGTGCGTAAAAAAGTTATACCTGTGATATATGAATTCATATGTATACATAGAATTATCAGCAAGCATTGACGCGAGTTACTGAAAATTTGGCGGGACATTCAAACTTCGTTAATTCGTATATTCACCTCAAATTTTTCAATGCAACAAACAAGTGATCAACGATATCAACCCTAATGATTTTTCATAATTTTTGCTCCAAGATAATTCTGCCATGAGAATTAATGTAAAAGCAAACGGACAGAATCATCTTCAGGAGTTGGCGATAGTCCTGAATAACCATTTATGGTATCTAGTTATAATAAATAGTGACGAAGAATATGTAACAATGCAGCATCAAGGTCTCTTTCCCCATTGTATGCCTAAAAAAATACCTGCGGGAGTTGAAAGTTTTCGCAGAAAAAAAAAATAAGAGAAGAAAAAAGAGAGAGAAACCCTGGAAGAAGTTCACTCCTTATCGGGAAAGGGAAACTCTGAGGTTTCCACGGTGGCGGCTACGGAAGAGTTTTCAAGGGAGTAACGTTGCGGCCGTACAGCGCGTACTGCGAAAACTACTGAAAATTTGAAATTTAGTTCCGATGGTTGAAAATAGTAGGTAAAACCTTCATTTCCGGGAAAAGCTTTTGGAAATCGACGAGACTTCAGCAGTCTCGAGGACTTGGCTGATCGTTAAAGTTTGTTGCTGTTTTTCAACCTCAAAATAAGGCACGCAACATGGATGCAAGGGGCAACAGTTTTTAATTTAAAAAAAAAAAAAAACCAACCTACCCTTACGCCACGGACTGCTTTACCGTGTTATCCAAGATATATGTCGAGAAACCTCCTAAAATTATGCAAAGCGTCTCAACTTATTACAAGCTTCATATTTGTAGGCCTCTTTCGACGAGCACAGTGGGAAGAAAGAAGAAGAGATCGAAGAGGAAAGGGAAAACTCATAACTCTAGGTATCTTAAAATTCCTGATATTACTCGTGAAAAGTGAAACGAGCTTTAGATAGGATTACTGAATTTACTGGTTCGAGTAAATAACAGCCATTTAAAGAGATAACAGACACATGTAAAATATACGGAGAGTTACAAGACTGAAGACTGTCTCAATGTATATAATATTACATATCATATTTCCGAGTAAACAACATTAGAGTATCTAAACCGTAATTAGACAACGCTGGATTAATTACCATGAAGATCTTTCCGAGAGATTCAACGGGCGTACTAATAGAGACGAAAGCGTGAATACATAAATGTTGTTGAACAGTTGAAAACACAAAAGCCAGTTAATCAAACTAGCTATCTCATTAACTCATACATTTCATAACTTGTAAAATACAATTAAAATCGCTGAGAAAGCTCGTGTCTTTTCCGCAAAAGATTCATTGCCGCTGTCCTGAAAACGAGGCTGTTTCAACGATTTACAATTTAATGGTCCGTCTGCGTATTACGGATTTATCCTTTTTGGAGCCTAAATGCCCCAGCAAGGGATGGGAATGCCATTCGACATGATAAAAGTGACATTCGCTATTAGACACGCCTCATGCATTCCCAAATCCCATTTCTAGTAAAGAATAATGCACTTTTCAGCATCAGAGAGCAAAAAAAAAGAACATTGAAATCATTTAATAGGTCACGGACGTTCTGAAATACGCCATAGGAATAAACTCCATTATCGCTCTTTCCCATGCACTTTCTGACAGCTTACGCAGGAAAGTATTAACGGATGAGAAAGCCCAAAGAGGAGGAACGAGAGGGGAAAGGGACTGGATGAGGTGGCAGCCAATGCGACTATAAAAAGTAGACAAATTTAATTAACATAGAAGCTTTTTCGTTCGCTATGCCGAAGATCCACCATTTATTATTCTTCGTTCGCTTCGTTCTGGCTTTTTAACCCCCCCAGTCCATACCACCTCATCCTCTCTAGTCCATACCACCTCATCATTTCACTTCACTCCATCTCACTCCATCTCAAACCATTTTAGAACACTTCGTCGCCACGTCTCACTGCGCGGTTCGGGCCTTTCACGAAAATCCATCTAAAAATAAATCAGACTGCTTACTAATGCATCTGGACCTTTGCACGTCCCTGCCACTGCTATCCTTTCGCCGCGACGGTTCTCGTCTTCCAGAAGCGACGGAATGCCAGTAAAATTGTGAATGAACCTTTACGCGATTTACGAGGAGTTCACACCGCGCCGTAACTCAGGTCGAGCGTGTGCCTCGAATTGAAATTCCGTAGCGAGGTAAAACATTAGAATAGCTATATATCCAATAAGATTTTCCGAGCTTTCGCTGCTTAACGTAGAGCTTACGTCAAACATGGCCTTTTATTGCGTGGATAGAACGGAAGTCGTAAAAATCCAACAAGGAAGTTTCATATTCCTGCGTCGATATCTCATCCCGTAGGAGGGAAAAAAAAACACTCTGTTTTTTATGTTTCAAAATACTATGCTTATATGGTATATCGAATTTCGTTTGTTATTATCAAAAATTATATACCTCAAATTCGATCTCTAATTTTTAATGTAGCCTTCGTTAACAAACAAAGAAAAAAGTCTTTGCTCATCCACCTTCGTAGTCGAGAAAAGCATTAGTCATCTAAAAAGATATTATTCTCTACGCCAATTCGATTCCTAAAGAATACCCATCGTTTGGTGATAAATGACTGTATGGAATTTCGTGTACTATGCAGATACGTCCTAATGAATTTTTTGAGGGGTAGCAAATCGCATCAACAAAAATCAACTGACATTGTCACAATAATTGAGTGGTTATTTAAAGCACGTACATTGCTCGTCGTTCATGCCTTTTTCACAGTTTCGAGATTTTTTTTCGAATCTATGTGCACCGACTCGTTTCAAAGATCGACGGACGCGTAACACGCTCTGAAATTAGTCAGTTCACATAGATGGAAAACGAAATATTAAATCTGTCTGGAAGATACGAATGACTTGCAACTTGAATTGCGAAATATTTAGTAATTCTGTTTTTTTCGTAACACACGCCTCACATTTCTTGACGAGACGTCTTCGGGTACGAAAAAACGTAATTGAGCAACTAAAAAGAAAATTCAGGAATCTTGGAATGGCAATCCGATTGGCACGGTAGATAGTAGACGGGCATTTCTCGCGGAATATTTAAATGATTTTACAGAGAGCGACAAGGGAGGCTGCGCATCTCATCTCCGAAGTTTTCCAAAGTAATTCCGACTTCTTTGACAAAACTTTCAGCGGACTTGAATTCACAGCCGAGGTAAAAAGTTTCGTTCTGTTATGTCTCCCACATTTTGTCGCTCGGTGTGCTTCCTGAAAATTCGATGAACGAACCGATATTTCGTTCGTTACGCAATCACTATGCCACAGCATAGAACCGCCATTGTTGCCAGATAGAAAATCGAGTGTTATGGTTATTTCGAGCCTGCATACGAGCAGCCAACGCTCGCAATATATTTAAGCTATACCCTGTGACAGATTTAGATCAGTACGTCGCGAGGCATCGAATCAACGTTCCACGCGGTACACCGAATACATTCAGAATAAATCCTACTGTATGCTAATTGTCATGCGTGAATAAAAAAGTCGCGACGTGCTAATCAGTGACTGCAAAGTACTGTTTTTCAGGTATCATTGTGTCAGTGAAATTACAATGGGGAACTCGTTACTATAGTTGCAGGTAATTAAACAGAAAAATACAAAGTGCTTAGTGACAATTAATGTGTAGTCCGTGTGAGTTAATTTTACTTACAATCTCATATGTTCCATAAGGTTGGGGGAGGGGGGTCTGACTAAAAATTATGGGTTATAATAATATATGTGAATTCTTAGTAAAAAAATAGGATCGTTTCCAAAAAAATAAATTACTATATTTGCAATATTGATCACACCGAACGAACATTTTTTTACTTTCGTTTTTTCAGAATCCTATTTACGTATTCGACACGTTAAACAGTTAGTATTTGATTTGTCGAGATAGGAAGAAAAAATAAATAAAGCGACGCACACCTGATATCACGCGTATCTAAAGATGAATCATTGGCCCAAAAATCGTAAGCTATGTGAAAAATGACAAAATTGTAAATTCACCGTATTTGCCATTCCTAATTCCCATATCCAAGCTATTAATTGAATCAACTATTAATTATCCGAAAAGAATTGTCGATTATTCCTGTGCAATTTATTCTTCTGGTAAGCCAGGCATGTTCCCACGGTATTCCCTAGATCTCTTCATAATGGTTCCCTCCTGCATTAATTTCACTGTAGCACCATTGTCCACGACATTGGCCAGGCAATCAATCCTCAGTCCTCAATCGAGAGTAGTCTGAGTGAAGAATGAAATAAAAAAAAAAGAAAGTAGGGATCGACATTCAGAATAAGTGAAATGCGAAATTATAAATCTGTTCGGAGAATTCCCTAGTATATTTCTCCAGTGCAAAGAAACGAGAAAACAGTGTAACAATCAGTCAAATTGTTGGAGTGGCTGGCAAGCGTTCGTTAAAATGATGAAAATTTCCAAATGAAAGTTGATCGAAATTATTTGAAGTTTCCCGAGGGAAGTGCGACATTTGCACGATACGATCCGAGCGCCAGTTGCGGTGTAGGAATGAACTAAAATAAATGAGAAATCGATTATACGAATTTCTATTTGATCTAACCTCCTGTTTGGTGTTTTCGAATGTTCGACGAACTCGCAGCATACGTAGAAATATGTATAGTAGTGAGAAAATCATATCCTCCGTAACTTTGCTATAGTCTGCAATAATTCCTCTCTAGAATTATACTCACGATTCATTCAAATAGGAAACAGCTACTATAGGGGAGGTGAGAATTTTGGCATAGAGCAAAGCGACTGGAGTGACACGTATACTTGAGCGCCATGATGCAAATATTCCAATACGTCATTCAAACACGTGCAGTCGCAGTGCTTTGACATCCAACCACTGTTTCTGTTTTCACATACATATTCATACTATATAGTATGCATATGTAGACAGAAGAGAAGTACGTTTAAGATTTCGTTATCTGTAGTACAGTTTTTGTCATTAAAATTACCGATAGGTTAAATATGTATATACATGTAAGTTTTCCACTGATCACAATGAAAATTCAGAAAATAATTATTAACGGCATACACAGATTTTTAAGCGTTTTAAATTATCTAATGCGGATTTTTAAAAAAGATATCGATAAATATCCGTAGTACAAGCGAACGATATCTGGATTATGGAAACTTGGCGGATTTCCATTGGACTATAAAAGCACTGTAATTATGTTTGTGCGTTACCGTATTTCAGTACTTTCCAACATAAGTGGCTGACATTAACATAAAATGTTGAACGTTTTCTCATATTAGAAGGAAAAATAGGTATTTGCGATATCGTCATTTTGCAGCCACGTGCTCCGTTATACATATCACTATAGTAGGATAGGTACTCAGATGTTGCAGTCGGTGCATTTTTACCTTTTCTCTTTTTTCTTCAGATGCTTCCTATTCCGTCAATAATGAAACGACAAAACAACACTGAGCTACTTCACGTGTAGACCATTCTACGCGATAGGAATAGTTTATTTGAAGATTGGAGTATACATATACCGTGTTCAGAATAACTCCCTCGAAAGCCATAACGTACTGCAATGGCTTTTAGATCGCTTCGAAACGGTATCAAGATTAATCCACCGTGAAAGCCCTTAACTCAAAGACAATTTCTAAAGAAGAATAAATTCAGGAAATAGCGATTAGAAATTTTTTTTTCAAATCTGATTTTTTTTATATTTCAGCCTCCTGATATAGTTACACCAAGTGTTCCCGCTGAAATATGACATTCGCTTAGACATACTTTTGAAAATTTTAAAAAAAAGAAAAAAAAATCCAAGCAAGTAGCAAAGCGAATCGCAACTGACGTACAGCATCACTGATTGTAAACTAAATTAGAAAACCCGTAACGTGGAACCGAGAATAAAATTTTCAATTGAACTTTTAATTAAATAAATCTACAAGAATGTCGCCCCGTATGCGTACGTATACGTACGTTATTGCGACACCGCACAAGCTCTATTTCCACAGCCCTAGTAGTCGTAATGAAGTTTGACACAGATTTTCAACGAGCCAGTCAAGAGGCGTTTCTGTATCCGATAAAAGTGGTGACGGCCGTCGCCTATCAGGCTTCCGTCATCTTGACCTTCTTTTCAAACGCTCTCATAGGTACGTTTCGTTATATTGAACGGATATGGACAATAGTCGAAGCATGGGATTCGACGTTAGTTAAAACAAGGACAGCAGCGTAACTACGTATATGAAACCAATAACGAGGGAGCTTCGAATTTATGTCTTTCATTATACGTCGAACGGCCATATAGAGGATGGTCCATTCGATTCTCTCAAATACGAATTCTATTGATCCCAGACCGACTTATATTTCGTTATCATTGTTACAAGTCGATATTGTTATTTCTCACAACAACGACTTTCTTTGTCTCTATTATCAGAGAGAAAATAAAAAAAATTCAAACAGCTCTCATACTCCGTGGAAAAACACGACAAAATTTCATTAATTTCATTACTTTGAATAACATGAAAGATTACTTCGTCCTGATGAAATTCTCGTAACGATGAAACTTTGATTTATTCCTTCATCATTTTAAGATTGCTTGCCTTTACTATTATCTTGGTTCTCGGGCGACACTTTTAATCCAGAGTGGTGATATAAATGCGACGAACCTTAAAGTTTCACCGTTCGACGATAAAACAAGTAAACGACAGCGGGTAAGAAACTCTCGTAGACGACGTGGTTAAGTGTTTCTAGCATAACAGGATGAGTTTTCTTATCGGGGGGTAAATGCCGAGTCTACGATGCAAAACATAGAAACGGTTTTAATGAGAAAACAGGAAAATTGCGCTGAATTAATTAGCTAGCAGAGAGTCGTTTTACGGCTTTGTTTATCAATGAATCCATTGTTATTAGCGGTGCTTTTGGTACACCAGGTATACATGTCTTGTACAACACGATAGGGATTCAAAGTAATTCAACACAATCCGAACAACGGTATAGTCATTAATTATAATAAATTGATACTTTTATTACCTCACTGTACAATAACCAGAATCAACGTCCACGATCATATATCGTCGTTCGACTTGATTTTCAAAAATCCCAATCTCCGGCAACATCCTTTTCACCGGTAAACATCCAAATCCCGACTGATTCTCTACTGTCAGTACAAAATACAGTCACGATAATAGCTATCGAATGTCACATCACGTAATATCATAAATCACACGGCTCCAGAGTATTCAAATTTTTTAATTTCCAGAATCAATGTTAATTAATCACTATCAATGAAATTAATGAAGGATGCAATTTTGTATATAATATGAGAAAACTGCATTTAATAATTAGACTATTTATAATCAAATATATAAATTTATAAGGTAAAATTTCTCGAGGTAAATATGTTCTAGGTTGAGAGAGAGAGAGAGAGAGACGGGGGTAAAAAAGGGAATAAGGAAACACTTCGAATCCAGAAGACGATTTACACGATCGCACATAAAATTTATCTCAGAGCAAGCAACGTGTTTCAGTGATAACGAAAAGCGGGTAAATTTAATGTAAACCAAAGTGGAATATCGGGGACGCTATCTGAAAAGTTGCCGTTGGCAGACGCGGTGGGAGTCACGTGTGAGAAAGCTCAATGAAGAATCTTCAGGCTCGACGCGAGTTTCAGGCGAATGGTGACGAAGAGAACGAACAGATAGTGACTGACGGGGCTAAACGTAGGGATAGATGGGAAACGATGCACACGTGTACGTGAGAACGTGACTGCATCAGTCAGGGCGGGGCTGGAAAGGAGGGTTAGGTAATACCAAGCAGGAACGAGTACAGGGCTGAGGTTGCAGAGGGTGTAAAAAGGGGGTAGAGCAAGAGTGAGAGAAGGGGGTCGCGCATCGTTGTCGTTATTTATGCGGAACTGCTTATCGGGGCTTCGGCTGTAATTACTAGAAAATTGATTAGATTGATCTGCGTGACCTCTTGACCTCCTGGGGGAAAAAAAGGTTGAGGTCACGCATGATACCAGCTGATGAAAAATCTTTCTTGACCCTATATGGATGTCAAATATTTTGTCGGATGACTCACCTGTATAAGGGATGCTGGTACCATCCCCTAGTATAGTATCAGAGTCAGGAATGAGTAAACGACATCCCCACGTGTTACCCAAACGGGGAAGCGCATTGCCAGTCTTATGCTGGGATTAAAAGGCTGGTTACAAATATCCGTTAAGGAAAAGCGAGAATCTTTCAAATTTTTTTTGGCTATCGATACAGCTGAGCGATGAACCACTTTAAAAGTCTGCCTAAATGAAATATCGATTGGAATTTATTTGTTACGGAGGAACAGCTTCTATTTAGGATACGTTACGGATCAAATACAATCGTTGCACGAGCTTTGTTTAGGTATTAAACCGAAATTAGGAAAATTAGCATTGAATTGATTGGCGAGCTTTGCAAATCTACCGATCGTGTCACTCGCATCGCTTACGAACGATTCACTCGAAATTGGTATCTGGGACTGTACCGTACAGCTTGGATCTATGGAGCTTTGTTGGGTACGTAGGTTTTTCATTTTGTATATACGCAAGTTTGAAAGTAATTGATAAATCATATTATTCTGTCTCACATCAAAATGTCCAATGACTTTGTACAGTGAATTATTTGTCGATTTTTTTTTTACGGGACAACAATTTTTTTTCTTGTTTCTCGCGTTAAACATAATCCAATATTTATCGACGAAATCACTCAAGTCAACGGGTGTTCGATTGCCGTTCTCTACCAAACTTTCGGACAGTCCATAAACATTTGTTTATCAATCATTCACCGGGCTTTTAAGGTTCTATAAAGCTTTCAGCTGCTATGAAATTTCAATATGATAAAATTTACCATTTGGCTAGTGCATGTTACTCGCAGGAAGCTGAATGTTACTCGCACCTTCAGGAAAGACTCGTATGGTGCAATGTCGTAACTTAAACTATGACTACTTGTTTTGCGAGCAGCACTTTCCTCGTGTGGCTCTTAACGATTATGCGCTATGACGTAAATTACTTTGTCTAACGATACTGTGTCCATTGAAGTCCTATAATTACCTTGTATCCCCAATTAATCGGGTGATTTGCCTTGCGCCATCATCTGTAATCCAATTATTTTGCGGTCCACAAATCGCAGAAATCCACTATTGGGAATTGATTTGATTCAAGATCAATTTTACACGCATTGAACAATACCAGAAACGATATTGTTATCTTTTGAGCCAACAGGTTACATTTACATCTTATGATGGAGATCGTATTAAAAAATGGAAAATTTTCCCCCAAAAAATTGACGAAAATAACAAATTTTAGTATCAATGCCACAAGATACGGTGTAGGTACTATAGGGATATACAGTAATGCGCAATTGAAGTGGAACACTTGAATTTTTGTGTATCTCTGCGAAACTATGACCGATTTCAAAA
>JARPRH010000708.1:1813340-1827637 GCA_031763665.1 Calameuta haemorrhoidalis
GAATAATTGTTATCGAGTGACTTTTATTTAAGTGCAGTTTCATGTATTTAATTCCAGCAGCAAGTTCCACTTTCGTGGGACACCGTTTCACCGGAATTGACTGTGTACCGTCTTCCCGTTTGTACTTCGTTATTCCGCCACTGAATTTTCTCCCGCATTGGCGTAGCGTCAAATAAAAGTAGCTCCGATTAAAACGCACCCTTAAGTCGTTGACTCTTTCATCTCTCGTTGTACTTTCACGCCTAAGCAACTTTGTTCCTCCCAGATTCTCGTTTCACCATAGCGCCTAACTTTTAACTGCGATTTAACGAAACTCTTTGAACCCAACTTTCCTCTGAAGCTTCAAGGGATATTTGATCTCTACTGACTCAAGCAACTTTGAACCCTTTTGCCAGCGTCTTGTCTCTGTACCTATCATCACCCCGGCTCCCTTCCCCATTGACCAACTTCCGTCTTGCCTGATGAACTGTCAACACCTTTTGCTAGGATAACTTCGAGTCTAGGTTCGTCGTCGTACCAGGTCTTTGTTCGAGGTAAAAAACTTTACGTCTACAGTGACGGCAGCTCTTCTGGACCATTACTATTGTCGGCCGTTCAGTTGCACGCGTGGTATTCTCTTGCAAGGTCCGCCCTCCCTTGGCATCGTTCCTGCACGGTGTAATGAGAATAAATTGATTTCGTACAACTGCCACCCAACATCAAAGTAACGGAGATGAGAGAATCAAAGCAACAAGTATAAATTTGCTGGGAGAACAGAGAGACAGGGATTACAGTTTGAGCCCGTTTATGTCGGAATTTCGTCTGTGATCTTCCGCCTACGCACACTCTGCATCAATTTCAAATCTAATCTCTCTCTCTCTGTTTTCATCTCTTTCTGACAAACACTCCTCTCAAACCAGTAAATCGGAAGTCTAAACTCCACGTGCGTACTCCTGTTATGAGAATTAGACACTGATCGGACACATAAATTTCTCAAATGTAATTCCATCGAGCGTCAATTCAAATTACCCGCCAGAAATTAACTAGTCAAGTTCTATATATATTTAATACGAAGTGCAAGGCGGGAGGGAGGATAAAATATTCTTATTAAATAATTTTCAGAACTGTACACGTGTAATTTGTACTTGACCTGTCAAGTATTAAAGTCGTTCTCGTAGTTGCTAGAAAACTGACCTGTCCGTCACAAACATCGCGTCCAGTCCTACCGGATCGCACTGCATACCATAGAGAGGTTATGTTCGTCTTGCTCGAGGATTAATTAAAATCTCAAAGCCGTCGACACATGAAAACAATGTAATCACTACGATCATTTATAAGTATAGCCAGTATAATACTCGGAGTCAAAGGGCTTCCACGAATCGTAGCGACGAGAAATCACCGAGGCGACGTTTAGCTCCTCGTCTCGAGCGCCAAACGAAACCCTCGATCCGCCGATCTTCACTTCCTTCACCGAGAGTAACTCGTTCCAGGAACGTTTCACCTTTCCTTCGACGTCTCGAGTACCTGGAAACTCTCGAGTTTCGACGACATCACGAATCTTCTGGCTCCGCCAGGCACGACGGGCTCTCTATCATCCACGCGACTGTACAATTAAAAATTGCAAGTGAGCGGTGGTATCCTTAAGGCAGCACGCACAACTGCGCGATTTAGATACAGCAAGTGGAAGACGGGTCAGGAAGGATCAAGGCATCCCTTATAAAGGCTACTAATGATAAATCGGTAGCAAAGATCTACGCCGGAGGGCCCCAGAGGTCGTAGCGGAATTGTCTCGACTTACCACCGACAGAAAGGTGTAAATGGCCCCTCATCAAACGATTAAACCAATCAAAAGTGCGTTCCATCGGCAACCCCGTGTGCGTGCCTACTTCCGCTGAAATCATCGTCATTATCGCCACTCACGAGGAACAGGGGGAGACTTTTTTCCCGGACGCACGCACTTCTTAGAGACCCTGTTATGCACTTTGTATATGCATACGAAAGCGCTCCGTATCTTTGACGAAGACTATAAAAGATAATCGGACGATCCTGTGGGATGACCCGATCACTACTGGACGTCCGAACGAACCTAGTGCTTGCTCAGAGAGTTTTTCATTTTTGGGAAAAGCGCTGCCGGTACCTGTTCAAAGAGCAGAGGATGTCGTGAAATTATTACTTCGATAAGAGGCTTCACTTGGAGTCTTGACGAGAGAGAAAGAATCTGCCTGAAGACGAGATCAGCCTCGACGACGAAGTGGACGACGAAGACAGCACGGGTAACGGCAACGACAACGACAACGCGATGCTGCTGCTGCTGCGGGGCGGTGAGCAATTAGCGACACAGCGGCGAGATCAGAGGCCGGGGGCGGGGTGGGGTGGTAGTGGTGGGGGGGGCGGCCTAATTACACACGGTACCGACCGACTTCAAAGGAGCCGCCAGTTCCTCTCCTCCGAGCCATCCCCTCCGAATGGCCAACCGACAACAATACTTTTCTTCCTTCCTCGTAGCGTCCTCCTAGCGTCCTCGTACCGTTCTCGGACCTCAAGAACCGGAGTTTGCTTCATCCGACGACGACCTCCATCTTCGCCTCGGGAGCGCCAGATGGAATTCGATCGTATTACCTTTCTCAGAGGAAGCGCAGAGATAGCGACACTGACGTAGATGGCGAACACGTGCTGAGAGTGGAACGTTGTCGTTGGCACGCGTCACGCGAGCGGAATGACAACCAGCGGAGCATAGGTACCAGGAGAGACTGATGATTTGCGCAGGGTTTACGCACGGTGTCTACATCCAAAGGACGTCAGTGGGCAGTAAGCGGTGGGCAATGAGCCGCAGGCACCGGGCGCAAGTCATCAGTCAAGTCTTTGAGGGCAGCTCGAAGCTCAGCCTCGCAGAAAAAGGCCTTTTGCCGATCTGCTCTGGCGGTGAGATCAAACGCTGCTGCAGCCGAGGTTACTACGAAGCGAGTGTGGACGCAGGAGCGTGTGCTGCGGGAAGAACCGTCGAGCGATACGGCAAAGAGAATGAGGAACGATACGCAGGTAAACGATACCAGGGAACACACCAGGAACACACCTAAACAAATACGCGTGCCCTCGCTAACCAATCGCAAATTTGTTGAGGTCCATCCAGACCGACGACTTTTTGGCCCACTAAAAAGAACCGTCAAAGAGGAACAAAGTTCGTGGCTTCGCTATACAATCGCGAGGTTATCCACTGGGACTAAAGGCTCCGGCAAACATATACGAAGTAGGTAGCGATACACCCTGAACGAGGTATATGGCGCTCTTCTGATTTTCACGCTTTCGAATCGTACAGGATTCACGATATTTTTTTTTTTTCCCAATTCTTCCTACCGATAATGTACCTTATTATCGATTTATACGGAGAGTCGAAGCGAAAGACCGGCTCTCGAAATACTTCGGATCGAAATTTTAAAGCGCGCCCTAAGCGTACTTCCGCAAACTGGGCGTTGCATAGGTACCGAAGTCCGTGAGCTGGACGAGCACGCGTGAAGAATCCTCGGGAAACGTATTCTCGAAATAAGCTCCCGTAAAATAATTGCCTCTGTCGCGCGAGATGCTACCGGCCTTAAACTCCGTTTTACATAACTTTCCAGCTGCCGCGACGGCAGCGGCATTGCGCACACGTACTTCGATTCACGACGCTCTCACATCAAAGAGCCATCCAGCAGGAGAGTAACATTGAAGAATATCGACTCGAAGGCAACGAGTTGAATTGCCGTAGACGAAGATGCTGCCGTGGAAAGAAATTATAGCGCAGAGTAGAGGTTAGGCGGTGAAGAGGGACAGGGGGGAGAAGCGGGGGCAAGAAAATCCATCTAACGTAGAGAAGATCGAACGAGTCCTCGAGCAGAACGTATCTCGACCTGCCACTATCGGTCTTCGTAGATCCACGAGAATTTTTCTCGCTTCTGCCGACCGCGTGCTACCACTTTGCAAGGCCCTTGCGGCCAGAAAGAAAAACAAATCCGTATAGCAGAGCTCTTTCTCGAGGTATCGGGAGGAGTTAGCAAGAACGCGGTGTAGGCGGCACATGAAAGGCTCACCTCGGGCGTGAACGAGCGAGCGGGCACGCGGCTCAAGTAGAGAGCGGAAGACACCGCCACCAATCCTACCACCATCCCACCGCTATCCAATATATTTACTCCGATGGACCACTACCACTACCACAAGGACAGCGTACACTACCACTGCTCGAACCAGTGCTACCACTACCAGTCTCAAGTCACTCACGTCGGATACTTTGTACGCATCGCGTATAAAGCTCGTGTTGATATTCCCCGGAAATGCGAAAACAATCTTTTGAGTATGGGCCAACATTATGATTTTCTATTATCTTACAGGACCTTTGGAAAGTGTCGAAAAAATAGTGTATACGGATCATATATTTTTATGTTGCGTTAAATGGGTCCTGACGAGTTTCGACTCCGAAGGGAGCCTCGGGGAGAGGAGTCAGCATCGGGCTTACGGGGTGTACGAATGTATTCATTGTAATAAAATAAATAAAAACGGTCGACTCTCGACAATAAAGACGCGCGATAAATTGGATAGTGTAGCCGCGTCTTAAAAGATCTCCTTTACTTTTCCTTGGGTCGAACGCGGGTGCCTAGTGGCTGGTGCAGAGCTACAGCGAGGCAAGGTAAGGCAGTCATATTTCAGCCCTTGTTAGGCCGTGGGGCCCCCGCCGTGATGGGAAGGAGGAGTACGGCGGCGAGGAGGAGAAGGTGGGGAAATCTCTTTGACTCGCCGCTCTGCGCCTTAATCCACTGGCGTACCCTATCTTACCACCTGCTCTCGTAGAGGCCCCACTGATTACAGGGCTAAAAGCTAACGTGAAAAGACTGGGAATAAACTATAATCAGGAATTACTATCCGACAATCAATGTCGGTGCTCGCGGCGTGACCGTCGAAAGTTTAATTAGCCGGTCTCGATTAACCGTATCGATTCGTTTGACATTCAATCCTATCGTACGTCACGAAACCCTGGACTCTCTATGACAGACTGTCCCAAGATTACCCAGTAGCACTTGCGACCTGCTTCCACATCTTCGAGTTAGCATAACTAGACCCTGACACGACTTCGTTCTAGTCGCTTTGACATCCGCCACCGAGAACGGCTCAATCAGTGCTGATCGCTCGCATCTCTCCTCCGACTCCCTTGTCGTTCCAGCCCCCTTGTCCCAGTCCTTGTGCCAGAGTCGTGCCCCTCGTCCTCCGCTCTGCTTTTACCTACCGCCGGTTCTTCTCCGCCAAAGAGGCCGATTTCCTCCCGACAAGGAAGAAAGAAGCGCACGGGGCCCGAAGAAGGCTTCAAACGCGCCGTCTTCTCGAGTGCTGCGCCAGACCCGCCGTCTACCTTATCAGCCGCTTCGCTGAATTTCACTAGAAAGGCCATTTCGCTTGGTTCGACAGTGTCTAGCTTCCAGGAAAGTTTTATCAACTCGAGACGACCCGACCATCCACTCGCGATTCGCCATGCTCGTTAAGCTCTTACGAAAGCTCGCGCAGGGCATCTTCCTCCAAGAAAACTTTGCTTGAGCGCAGTTATGGTAATGTTGGGTTTGTGCGTGCTGCCCGGGTGCGTGAGTAGCTCTCGTAATGATAACGAGACGGTCTCATCATCATCATCAGCATCCGGACGAAACACGATGCAAACGATGAACGACTCGCCGCGTCAAAGCAGCCGACTACGCTACGACTCGGCCATTTTTAATCGTCTCTCTCTCTTTCTCTCTTTCTCTTTCTCTCTCTGTCTGTCTCTTTACTTTCGTAGCTCGGCTACCACCGTTCGTCTTATTGTCTACCTACAGTCTCTTCAATCGGACACTTTTTACTCTACAGAAAATCGTTCGCTGAGGTCACTCGGGAGATTCGCGAAAACATATGCGTGAGTAAGAATCGTGAACGGGTCTCGCTCGCACGACCGTGGAGCCATCTACATACCAAAGAATCCGTAGCTTTAGCGGTTTCGTCGTCAAAGGCAAGACGGCGCCTAAACATGAGAATCCTTACGACTAAACGTTACTTTCCTCCGTTGTCGGCCTCTAACGCAACGCTGGTTTCTTTTAATTAATGTAATTTAGTGGCACATGAACAGCGAGACGCGGCCGTTTACTTCGGCGTCCCTCAAAGGGAACGAGTCACTCGTGCCATTAGAGAAATAGATAGAGGGACAGCTAGAAAATAAGCTTCCTATGCAAAGCCCCTCACCCATCCATCCCGTGCGCCATAGAAAGAGGCTCGAGACGAGTCAACGGTGGGAGGATTCTAGTATGGCGAGTGTGCTACCCTCTACCGGAACTTGTGCGATACGCGTTACCGAATAGTGAAACCACTTTGTCGGTCTCGGTCACGGGGATTATGCACCAGGTGGCAAATTATGACGGACACCTTTCGGATTAGAAACCCTAATGTCCCTCAAGGGATACGGATGGTCGGAACGATCAGTGCTGAAGACGGTCCGGCTTGTTTTCACTGGGCGAAAACGAGCGGCCGACCTACTCGGATCCGGCTCGCTCGGTTTCTTGCGGAATGAAATGTCAATGAGTTAAGTCGCCTTCGACGTGTACCCGTGACGAGACCAAAAATTTTACCAAGGACCCTCGGGGACACGCGTACCACGTTCAATAGGATCCGCTCTAATGGTAGCGTGACTCCTTTAAAGTCGTCTACTGTATTTCTATGTCGTACTCAGAGCGACTTTGGATTTCCATCGACGCGACGTCAATAAAAGTTCCTGTCGCTCCGCAACACGCGTACCGTACATACCTGCGCTCGATCTATACGGGCCAAGCTAGCTAAGAATTCCTCGAGCACGGGCGCTACGCTTTGTCACACCAAAGATAGACGAAGATGTGGCACTGTTAGCCGTCGTGTTTTTCGTCAATTAAATTCCTTGCCGGGTTTTTGTCGGCGAGTAACTATGTCACCGGCATCGGAGATTCGTTGCACGATGAAGTTGTGCGTAAGTGACCGTAACTTCTACGAAGGTTCGTAAACCTTCGTGACACCTATGGACCGTGGCGGTTGATTTTATTGGAAATTGCGACATGCAAAACTTGATCGAGGGATTATCATTATTAAATCTCAGAATTGCATTCATCGGTGATCCCCTGTATAGGATTATATGACGTGGACATTACGAGTTCGCGTGACGACATATACCATGAAGATAGTAAAATTAGTGGGACGGATGATTGACGTCGATAACATTCACATGAAGAAACAAACGTGGATTATTAAAGAATTAAAAAATTATAAGACGATTATAAAAATGCACTGTTAAAATGTATCTCACTCGTATTACTGAAATATGTCTATTTAAAGAAAAGTCCAAAATTACGAAAGATCCTCAAAAAATATTAAAGCGCGAAAGAGTGGTCTGGCCACTCGTGGAATACTGCACTTGCGGCGTCTTAAAGAATTTTCTTTCTCTTTTTTTTTTCTTTTACTTCCACTTCGATGCTTCCTTCTTTTTTTCCTCTCCCGACGAAGACCTCCAAAAAGAGCGCGGCAAAACTACCCCCAGGGATATAAACGAAACCGTACCCTCGGTCCTGTGATTTACGACATAATAAAGAGGTTATGTAAGGTGGACACTTCTGAATGTCGGTTCTGTCGGCTACGGTACAGTCTTCAGCGCGGGAGAATTTGATTTACGGCCTTCTTGAAAGTTCGGATTCGACGCGGATTCGTAAATCGGATTACGCGACCCTCCGATCATATCGAACCGTGAAAAGTCTGAAAGCTTTTCAAGATTTTGACCCCCTACGGTCACTCTCAGTAAAATCCTCGAGAACAAGTCGGTAATCAACCTTGCAATTCGGACGGATCTTTCCAAGCGAAGTGACGCCATAAATTCCTAAAGCACGAAGGCGAAACGTCACGGTCTGTTATCACAAGAATTTCTAAAATATTCAAACATTCCCGCCATTACTTCTTGTTTCCGTGTATACATATCTGAAATGAAGAAACCGTATAGTTCGGGTAAAATACATTGAGCCTGCTCGAGTGGGCGCAATGCCATAATCATGTTCATGGCATCGAACTAGCGCAATGGTAATACGTGCCACGCCCTATCTTATTTATGTACTTATTATGTACAGTTCCAAGCTCCAGTAATATATAGTTATACAACTCTGCACTCGAAGTATTTCCAATGGTCCTCGTGATGCTGATTGCGTGTTGTCACGTCATAATTAATAGCAATAACGACTTTTCAAGTATTGCACGGCCACGTTGTAAGTTACGAATTATCTGTAGTGCTCATCGTAATGGTGATAGCAATTTATTGGAGGAAGGTAACACACGAGTCTTGAAGTGACTATTAGAGCACAGAGAAAATTACACGAAAAAAAAAATATCAGACCAATGCCATAATAAAGTATGATCTGTTACGAATATTTTGAAAATGCAAAAACGAGCGAATACCATTTTACTAGATCGTAGAATCTCAATGCACGGAAACTGAACTTAACTGGTAGTTCATCCGGGCGGATCGAAGGTAGTTTTTTGATTGTTTTGCGAACACACCCTAATCTCTTGCGGGCCATTATGCTCGATCATATTGCGTCGCAGCTCCATTTCTCCTTGGACCAGGCGGCACCTTTCATCTCCGGAGTCTGAGAGTCCGAGCTTCTGTTTCACTGTTTCCGCCGGCGGCTACCGTCCTGGAACTTGACCCTAATCGCCTTAGAGAGCGCGCGCGTTTTCAATTATTTTGATTGTCGCTGATTGTTGTGCGGCCATTTAGATCTTAGGGGCAAAGACATGCCGACAGGCCATGGCGAACGCCACCTGTACCGAGGATCCGGATGGATGAGTTTTACGACGCTCGGATTCTAGGCCTATACCCAAGTCTCACAGTTGGGCTCTTCGTGTTACGGAAACGTGTTCCCTTCAACGACCTCAACAACAATAAGGTCCTCTTCCAATATGGCGTACCGATCACGGAATAACTCTCATAGGTCTTCCGTCGAATCTTCCGAATCTTTCATCCAGCGGCAAAGCGACCACAAAAAAAGAATAGAAAACCTCCCCAACCGTTAACTCAGTCGAATGTGACTCCACGGACAAAAGTCACAATAAGGTCAAATATAATGGGACACCATGGGATTACGTTGGGTGTAGCGTAGCGTGATGAATCTACTGGCTACCGGATTGCGCCAGAGACTTGAGGTCGTATCGTATCTCGTTTGCTGCGCTTCGCTGGCTCGTCCCGGGTGCCGACAAACTCCAGCCCGTCAACTAGACTTCTTAGTGAACACCGACGTACTTAATGTCGGGGCCTGATGCTCTCGCTCGCGTACCTCAATCTGACGGATACGCTGTGGCTTCTCGATATTACTTACACGCAGATCCCTCGTGGCTTTGATAACGCCGAACCATCTCCGCGGGATCATCTTCCCCTGCAGTCGAACCCTATATCCATCTGCTTCATCCCTTCACCATTGTCCCGTTATCACGACATCCCCATTCATCTCGCACCCAGCTCTCGGTCCACCACAGATCGTTAAGAAACCTTTGAATCTCATAAATAATTGTTACGCGGGGCATTGATCACGCGTTTATCTGCATCACGTGAATGATTACGAATAAAAGCATGGGGTAGTGTTGGTCGGAAAGTGGAAACTAAATAAATAAAAATGCTCATACCGCTAGCGAGGGTGTCGGTGGTTACGGCATGAAAAGGATTATTTTATCTGCCGCTGTAAATAAAGGCAAATTCAGCTATCTCTTGCGCGACGCGCGCTAAGCAGCAAATGTTCACTTAGCGCGCACTCAGGCGAGATATCTCGCCACCTCGTTACCGCGGAATATTTACGCAGCCCTTCGTTTCACTCGGTTCCCCAATTAGCGGGAGGCCTTTTTTTTCTTTTTCTTTTAACAGGCCGCGAGCCGCGCGCACTCCTTAACCGTTTTCTTTGAATTGAGCGGGACGAGCGCTCGAAACGTGAATAATTAAAGGCGGTTGACGCATTAACTGCTCCTGGGTCACGGCGGGTACCGCGAGTTACAAATTTCTGCCTGTATACAGTGGCGGCATTTCAAATAAGCACTTCGAGCAAGAAAAATCGTCCTCCTTCCGTACCGAAGCGAAGGAACCTGCTCTCCCGCCGAGTGGTACTCTTCTGATCTTCGGCTGTTTTACGTCCGACGATTCTCTGCGTGCGCTCGATCGGTTGAAACGATCTTTACGTTGCGTCACGTGACTGATGCGAATGTTTCTTGGGAACGGATATGAATCCACCCTTTCATTTTTTCTTCAGTGCTGCTCATGACTATTAGATGTTTCGTATATTTTTTTTCAACAATGAGATCATCTCCTCTGGCGATGTCCTGGACCAGCGGGATCCCGAGGACGGAAAATTTTGTTGAAGAAAATACTGGGTGCTACATTGTTTGTGCATTTCTCTGCATACGTAGATCAGATTATAGAAAGATTTCAACCGTGTCTCGCTGAGTCGGCTTGGGTAAAGGCGCCGCGATTTTCCATGCTACTCAACGCCCCACAGTTCAGTCCTATCCGTTCTTCAGACATGGCAAGAAACGTATTCTCATTCGTATGTGAGTGTTTCCTTCTAGGCGACTTACGATTAGACCTTGTGTTAGACGGACAACTTCAGTCGGCTGGACAAGACGATAGTCTGACTTGCGTGCACGTAGGGATAGGGTCTCGTCTTTTTCTGGAGAAAGTCATTCCCAAATTAGAGAACACAGGATACGCTAACGAACGTCTTGGATGACTGGAGTGTTTGAGAGACTTGGGATAATAGTCGTAAATATTTATGGAAATTGGACGCTAATTGCGAACGGCCTTAATCGTAGGTATGAATAGACCGTCGTGTGCTATACTCTTTAAGGAACATCGAGCGTACGCTGACACCGACCTTTTTAAAGGGATGCTAAGGACAATACGTCAATTATTTTCTATTGGGGAAGAGACATTCAATGGAGTCTTTTCTGTAGGAGAAGATCCTATTTATTTGTGATCAAGATCGAGATCCTGAGATAATAAAGTAGCAGGCGTTACGATGCGTCTTTCAGCTGACGAAGAGCATCGCCATCCTGATTTACGGACTGTTGAATGAATGTGTACAGGGTGACATTTTTCTTTCAGATTGGACTGTGCCTCGCGGCCTTTGCCATGCTGATCGCCGCCGAGGACAAGCCGACGAACACGGTCTCGGTGTCCCCGGGTTCTCCAGCGATCCAGAGCAACACCATTCAGAAGCTCATAAAAATTCTGGAGAAATACGGACCCGAGGAACCGCGTGGCCTTAAGAGGGTCTACTTGAGTAACAGATCCATCACGTGTAACGACGGATCCCAGGCGGGATTCTATTTGAGAAAGTCCCATGGCTCCAAGAGGTGGATAATATTCCTAGAGGGCGGCTTGTACTGCTACGATCATACGAGCTGCAGGAGGAGATGGTTGAAACTGAGACATCTGATGACGTCCACGCAGTGGCCCGTGACGAGAGAGGGTGGGTCAAGATGCATAGATTCCATTATACATTCCTCCCAAGATACTCGCTAAATGGTTCATTTAATGGGAAACGTAGCCAACAATAATCTAATCTGAATTCCAGTGGGAGGCCTCCTATCAGCGAATCCCGAAAAGAACCCATTCTGGTGGAACGCCAATCATGTGTGAGTACTACCAACAATCCGTAAAGTTTGGACATCCAATACCGTCCACCGATTTAGCATCATCATTAATTCCATATCATGAACCATTTTAGATGTGTGCCCTATTGCACCAGTGATATTTGGAGCGGTACCAGAGCTTCTCCGAATGACATGTTCTCCTTTATGGGCGCGGAAATAGTGTCTCAGGTGGTAAGAGACTTGATACCTCTTGGTCTAGAGAACGCAAGTTCTCTGATGCTTGCTGGTAGCAGCGCAGGAGGTACGGGAGTCATGTTAAATTTGGACCACGTCCACAACCTCATTCATCACGAGCTCGGTAAGTTGATAGTGTTGATACAAAATGCCTTGGGGACATTTTCGTTGCTCATCGAGCATCAGAGTCACGTTTGACCCATGATCATTCAGGTTTAAAACACATCGCCATACGTGGTATCAGCGACTCCGGATGGTTCCTGGACAGAGCACCGTATTCTCCCAATGACCTTTCACCGACCGACGTCGCTCGCAAAGGAATGGAACTTTGGAAAGCGCGAATGCCCCACAATTGTGCTGCGAGACATGTCCACGAGCCCTGGAAGTGTTACTTTGGTTATAGGCTTTATCCAACCCTAACAGGTAGCTAACACGATATGGTTTCGTCGTGGTAAACCGCGACACGGTATACATATACCCACCCTGGGAACCGCCCTCTCTAATTGTGCTCCCACTCCATGTTCTATAGCGCCGCTCTTCGTTTTTCAATGGCTCTTCGACGAGGAACAGATGTCAGCTGACAATGTCGGTGCTCCTGTAACCAAACAACAATGGGACTATATCCACAAAATGGGGGACAGTCTTCGTCAAACCTTTGAAAATGTCACGGCTGTCTTTGCTCCAAGCTGTATCAGTCATGTCGTCTTGACGAAGAGGGACTGGCAGCTGGTCAAAATAGATGAGGTATCCTTGCCACAGGCATTGCATTGCTGGGAACAGGCATCGATTGGGAACAAACGTATTGAGTGAGTTTCGAATAATCTTTTTATTGTGAACGATACTTGATCAAATGTTTTATGACAATAATCACAAACTTTACCTACAGCACGCACTCCCAAATCGAGACTAATCAACCCTGTGCCAAATCAGCACGTAAACTCCTGCGCTCACGACATACTAAAGGAAATGGTACAGTCGCAGAGAATGGAAAGCCTAGCAAGAATACCACAGTCGCTGATATTCGATTGAATATTGCAGGTACGGCTGGTAAAGTGGGTGAGAGAAAAATGGTTAATGACTCCGTAGAAGAAAGAGGGAACAAGAAAAGACGGCGGAGAAAGCATAAGGCACGAAGACGCGAAAGAAACAAGGAAGAAAGAGCCAAAAAGGAGAAACGCGAACGAAGGAAAGGTAGTGAGTTTGATGATTCGTATTTTACATATGCGCGACAATTTTAAAGAAGTCAGTAAGGAAATTTAATGAATTCAAGTACGGGTACTAATGATTTATATCTTTTTATCAGGTCGAAGACAAGGTGCTAAACATAACGCCAACAATCATCATACGGCCATGCTGAATGGCACCAGACCACAGCGATCCGTAATTCCTTCGAGCAAACGAAAATGTGGTCAGAGTTGTCAGTTCCGTCTTATAGAAAGATGCACTTGGCCGCAGTGTAATCACAGTTGCCCAAAACTGCATAATCCCTTCACCGGCGAAGAGATGGACTTCATCGAATTGCTCAAGAGTTTCGGACTGGACATGAAGAGCGTCGCAAATGCCCTTGGTATCGATATTCAAACACTCAACAATATGGATCACGACGAACTACTCAACTTGTTGACACAGCAGGCAAATTAGTAGCGCATATTCCAGTACAAAATGATACCAATCACCTAAGTTCGATGATCGAATCATTGATCTTCTTGAACGCAGGTGAGTCATCGACTCGATGAACTTAAAAATCAGTCTCAATACTAGAAAATCCTTCAAGACTGGTACAATACGTAACAATAGCATTGTGAACTCGATGATTAAATTTTTCCTCATAATACTGTGAAAGACTCGTTAATTGTTTACTTCGTCATGCAATTGTTCGTATGGTCTTAATTGGTCGCATTCTGTTACGCCGAACTATTCTCAATCATGGTATCTCTTTAATTGCAAATTTTTAATATACCTGAATTTTGATTCTCTTCATCAATCGTCCACATACGCATACATTCCAATCGCAGATAAATGCGACGTATGTATCCAATGTAGCCACCGTTGTGGAGGTTTGAATTTTAATGACGTTCAATTTCGTCATGTCATGTCGATTGAAGTTTCACGAATTCTCATCGAGTGATCGTGCGTCTCGTTAGTCGAATTCTTGGAATGTCTGCAACGAGAACGCAAAGGAAAGTCAGTTCCAGGACGAACTGGTAAACGGTTGCATGCAGTAGGACTTATGTTAGGCTCGATTGTCGGTTGTCATAAATCACTCGAGGAATAAAACATAATGCTATTATGTTACCAACAGAGTAGAAAGCACAGAGACTAAAGTAATTACGTTATAAATCAAACATGCTAGACAGCGGTATTCAACCAAAAGTATTGTACATAACTACCGAGAATTTATATTATTGTATTTCTAATACATAACGAAGTATCTTAATTTATTGTAGATTCTA
>JARPRH010000708.1:1834390-1858247 GCA_031763665.1 Calameuta haemorrhoidalis
TACTTTCTTTTTTTGACAATTTTCTAGGCGGAAAACCAATCGACTATAAAATGTCCGCTTGGGAAGAAATGGGTTAACAAGCGTTAAAGTGCCAAGTTTACTTGAATGGAAAATAAAATTTGCTATCTATATAATATGTTTTCTTCGTAGTACGTAAATATCTCAATTACAAATTCTAATTACGTACTGCTGTTGCATAACATAGATATGCATACAATATTGTATTTAATAAATTGTATATTTAGATACGAATATGTTAAGTCCGATGAAGTTCGATGGCAAGCCATTCGTTAGTCAGACGTATGTCGTCTTATTAACTATCTAACTAGCGTCATATATACAATATTTATAGTCTAATATGTACTTAATGAATCTTAAATTAATTAGGTGAGACAATAAGTATAGTTGATGATTAAAAAAAAACGGGATGAAAACATGAGTTTTGAACCCGAGACCCTCGGACGTTAATTCAGCAACAAGCACGTGTGCCATCGAATCATTCTGATGTATTATTTGGAATACATATTTCTACAGTTACCCACGTTCGAGTTTGTGTAAAATTACATTTATTTGCATGTATTAAAATCGGCACAACTGACTACCTCATTACTACGGTTTATGTAATATGCAGGAAAAAAGGTGGATAGTCTCCCTATGTGAGTGCTCACTCAGTTTAAAATCGTGGATCACGAGGGACACAGGAATTTTACGTATAGTCATTCGACCAATCAAAAACGTGGAACTGCTTCAAGGGCCCTCCGCCAAGGTGGCGCGCCGAAACCAGAATAAAAGTGACGCCACGAAAAATGGGCCCACTGATAATCTCCCTGCTCATCTCTGATTGTATAATTTATTAAGCGAAAATTTATTCTTACTGGCAAATATCCCCCATTGGGGATACAGCCATAAGGAAAGGAAGAAAAATGTATTCTTCGATCACTGGTGGGGATGTCGAACCGTGTATAACTGAAAGGTATTCTTTCGCTAGTTTCCATATGTATAGTTTCTTCCTGGCGAGCCGACGCGAAACGGAACTGAACAACTGCGTGAGACAATGAATCTGGACACAGCGACCAACGTGAGAGAAGAGTTGTGGGCTGCGTATACTTGCTGGGGAAGCATTTGCATTTTACACCTCATGCTTTTAACATGGCAAACGGGTCGAGTGCGAGTATTCAGAAAAGTACATTTCAGTTAACCTTTTTTCAATTATCTACATAATTGCATGGAATATTTTTATATTTAATATACGTAAGCGACCTTGAGTTTCAAGTGTCTTGATCCTTTGTCATATGTTAGCCAATCACGTGTTGAGTACAAAAGAAGGGAAGCATAACAATTGGCTAATAGCTATTCACTTTTAGCATTTTCACTACATTTGAAGTAGACAATCGAGCCCGAAATTTTTAGAATTACCTATGACTATTATATGTTTACATGTAGAGCGTTGTTACTTAAACGCATATATGTATTTTATGTACAGGTTATCCACAGTGAAGAGGATCGAAGATTTATCAAAGAGCCCAATATAATCATTGATGCTAGAGCAGGAGGACATCCTGATATTGATCGGATCAGAAGTGCTCATTACAGCGATCTAGAAGCCATAATTTTGTATCTTATAATTACACCTATATGGATAACATCGTCCCCGCCACCATTTTTAGCAAAAATTTGTTTACACTGCTTTCCAATATTTTGCATTACACATACGGTATTATATATGAAGATTATTGATATTGGTAATTCTTGTACGAGTTTCCTTTTTACAGTCAGTCATTGTATTATAGGATATATGGCTGTTTCATGTGTTATCTATTTTGCATGATATAATATCAAGTGATATAATTTCTACGGATGTGGATTATTATTCGGGTAAATGTTTTAAAAAATTTTAATGTAAGCAGAAATATAATTTTTGCGATTGTACGAAATATAGTTTCTAAAAATACATAGCGACGTATGCTGCCTTTTAATTGTTTCATCTCTAGATAAATTACGGTAATATATTGCATGATTAAAAGCAAAAGGGCATATGCTTTTTGAAAATCCTATGTTATCG
Source organism: Calameuta haemorrhoidalis (assembly GCA_031763665.1). NCBI lineage: Eukaryota > Metazoa > Arthropoda > Insecta > Hymenoptera > Cephidae > Calameuta > Calameuta haemorrhoidalis. Next base: position 1,836,453 of record JARPRH010000708.1, read on the forward strand.
GACGAGTGTGATACATTCGTCAAGTAATATTAAGGCGAAGACGAATTTTTCGCTATCTAGCTTCAGAAAGCGGGTCAATTCTTTGATCTTACATTAGATAATAATGTCAGTCGCCTCCCCCTCTAACGCAATTTTTCCATGTTTGAAATACGCGCCATTAGGGTCGGTAAAACAGTGAACCTACATCAAGTTTGAAACTTCCGTTCCGGTTCTTTTCTCTACTCTTGTCTAGTCAGGGGGTTGACACTCCTTCCTTCCTTTCCTTATGGCTGTATCCCCAATGGGGGACATGTGCCAGTAACTGGTCCTAATAATCAAGGATTGGAAGCTTTAACACTAGATGGCGATGTACATTGCGGAATCGGGCCTTATTCAAGTAAGCATGGGCGTGAGGGGACCTACAGAGTTTATACACCGAATCTGAACAGTGTTGGGCGAAATCCGTATAATTTACTCACTTAAGTTTTCATATGAAAACCCATTGAAGGGGTTGACACTCCAATGGGCTATAGTGAAACATAGAATAATCATATAACCTACCGATAAGATGGCGTTGCTGCTCGTGCTAACAGTCTATAGCATGGAAGTGCCGTGTCTCCAATAAGTGGTCTGTGTGTCTAGTGGTCTAGTCGGCTGACAGTTCATCGTGTGGGAGTCTTGCGATCGTCTCGTCAATTGTCTATCGTTGAAAAAGTTGTTAAGTACATTTTGATTCGAGATGGGTGATTCTTTAGACGGATCGGGGGAACCGTCTCCTGAATCGCAAAATATTGCGATTGTCGAGTATTCCTCATTCGCTAATTATCTTCGAAAGGCCGTTACGATTCTTTTGCCTGACGAGGATGTGGTCCCACCCGCATTTAATACTGCTCTTGAGGACAGAAATAATCAAGAGTGTATTCGAAAATTTCTCAGTGATTCACAAGTTTGGTCCTTGTATATTCAACGCACATCTAGCAAAGGTAAGGGCCTTTTTTCATTAATATTATTCGACAAGAATGATTGCTTCACATCGTGTAACCATATACATATGTCATCCATCATAGCTTCTGGAACAACGGTACATTTAGTCGCGCATGCACGTATAAATTGAACATAGAATAAAAATCAATATTGTGCACTGTGTAGTTTTATTGGACATGACGCATTTACAGACGAACTGACATCGATTTCCATTTTATCATTTATATAACTTTTTTGTATAACAACAAATTTATACTTAATTAGGGTTTGATAAAAGGAGGATGTCATGCAAAAAAATATGAAAATTTGAATTTTAAATGAGATTGGATCATGTAACAATATAATGCGTCATTCCTTTATATATCTTAATGAATAAAAAGATGATAATTAATTTTTATATATCATATAATAATTTTATAATAAAAAAATGTCCTTGATTATGACTCATCTAGTTATTAATTGCATATATGTGAGTCCAGTAATATTTACAAGATTTTATATTGTAATTCACAATATGTATGATAATGCATATTTGTTTATTTTGTTGCAGAAGAAGATAGTGGTGAAGGAGATGAAGAGAAAGAAAATTCCACATATTATATATCAAACGATATTCACTTTACTAGTCCTAAAATGGGCTCTCTTATTGTGACAAAACGTGGTTCTGTAATAGAGGCAGATAAGTCAATTCATTCACAAGTACGACTTGTTACCATTTCTGATGGACCAGCATATGAAACTCTACACGCTATTAGCAAAACTATGGCACCATACTTTAAGAGCTATGTCAAAGAAACAGGTAGAGCGGATAGAGATGGTGACAAAATGGCACCGTCTGTTGAAAAGAAAATTGCTGAACTGGAGATGGGATTGTTGCATTTACAACAGAATATTGATATCCCAGAGATTTCCCTTCCAGTTCACCCAATTGTTTTGCATGTGATTAAACAATGTGCAGATGAAGGAAGGAAACCCAAAGTTGCTGATTTTGGGGACAAAGTAGAGGATTCAACATTTTTGAATCAATTACAAACTGGTGTAAACAGGTGGATAAAAGAGATTCAAAAAGTAACAAAACTTAATCGTGACCCAGAGTCAGGTACAGCGCTTCAGGAAATTTCATTTTGGTTGAATTTAGAAAGAGCTTTACATCGAATTCAGGAGAAACGTGAAAGCATTGAGATTTCCTTAACTCTTGATATCCTTAAGCATGGAAAACGTTTCCATGCAACTGTCAGTTTTGATACAGACACTGGTTTGAAACAAGCCCTAGCAACTGTAAATGATTACAATCCATTGATGAAAGATTTTCCAATCAACGACCTTTTATCAGCTACTGAGCTGGAGCGGATTCGAGCAGCTGTGCAACAAATCTTCATGCACTTAAGGAAGATCAGAAGTACAAAATATCCCATTCAGCGAGTCCTTAGATTGGTGGAGGCAATTTCCAGAGACTTGGGACAACAATTGCTCAAAGTTCTTGGTACCAGAAGACTGATGCATATTCCCTTTGATGAGTTTGAGAAAGTCATGGGACAGTGTTTTGAAGTATTTAGTACCTGGGATGATGAGTACGATAAACTTATTGGGTTATTGAGGGATGTCGTCAAAAAGAAACGAGATGAACACTTAAAGATGGTCTGGCGAGTTTCTCCAGCTCACAAGAAACTTCAAACTCGTATGGAACATATGCGTTGTTTCCGTCGTCAGCATGAACAACTAAGAACTGTCATTGTTCGTGTATTGCGACCTACTGTTCGTCAGAACAATAACAACGCAAGCATAGAAAATGCTGACAATGATAGTGGAAAGCTGGAATTTCCTTTGGACGCAGCCGATGCTAACGCAATTAGTGAGGTCAATCTTGCATATGAAAATGTCAAGGAAGTTGAATGTTTAGATATTACCAAGGAAGGTTTAGAGTTCTGGGAGGCTGCGGTACATCGATATGAAGAACGCATAGAACGTGTAGAAGCTAGAATAACAGCGCATCTGAGAGATCAATTGGGTACCGCAAAGAACGCTAATGAAATGTTTCGTATTTTTTCACGTTTTAATGCTCTTTTTGTGAGACCACATATTAGAGGTGCCATTCGAGAATATCAAACTCAACTGATCCAAAGAGTCAAAGATGATATTGAAGCACTGCATGAAAAATTCAAGGTATATATCTTGCATTCACATAAAATAACATAAGCTATGTGTTATGTATTAAATAACTAAACAAGTTGAAAATGTAAATTACAAAATGAATTCTTGTTCTTAGGTTCAATATCCTCAGAGCAAGTGCTGCAGGATGAGTATGGTAAGAGATTTGCCACCAGTTTCAGGATCGATAATTTGGGTGAAACAAATTGATCATCAGCTGACGATGTATCTAAAACGTGTCGAAGATGTCTTGGGTAAGTTTCAAAGAAATGCTCGATGTTATTTCACATAATTTCATAAATAATGAATTCCCTTAGGTAAGGGTTGGGAAAATCATATCGAGGGTCAAAAATTAAAAGCCGATGGAGATAGTTTCCGGATGAAACTGTCTACTCAAGAAATATTTGACGAATGGGCACGTAGAGTGCAGCAACGTAATACTGCTGTTAGTGGTCGCATTTTCACAATTGAGAGCGTTCGATCACGTTCTGGTAGAGGAAACGTTCTCAAGTTGAAAGTGAACTTTTTGCCGGAAATTATCACGCTGGCCAAGGAAGTGAGGAATCTGAAGAATCTAGGATACCGTGCTCCGATAGCTATTGTTAACAAAGCTCACCAAGCCAATCAAGTTTATCCATTCGCTATCAGTTTGATTGAGAGCATCAGGACGTATGAGAGAACTTTGGAAAAGGTAAGAAAGTTTCTCATAAAACCGTGTAAATATTCGCGTTTCTCATAAATGGCAGTTTACGTTCAACGAACGGGGTGATATCATTGTTTAGACAACCACATATTTTTGTAGAATTATATATGATATTTCTGTACTGTACGGATTCATATTATACTAACATAGTTTTGGAGTCAAATCTCCATATAACTAAAAGACAGAAAAAATCCTAAGTGATAGTGTCAGGATGCAAATATTGATTTAGCAGTTTCGAAATTTCTAATCCCTCAGATGTCCAATATTTTTAGCTTACCAATCGGAGTCCCCACTGTCCCGCACTGAAGGTAGTCTTATAAGATGCTTCAAGAAGTTATGCATCTTGTCTAAAATTGTGATCATTATTAATGTCTGCCTGCTTAGCTATTGTAGCAATAACCTTTGGCGAGATGGAACAATCCTTTATATTAGATTAACAATTATAAATGAGTTTAGTGTTGAAGCAGTTGATACTTAATGAGGATAGCTTATCGCATTTTAAATTAAAAAAGTAATAGATTTTACCAATATTATGTTCCATCTCTGATATGTGTATGTGCAATGAAATTTTATTCTATTTTTCTAGCATTGCCACTCGATACATACTTTATATACAAAATCTTTATTTTCTTGCATTTTGTTAGTTTGGATAAAAATGAATGACATCAAGTAATTTGTGTCGTGAGATCCTAATGGAATCATTCGCTGTATCATCTAGACAACTCGTAGTTAAATAAATATCTTATGATCTTATATTTTTTAGATTGAAGATAAAGCAAGTATCATACCCTTGGTTGCTGGAATGCGTAAGGATGTTCTATCACTCATTTCTGAGGTGAGGGTAATTGACATTAGTCAGGTAGAAAATTTGAAATTCATATAAATTTTAATATCTGTTTAATTTTTATATTAGGGTATTGCCCTTGTATGGGAAAGCTACAAACTTGATTTGTATGTCCATCGTCTTTCGGATGCTGTTGTGTCTTTCCAAGAAAAAGTTGAAGATCTTCTTGTCGTCGAAGAACAGCTGGATGTTGATGTTCGATCTTTGGAAACTTGTCCTTACTCGGCAAATACTTTTGCTGATATATTATCTAAGATTCAGAAGTCTGTGGATGAGTTGTCATTGAAGAATTACTCGAATCTTCATATTTGGGTAGCTAGACTTGATGAAGAGGTCGAGAAGAATTTGGCAGCACGATTAGAAGCTGGAGTAAAAGCATGGACCGATGCACTCATGGGACAAAAGAAAGAAGTTGACCTGAGCATGGATACTGATGCACCTGCGCAACCAACCCACAAGCCTGGCGGCGATCCTAAGATACAGAATCAAATTCATGAAGTCAGGATCACTAATCAGACAATGTACTTATATCCCAGTATTGAGGACGCCAGATTCCAGATCATGCAACAACTTTTTGCGTGGCAAGCAATCGTTACCTCTCAGATTCGCTTACAGAGTTCCAGGTATCAAGTAGGTCTTGACAAACCAGAGTCAGGAACTTATAGAAACTTGCTGACAAAATTACCTGGTGGAAAAGTACCGCTAGAAGCAGCTTACGAAGCCGTTGAATCAAAGATGAAGGATGTTGCTGATTATGTCGATCAGTGGCTTAGATACCAATCACTTTGGGATCTTCAACCTGACAATCTGTATGGAAAGTTAGGTGAAGACATCAGTCTGTGGATGAAGTGTTTGAATGACATCAAGAAAACGAGAACGACTTTCGACACTTCAGATACAAGACGAGAATTCGGTCCTATTATCATTGATTTTGCTAAAGTACAAAGTAAAGTCTCCCTTAAGTATGATTCTTGGCACAAGGAGACTTTGGGCAAATTCGGTTCCCTCCTTGGAAATGAAATGGCAAGTTTTCATGCACAAGTGTCCAAGTCCAGAGGCGATCTCGAACAACAATCCATCGAAGCTGCAAGTACTTCCGATGCTGTCGGTTTCATAACTTACGTGCAATCTCTTAAACGCAAGATGAAAGCATGGGAGAAGCAAGTGGACGTGTACAGGGAAGGTCAAAGAATTTTGGAACGTCAAAGATTCCAGTTCCCAACGTCGTGGCTGCACGTTGATAACATAGAGGGTGAGTGGGGTGCATTCAACGAGATCATCAAACGTAAAGATACCAGCATCCAAACGCAGGTAGCTTCTCTACAGATGAAGATTGTTGCTGAAGATAAAGCAGTTGAGACAAGAACAACTGACTTCCTTAATGACTGGGAAAGAGGAAAACCTGTTGAGGGTCATCTGCGTCCTGATGAAGCCTTGCAACAGTTGCAGTTGTTCGAAAGCAAATTCGCTAGACTCAAGGAAGAACGGGACAACGTTGCTAAAGCGAAGGAAGCTCTGGAATTGCAGGAACCAGGCGGTGTATCTACCAGTGAGGATAGAATGCAAGTTATCTTTGAGGAATTGCAAGACTTGAGAGGCGTGTGGTCAGAATTGTCAAGAATTTGGGCTCAAATAGATGAGACTAGAGAAAAACCATGGTTGTCGGTACAACCTAGGAAGTTACGTCAACAGCTGGATACGATGATGGCTCAATTGAAGGAACTTCCTGCAAGATTAAGACAATACTCTTCATACGAGTACGTGAAGAAGATGTTGCAGAGTTATACCAAGGTTAACATGTTGATCGTGGAACTTAAATCTGATGCATTGAAAGAGCGACACTGGAAACAACTAACGAGACAGCTGAGAGTCAACTGGGTATTAAGTGAACTAACGCTAGGTCAAGTGTGGGACGTAAATCTTCAGAAAAATGAAGGAGTCGTTAAAGATATAATCCTAGTGGCACAAGGTGAAATGGCTTTGGAGGAGTTCTTGAAGCAAGTGAGAGAATCCTGGCAAACGTACGAACTAGACCTCATAAACTACCAGAGCAAGTGCAGATTGATTCGAGGATGGGATGATTTATTCAATAAAGTTAAAGAACACATCAACTCCGTAGCAGCCATGAAGTTGTCACCGTATTATAAAGTGTTTGAAGAAGAAGCTCTAACTTGGGAGGAGAAGCTTAACAGGATAAATGCACTCTTCGATGTTTGGATCGACGTTCAGCGGCGGTGGGTATATCTTGAGGGTATCTTCTCGGGTAGTGCTGATATTAAGACGCTGCTACCAGTGGAAACATCACGTTTCCAAAGTATCAGTTCCGAATTCCTTGGATTGATGAAGAAAGTCTCAAAGTCTCCAATGGTCATGGATGTCCTAAATATCCCAGGCGTCCAAAGAGCCCTTGAACGACTTGCCGATCTTCTTGGAAAGATTCAGAAAGCTCTTGGAGAATATTTGGAAAGGGAAAGAACATCCTTCCCGCGATTTTATTTCGTTGGAGATGAAGATTTACTCGAGATCATTGGTAATAGTAAAAATGTTGCTAGATTGCAAAAGCATTTCAAGAAAATGTTCGCTGGCGTGGCTGCTATTCTACTCAACGATGATAATACCGTTATTACTGGCATAGCATCTCGCGAGGGTGAAGAAGTCACTTTCCAAACTCCAGTCTCAACAGTAGATCATCCGAAGATCAATGAATGGCTGACACTCGTGGAAAAGGAAATGCGTGTCACCCTAGCTTCTAGTCTCGCAAGAGCAGTCCATGATATTAAGCAGTTCAAGGATGGAAATATTAATTCTCAAGCGTTCATGACTTGGTGTGACAATTATCAAGCCCAGATAATCGTCTTGGCTGCACAAATTTTGTGGTCTGAAGACGTCGAAGCAGCTCTTCACGAAGCTCAATCAGATTCCAGCAAGAATCCACTAGAAAGAGTATTAAACCAAGTTGAAGTGACATTGAATGTCCTTGCGGATTCTGTACTCCAGGAACAACCGGCTCTTAGGAGGAAAAAATTGGAACATCTCATTAATGAATTTGTGCATAAACGTACAGTCACGAGAAGATTAATTGCCAATAAAGTATCAAATCCAAAGGCTTTCGAGTGGCTCTGCGAGATGAGATTCTATTTTGATCCACGACAAACCGAAGTTCTTCAACAACTTACGATTCACATGGCAAATGCTAAATTCTTTTACGGATTTGAATATCTAGGCGTACAGGATAGATTGGTCCAAACGCCATTGACAGACAGATGCTACTTAACTATGACACAAGCTCTCGAAGCTAGACTCGGTGGTTCGCCATTCGGTCCTGCTGGAACCGGAAAGACTGAATCAGTTAAAGCTCTTGGACACCAACTTGGAAGATTCGTACTTGTATTTAATTGCGATGAAACGTTTGATTTCCAGGTACATACAGTCATTTTGCATTATATTGATATTAAAATTGTCAATATAGATTTGGTCTTATCATTACGTTATTATTTCAGGCTATGGGCCGTATATTCGTTGGTCTCTGCCAAGTCGGAGCTTGGGGTTGTTTCGATGAATTCAATCGTTTGGAAGAGCGTATGCTTTCAGCTGTTTCTCAACAAGTACAAACCATTCAGGAAGCTCTTAAGAGTCAAATGGAAGGCAAGAAAGAGGGAACTCTTTGCGTGGAGCTTGTTGGAAAACAAGTTAAAGTCTCCACAGACATGGCGATCTTCATTACTATGAATCCTGGTTATGCTGGACGGTCTAATTTGCCAGACAACTTAAAGAAGTTATTCAGATCACTAGCTATGACAACACCCGATAGACAGTTGATTGCCGAAGTGATGCTGTTCAGTCAAGGCTTCAGATCTGCTGAAAAATTAGCGTGCAAGATTGTACCATTTTTCAAGTAAGTCCTTATAAATATTTATCCATTGTACGTACATGATTTTAACAATTAGCAATTATTATTGATACTACAAAGAGTAAATAATTATATCATATTTTTTTCTAGGCTATGTGATGAACAATTATCAAATCAATCTCATTACGACTTTGGTCTCCGTGCTTTGAAATCCGTACTAATCTCAGCCGGAAACGTGAAACGCGATAGAATCCAAAAAATTAAGGAGGGTATGCAATCTCGTGGAGAGACCGATATTGATGAAGCTTCGATCGCTGAGAACTTACCAGAACAAGAAATTTTGATTCAATCAGTCTGTGAGACTATGGTACCTAAATTAGTTGCGGAAGATATTCCTCTACTCTTCAGTCTCCTGAACGATGTATTCCCGAACGTAAACTATACTCGTGCCGAAATGAAGGGTAAATATTACATTTTTTAATAAATAAACCATCATAAATGTGCTTTAAATATCTGAATACGCAATTTCTCATCAATATTTATTTGATAGGTTTGAAAGATCAAATTCGAAAGGTGTGCGCTGAAGAATATCTTGTATGTGGAGAAGGTGATGAACAAGGTGGAGCCTGGCAAGAAAAGGTAATATTTATTCAATTACAATTTTATGTCTTCGTTTTACTTTTTATTGTATGTATAATATATGTATAATATTTGCATCTTCATAACATTATCATCTCATTAACCACACTGATAAAACTAAAAACACTGAGCATGACTGTTACTGAATATTTACAAAATGTAGAATTAAACCAAAAACAAAACTGCGATGTTGCTCATCGGGCTTTACAATAACTTCTCAGATTGATAGCCTAATCCTTAACATTTTTATATTGTGCCTACTCAGGAAACGGTCGGTGAGACCTGGGTTGCGAAGGTGAGACCGAACTGCATATAGATGTTTTCATTGTCCCACGCGTATCAATGCATGCCTATCATCTGATCTCTATGTTTCCCAATCGTACATCTCTAACCATAGTTTTCTATAGGTACTTCAACTATACCAAATCTGCAATCTCAATCATGGCTTGATGATGGTTGGTCCAAGTGGTTCTGGAAAAACGACGGCATGGAAGGTGCTTCTAAAAGCACTGGAAAGATTCGAAGGTGTAGAAGGTGTAGCCCATGTCATTGATCCCAAGGCTATCAGCAAGGAAACACTTTATGGTGTATTGGATCCCAACACCAGAGAATGGACTGATGGTCTATTCACTCATATCCTTAGAAAGATCATAGATAACGTCAGAGGGGAGATAAATAAACGACAGTGGATCATATTCGACGGAGATGTTGATCCAGAATGGGTTGAGAATCTCAACTCAGTCCTTGACGATAATAAACTTCTAACGTTGCCAAATGGCGAGCGTCTCAGCTTACCACCAAACGTTAGAGTGATGTTTGAAGTACAAGATCTGAAGTATGCAACGTTAGCTACTGTCTCTCGTTGCGGCATGGTCTGGTTCTCAGAGGATGTTCTTTCAACGGAGATGATCTTCGAGAATTACATGTTGCGCTTGAAAAATATTCCACTGGAAGATGGCGAAGAGGATAATCTTGGCAAGAAGACGGCAGATAAAGAAGACACTCTTTCACCTGCTCTATCTGTACAGCGTGAAGTTGCAAGTATTTTGCAAAGTTACTTTGCGCCTGATGGTTTAGTAGTGAGGTGTCTGGAGTACGCCATGAAACAAGAACATATAATGGACTTTACGCGGTTGCGTGCACTCAGCTCCCTGTTCTCGATGCTGAACCAATCTGTGCGCAATGTTTTACAATATAATCATACGCATATGGATTTCCCGCTGCCAAGTGAGCAGTTAGAACGTTACATGCCAAAATGTCTGGTTTACGCGTTACTTTGGAGTTTCGCTGGTGATGCTAAGCTGAAGGTTAGATCTGACTTGGGCGACTTTATAAGATCTATAACTACAGTACCCTTACCAGCTCAGAGTAATATACCCATCATAGACTTCGAAGTAAATATTCACGGAGAGTGGCTACCGTGGAGTAACAAGGTACCTCAGATTGAGGTAGAAACTCACAAAGTGGCTAGTCCAGACATCGTTGTACCTACGTTGGACACTGTCAGGCATGAGATTCTGCTTTACACGTGGCTAGCTGAGCACAAACCGCTGGGTAAGTTTAAGAAATTAAATATAATTTTTCTAGATATTCGATTGTTTTTCCTTTGTTACATTGACATCATTTTTAACAGTACTGTGCGGTCCACCTGGTTCTGGTAAAACCATGACCCTTTTCTCTGCGCTGAGAGCTTTACCGGATATGGAAGTTGTTGGCTTGAACTTTTCATCCGCTACAACTCCAGAACTGTTATTGAAGACATTCGACCATTACTGCGAGTACCGCAAAACACCAAATGGTGTTGTACTATCACCTGTTCAGCTTGGAAAGTGGCTCGTTTTATTCTGCGACGAAATCAATTTACCCGATATGGATAATTATGGCACTCAACGTGTTATCTCATTTTTGAGACAATTGGTAGAACACAGAGGATTCTACCGCACTAGTGATCAAGCTTGGGTCTCATTGGAGAGGATTCAGTTTGTCGGAGCTTGTAATCCACCTACTGATCCTGGTAGAAAGCCACTTAGCCATCGATTCTTACGCCATGTACCAGTCATCTATGTTGACTATCCTGGAGAAACATCTCTCAAGCAGATTTATGGAACATTCACACGTGCCATGCTGAGGTACGTAATACTACGTCATGCTTTTTTTAGTGTAACAATAATTTAATAGATTGGTGTTATCGCTTAATTGTAATTGAATAATCGGATTCATTTCAATATTATTGATTTTTTTTTCTAACAATTACAGGTTAACTCCTTCCCTGAGGGGCTATGCGGAGCCTTTAACAAATGCAATGGTGGAATTCTACCTAGCCTCCCAAGAACGGTTTACCCAAGACATGCAGCCACATTATGTTTATTCGCCTCGTGAAATGACACGATGGGTCCGTGGAATCTGTGAAGCAATTAGACCTCTTGATAGCTTATCAGTTGAAGGACTTGTACGTCTTTGGGCACACGAGGCACTTCGTTTGTTCCAAGACCGATTGGTAGAAGATTCAGAACGTGGTTGGACTAATAAGAATATTGATATTGTGGCACTGAAACACTTTATGGGCGTTGATAAAGAAAAAGCACTGTCCAGACCGATTCTCTACAGTAACTGGTTATCTAAAGATTATGTGCCAGTTAACAGGCAAGAGTTAAGGGACTACGTAAGGGCTAGATTGAAGGTCTTCTACGAGGAAGAGTTAGATGTACCTCTGGTTCTCTTCGATGAAGTTCTCGAACATGTTCTGCGAATTGACAGAATCTTCCGACAGCCTCAGGGACATTTGCTGTTGATTGGCGTTTCAGGTGCTGGTAAAACAACTCTGTCGAGGTTTGTTGCGTGGATGAACGGACTATCCATCTTCCAAATAAAGGTACAGTCTGATTGAACATAATTAAATTATGCCATTGAATATAAGAGGTTTCTAACGGTAATTATCGTTTAACAGGTGCATAATAAATACTCTGGAGAAGATTTCGATGAAGATTTGCGACAAGTATTGAGACGTTCTGGTTGCAAGGATGAGAAGATAGCTTTTATTCTTGACGAATCCAACGTACTTGATTCTGGCTTCCTGGAACGAATGAATACTCTCCTTGCTAACGGAGAAGTTCCTGGTTTGTTCGAGGGCGATGAATACACTACTCTCATGACTCAGTGCAAAGAAGGAGCTCAGCGAGAAGGTCTGATGCTGGATTCCAACGAAGAACTTTACAAGTGGTTCACGGGTCAAGTCATGAAGAACTTGCACGTTGTTTTCACAATGAATCCAAGCACAGACGGCCTTAAGGATCGTGCTGCGACTTCACCGGCGTTATTCAACAGATGCGTGCTTAATTGGTTTGGCGATTGGTCCGATAATGCATTGTTCCAAGTTGGAAAAGAATTCACAAATCGCGTTGATCTGGAAAGGCCTTCATGGAAATGTCCTGACTTCTTCCCATCTGTCTGCTCATTAATACCTGCGCAACCCACGCATAGAGATGCTGTCATCAATGCTTGCGTCTACGTACATCAGACTTTGCACAAAGCTAACGCAAGACTGGCAAAGAGAGGTTCGAGAACAATGGCGATCACCCCTCGACATTATCTAGACTTCATTAACCACTTCGTAAAGTTGTATCAAGAGAAGAGAAGTGACTTGGAGGAACAGCAGTTACATTTGAATGTTGGTTTAAGCAAGATCGCTGAAACCGTGGAACAAGTTGAAGAGATGCAAAAGAGCTTGGCTGTTAAATCACAGGTTAGTCCAGAATAGCAGAGTTTCGCGTATCTTGTATGACGAACTGTTTGTCAGTAAAGTGATTAACGGAAAGAAGTTTTAACGGTGTATTCTTGTACTAGGAATTGCAAGCCAAGAACGAAGCTGCCAATGCTAAATTGAGACAGATGGTGAAAGATCAACAGGAAGCGGAAAAGAAGAAAGTACAAAGTCAAGAGATCCAACAGCAGCTAGCTATACAAACTGTGGCCATTGATCAAAAGCGAGAAGACGTAATGGCTGATCTTGCTCAAGTCGAACCAGCTGTCATTGACGCCCAAAATGGTGAGTACCATGTTTTCTTAACCTGCTGTGTATTAAGTATCTCCTATACTTCTCAAAAATCAATGTTTACGCCAATTTATTTAATACCTATATTACTTGAATTCGGCACTGTCATAAAAATCGTTAAGAATGAATTTCATGTTTTCACGTTTTTATATTTGTCTCGTAACAGTAAAATAAGTATTTTACGTTGGTTCCAGAGTTACTTTTATCTAAATGAGTTTTGTGTGAAGCATTTCCTTTTGTTCTTTTATTATCAAAACAGTACAATTTTTAAGCTTTTTTTTCGCACATATATTTTTCTTTATCGTCGAACTTAGGCGTTCGACTTTTGTCGATAAAATCTTATAAAAAAAAGCACGCAATTGCGCCATGCATTACGCTTATAATTTTGCAATGAGTGTAGCTGTGAAGGGGATTAAGCGGCAGCATCTTGTTGAGATCCGATCGATGGCGAATCCGCCAGCAATTGTAAAGCTGGCACTAGAATCGATTTGCCTGTTGCTCGAGGAAAATGCCAGCGACTGGAAACAGATTCGTGCCGTTATTATGAAGGACAGCTTTATTCCGACTATCGTCAATTTCAACACAGAGGACATCACGTAAGAGAACCACTAGGGGCCTGCTGAATGTCCAACGCTCGCCTGGGAGTCTATTAAACAACATCTAATATCCGCTTGTTATATGTCCTGTTTCTATAATGTTTGTCGGTTGTTATTATCATGCTCACATACAAGTATCGGCCCCAGTACAGTATTGAACATTATTATTCGATTTAAATGAAGTTTTACAATTATATATGACTAAATATTATAGCTATTGTTTTACGGATTTATTAATCTACTGCACTCGTGTCGATGCTTCGCGACTTGTACATAGAAACATATTACTTGTGTTTTCTTGCCCTGATTTCTAACTTTATAGGTCCGCCGAAATTCACCTTGCAGCCTGTCGCCGCGCTTTTTTCTTATAACTTTATCATAACATGCCTCTAATGCCTGCCCATTTTCTTCTTTGTACTATATGAAATCATTTAATTTTTCGTATAGCGGTGAAATCAATAAAGAAACAGCATTTGGTTGAGGTTCGCTCCATGGCGAACCCACCAGCGATCGTCAAGGTTGCGCTGGAGTCTATCTGCCTGTTGCTCGGCGAAAATGCCAGTGACTGGAAATCTATACGCGCGGTCATCATGAGAGACAATTTTATCAATACCATTGTCTCGAATTTCAGTACTGAGGACATTACGTAAGCATGCTTTCACTGTTTCTTTCCTCCTCAAAAACAATTAGGCTATGAATCTGACATGGACCAGCCGACACGAATGAGAATACTCCTTTTTAAAAAGATCAGTGAAAAGCCATGATTTAATAAATTTGATTCAGTTTATTCATTCAGAATGCAAATTCTTATACCAATATTCTTTCAAATATTTTTCTCGTATTCGTTTCTTCGAAAAATGTTTGTTGAAATCATTGTTCTATTTTTCATTAAGTCATCAATTGGTTCACCTTTCTAAATTGCATAAAATCATTCACGCCTCTCATGATTACTAACTCATTAAAGTCAGCAAAGTTCATTTTATCAGTGTCTACTGGTCTCAGATTAAAAAAAACGTCCCATCTTGAAGCTCCTGCGTTGCAGTGTTGTCTTAGATCCGACAGTTTTATAAAGTCCTTCACCCCAAGATTCTTGTGATCAGATAGCTTCTATCGCTTTTCACGAAATAATCATCAGCAGACATTCATATATCAGCACAAGTAAGGTAATTGGGCTGGTTGAGTTGGTATTCGCTTTGCAAAAATTACACATTTCATTTGATCGTTATGAAGTAGGGAATTGATTATAGTGAATGGAAGGCAATTATCTATCTGATCATTACCGATAGAATTGGGTTTATCTTTTATAATGGTATATCGTAACACGCTATATTAGTCGCCACACGTTCCACCCCTACTTCTATCAAAAGCTTGCGTTTTATTTGGCAAGCAGTATTGGAACAGCTTTGGAAATAGGCAATATATTAACCAATTCATATAAGCGACGATAAAAAAGAAGAAACTGTTTTTTTTTACTGCATGCTAACAATGATTGATATAAAGTTGTCACTAACCACACAAATTGTGCATCAAAATTGTTCTAAATGGTCCATCGAGTCATGTCAACTGTCACTAAAGATTCATGCTAATAAAAATTACTAAATGGGCTTTAAATGCCCAAAAGCTAAAGCATTAGCATATTAATATGTACAGCCTTATAAAATGTTAGGTGGGTTTCTTGGTTTATATTCTCCTTGCGTCAATTCCTCTGACACAAAAATGATACACACTTCGCTTCTACGAGGCACCAAAATTTACGTAAAAAGGTTATTTATTCGTAAAAGATTCGATTCAGTAAATCAATTAGATCCTATAATATTGTTTTTCTATTTGCCGTTTCCAACATAAGACGTTTGCGTTATTATTGTATGATAAAAATTGAGGAAAGCAAAAGCCATGAAACCTTCCATTTTATGCAATAGAATTCTGCCTAATTTAATAACTTTATAGTGACGAGGTACGCGAAAAGATGAAGAGTCGTTACTTGAGCAACCCTGACTACAACTTCGAAAAAGTCAATCGTGCAAGTATGGCTTGTGGTCCTATGGTCAAATGGGCGATTGCTCAGGTAATTAACATAATTGATATGAATATAATCAGCATATAGTAAAAGCTATACTAATATGATCATCCTTTGCGCAGATCGAATACGCAGATATGTTGAAGCGTGTGGAACCACTGCGCGATGAACTTCATTCACTGGAACAACAAGCTGAGACCAATCAGTTGAAAGGCGAAGAAGTGAAAAATCTAATTGCTCAGTTAGAACAAAGCATTGCCTCCTACAAAGAAGAGTACGCACAGCTGATCTCCCAAGCTCAAGCTATCAAGGCTGACCTGGAAAATGTTCAAGGCAAAGTAGACAGATCCATTGCTCTCTTGAAATCATTGGTCATCGAGAGAGAAAGATGGGAAGCTACAAGCGAAACATTTAGAAGTCAAATGTCTACGATTATTGGTGATGTTCTTCTGTCCTCTGCATTCCTTGCATATGCTGGTTACTTTGATCAACATGTAAGTAAATTTTTAAATGTTGCAATTCGTGTAATATCATCCAATTAATTGAATAAGTATTTTTGTTAAACGATTGCTATAATATAATTCTATATTATGTTTACAGTATCGTCAAAATCTATTCTCCACTTGGTGTCAACATTTGCAACACGCAAACCTGCAATTCCGTGCTGATATCGCAAGAACGGAATATTTGTCGAATCCTGATGAGCGTTTGAGATGGCAAGCAAATGCTTTGCCAACAGATGATCTGTGCACAGAAAATGCTATAATGTTGAAACGTTTCAACAGATACCCACTGATCATTGATCCATCAGGACAAGCTACGGAATTCATAATGAATGAGTTCAAGGATAGAAAAATTACTAAGACTAGTTTCTTGGATGATTCATTTAGGAAGAATCTCGAGAGTGCTCTTCGGTTTGGTAATCCATTATTGGTCCAGGATGTAGAAAATTATGATCCAATTCTAAATCCAGTCCTGAATAGAGAATTGAGAAGAACAGGTGGTCGTGTATTGATTACGCTCGGAGATCAAGATATCGATCTTTCGCCATCATTCGTGATATTCTTGTCCACAAGAGATCCCACGGTTGAATTCCCACCGGATATATGCTCTCGTGTAACATTTGTTAACTTCACCGTCACCAGGAGCTCCTTGCAGAGTCAATGCCTCAACCAGGTTCTCAAAGCAGAACGTCCTGACATAGATGAAAAGAGATCAGATCTATTGAAACTTCAAGGAGAATTCCATTTGAGATTGCGACAGCTTGAAAAATCTTTACTGCAAGCATTGAATGATGCCAAAGGAAAGATCCTCGACGATGACTCCGTCATCACTACCCTGGAAACGCTGAAACAGGAGGCTGCTGATATCAGCAAGAAAGTGGAAGAAACTGACAAGGTTATAGGTGAAATTGAAACTGTCTCGCAACAGTACATGCCGCTATCCCAAGCATGCTCGAATATGTACTTCACCATGGATAGTCTGAACCAAGTGCATTTCTTGTATCAGTACTCCTTAAAAATGTTCCTGGACATATTTACCACCGTTCTCTCACAGAACCCCAAATTGTCCGGAATATCTGACTACACGCAGAGATTGTCTTTAATTACAAGCGACTTATTCTCTGTCTGTTACGAACGTGTTGCTCGTGGAATGTTGCATACGGACAGACTTACGTTTGCCTTACTGCTCTGTCGCATTCATCTAAAAGGAGTTGTCACGGAGTCGACCTACGATAGTGAATTCACGTTCTTCCTACGTGGCAAAGAGGGTGTGCTCAATATTCGCGCGCCACCGGTGCCAAGTCTTAGCTCTGAACAACAAGAAGCAATGATACGTTTGAGCTTAAGGCTGCCAGCTTTCAAGAAACTCGCTGAAAAGATTCAAGATAATTCTGACTTCAGCACCTGGTTACAATCCCCAACACCAGAAACCTGCGTGCCTAAACTTTGGGAAGAAGAGAAACCATTGAGTTCTATAGGAACTGCTATGCATCAGCTATTAATAATTCAAGCATTCAGGCCAGATCGTGTAATCGCTGCAGCATCGTTAGTAGTGACTTCAGCTCTTGGTGAGTCTTTCATGGCTGCAGCTGAGGTCGAACTGGACTTTGCTTCCGTCGTGGAAAATCAACTAAAAGCTACTGTGCCAGCCCTTCTGTGCTCTGTGCCTGGTTTCGACGCATCCAGCAGAGTGGACGACTTGGCGGCAGAGCTAGGAAAACAAATTGCCAGTATCGCTATCGGTTCCGCAGAAGGTTTCAATCAAGCTGACAGAGCCATTAACATGGCCGTTAAAGCTGGAAGATGGGTACTCTTGAAAAACGTACATCTTGCACCTCAGTGGTTGGTACAACTTGAGAAGAAGTTACACAGTATCCAGCCGCATGCAAACTTCAGACTCTTCCTCACCATGGAAATTAATCCTAAAGTACCAGTTAACCTACTCAGAGCTGGTAGGATATTCGTATTCGAACCACCTCCAGGTATCAGGGCCAATTTGCTACGTACCTTCAGCACTGTACCTGCTTCACGTATGATGAAAGCACCTAATGAACGTGCTCGCCTGTACTTCCTGTTGGCATGGTTCCACGCCATCGTTCAGGAACGTCTTCGTTATGCTCCTTTAGGATGGGCCAAACACTATGAGTTCAATGAAAGTGATCTGAGGGTCGCCTGTGACACCCTTGACACTTGGATAGAAGCAACTGCAATGGGTAGAACAAATCTTCCACCAGAGAAAGTACCATGGGATGCATTGGTGACACTTCTATCTCAATGTATCTATGGCGGCAAAATTGACAATGATTACGATCAACGTTTACTAGCTTCCTTCTTGCGTAAATTATTCACTCCTAGATCCTTCGAAGCTGATTTTGCTCTCGTTGCCAATGTTGACGGTGCTCAAGGAAATCAACGTCACATAACTATGCCCGATGGTAACAGACGCGATCACTTCCTGAAGTGGATTGAAGCCTTGTCAGATAGACAAACACCGTCCTGGTTAGGATTACCTAATAATGCAGAGAAGGTCCTGCTTACCACCAGAGGAACAGATTTGGTATCGAAACTTCTAAAAATGCAGCAACTGGAGGATGAGGATGAGCTAGCATATTCTAACGAAGAGTCCCTAGATACTCCACGTGAAGCTGAAGCTGATGGACGCCCATCATGGATGAGAACCTTGCACAATTCTGCATCTACATGGCTGCAGTTGTTGCCGAAAAATCTGCCCACTCTCAAGAGAACCGTGGAAAATATCAAAGATCCGTTGTACAGGTACTTCGAAAGAGAAGTTAACAGTGGAGCTAAACTACTTCAAGATGTTATTCATGACTTGGAGGATGTCGTACTAATTTGTAAAGTAAGTTCAGTGTAAAGAGTTAAAAAGCAGCTACAACTGACTGTTACTGTTACATATAACTATTTATTTTCTTTCAACAGGGCGAGAAGAAACAAACAAATTATCATAGAACGATGCTGTCTGAACTGGTAAAGGGTATTTTACCTGGTGGATGGAGAAGATACACGGTACCTAGAGGATGTACCGTAATACAATGGATCACTGACTTCAGCCACAGGGTCACCCAATTACAAGAAGTGTCCAGACTCGTATCTCAGGGAGGAGCCAAAGAAATCAAGGTATGCATATCGACATTTGAATAATAATTTTTCAAGCCTAACAACATTTTATACTTCAATTTGATTGTATTTCAGAGTTTCCCAGTTTGGCTCGGTGGATTATTGAATCCAGAGGCTTACATTACTGCAACGAGGCAGTGTATTGCTCAGGCCAACAGTTGGTCCCTGGAAGAGCTTCAGCTTGACGTAACTATTGGGGACGGTGATAACATCGCTACAGATGATTGTTCCTTTGCAGTCACCGGATTGAAACTGCAGGGCGCCCAGTGCAAAGATAATCAGTTATATCTAACATCAACTATCATGACTGATTTACCAGTAACAATGCTGAGATGGATTCGCTCGGCTAGCGAAGAAGTTAGGAAAGGAAAATTGTCTTTACCTGTTTATCTAAACAGCACGCGAACGGAACTTCTATTTACTGTAGATTTGAACATCGCGCCAGGTCAAGAGCAACATAGCTTCTATGAAAGGGGTGTCGCTGTTTTAACATCCACCGCCTTAAATTAGAATGATTTTTATGAAGAAGAAATCCGATAAACCTTAATATATTCAGATCCATCAATAACGATGGAATTTGTGCAACCCGTGCAATGAATACCAATACAGAATATGCATTCAGTTGATTATGACCCAATCAGATTTACTTCCTAGATAAACTTACAAATGAACATTCTGATAGTTATCACGAAATGTTGTAACAAAATATTTATCGTCCTACAGTTTCTACTACATTAATTTCAAGCTGAAGAGTGCATATGCTAAAGTAACGTATATTCAAAAGATCTCTGTTTATACTTTGTAGCGGAATTAAAATGCACACGCAGTATATATTTAAAAACAGTGGCTGCGACCGATAGCTTGTGATATATATGATATTTAATTCTTTTTCTAATGTTCTACTTTTAGTATTTACTCCATGAAATAAGATTACATCGAAAACTTTCGAAAGTGAACTGAAACACTGTATGACAGTATTTGTAATGTTACTCAATGGCATCTAAATACATAAAATAACAGTGTTAAATAGAATGCATATTATATACTGCACCTATTCCTTTTAATGTAATCGACATTGGCAGATGATACTTGGGTCCGACCCACTGAGCAAGCTCAGCGGATGATGTGGAAGGGCCTCCCCCCACACCATCGTCTATACATGTAGCTGTTCTAACTACCCTTATAAGACTATTCAAATGAATATGCTCGAACCGACCAAAGAAATAGGAAATGTAAGACGAGCACAATCAAAAGTGAGACAGTGAAAGATAAAGGAATAAGGAAGTAAAAAAGAAATAAGTATAGAAAGAGAAGAAGGTTGAAAATGGATAAGAGGGATTGATTCCAAGAGATCACTATAGGAGACCGACTCGAGGAAGAATCAGCGCTCCGAGTCCGAGCGTTGTCTCACAGAGATAAGTAGCGAGATGCTCAACCCTACGGTTTTAGGTCAGAGATGAGTAGGGAGATACTCAACGGTACGATTTTAAGCGATACCAAAAGCATGGCGCTAAATTGTAGCAGTGAGTCCGGGAGTAGGATTTTGTGATCATCGCCTCCGTCGATAATGCATATCCCGTCGTAGCCCAATTAAACGTGATCACGAACGTATAGCTTGGCGGGCAGAGGACCGTCGGGAAGTTGGCGTGAGAAAATAAAGATTTATGTTCATATGCGCCACACTCGTCCTCACTCACAAGTCGTGATAACCTAAACTTATTATACGTCATATTCTTGGGATTTTCGAGACTTGTCGAATGCGCCTAGTCGCAATTAAATCGGACCACCGTCACTCAGTTCAGAGACCACATCTCAGGTAAACTTACATTAACTTAGGTTACAGAGCGTCACTTAGGTTAGAGACCACATCTTAGGTCAAAGGCAAAGGCAAAGGCAGACGTAGAACCGTATGCGCAGGCCCAGTTGCAGAATCGTATGCGCAGACGCAGAACCGTATGCGCATACGATTCTGCGAGCTGCGCTTGCGCATCTCAAAAAAACATGCGCATGCGCAGGTCAAAATAGTATGCGCATGCGCAGGTCAAAATAATATGCGCATGCGCATCCCAAAATAATATGCGCGTGCGCAGGTCAAAATAATATGCGCATGCGCATCTCAAAAAAATATGCGCATGCGCAGGTCAAAATAGTATGCTCATGCGCATCTCAAAATGGTATGCGCGTGCGCAGGTCAAAATGGTATGCGCATGCGCAGGTCGAAATAGTATGCGCATGCGCATCTCAAAAAAATATGCGCATGCGCAGGTCAAAATAGTATGCGCATGCGCATCCCAAAATAATATGCGCATGCGCATCTCAAAATGGTATGCGCACGCGCAGGTC
>JARPRH010000708.1:1880051-1890561 GCA_031763665.1 Calameuta haemorrhoidalis
TTTTTTTAAATTGGTCATAGTTTCACAGAAATACACAAAAACTCAAGTGTTCCACTTCAATTGGACGTTACTGTATAGTCATTCCTAAATAAAGAAATTTTGTACTAAAAAATGAAAACAAATCCGAAAAGCAATTCCAACAGCTAAACTCGTCAAAATTCAATAAAAATATCCAACGATGCGAGTAAATTGAATTTCATGTTTTTTTTTTTTATAACGAATTTTAAAATAACTTACAGTCACTGTAATTAAAAAAAACTCGTTGCTGTCACCCTTATTAAATTCACCTATTTTTAAATTGATCTATCGATCCTTCCAAGTACATATACAATATTATAGATCGACGAACCTTAATAGTTTTTTCATAGAATGAAAATCCATATTGCGTCATCGAATCCACTACGGAGAATGTCAATTGAATTATTTTAATTCTTTGTCACGTGCACACTATCCCGCATATCGTAAAATCGGTTTATATTCTTCACGCCATCTCGATTAAATCCACCATAAAAACGCCCGAGAGGCTGGTTACGCCAGTATCACTCGAGGCCTTCTCGTGACGTCATCACCGATTTTTATTCCTTTTTCATTTCGCAAACTCTATCGCATCAATGCCCAATCACGATAAATAAAGAATAACTGTACTTACTATATCTGACGGTTACTATCTGAAGACGATTCACTGAACTCATACCGATTTTAAACGATACTGATTCACGTCCAAATGTCCAAGTTCGTTGCCGATCTCTTGGCGTAGATTCAAACCGATTTGTTTCATGAGACGCGTTACTGTTATTCATTCGTGAAATATAACGCTTTAACGACCCGAGGAACTTTTTACGAATATACATATTTAAAGCTTGCGACTATAGTTTAACCGTTAATCCAAAATGGCCGCCGTTGATAAACGTCAGTAACACAAGAGCGACTCCGCGATTTACAGACAAGCCAGACGAGAAGTTAACGTTAAGAAGATTAACGAGAAAAATAATTGTCGCTTTTTTAATAAAACTGACAACGATCGATCTAATTTTGAAATTTAATCGCTTTCATGAAAATTCGAAATTAAGGTCGAAGTTTTTATTTCAATGTTTTCCACATAGTTTCCTCTCACCCATTTATCCGCTATCCAATGATTGACCGTTGAACTCAGCTCTGATGCGAGCTCAGGACGTTACGTTAGATGCGTTAAACCGCACGTATGTTTTCATACCTCGTACGGCGACTGCTTTGCGGTATCCGAGACGACATGTTTTGCAAACAGAGACGCGCGTTATTTAAACGTGAGATTATCTCATTCATACACGGTGCAACGACACGTAATGTCGCACGATCCTGCTCGAGCTTTGGATACAAGATTCTTCCGCATTGCCGTGGTAACTGAATAACACCGTGAAACATAATCGCTAGATATTGTCTCGTGGCGCAATGTTGTCTTATCACGTTTTATGGATCCTCGTTGAGTTTTTAGTGGAAACGAACAAGAACGGAACTCTGAGATTTTATCAGATTCAGTGTAGTATGAAACACGTTGGTCATAAAGTTTGCTTGGTTGAACTAGACGGAGAGGTTATGTTGAACAGTCTGTTAAAACATGTGACGTATGAAATAATGCAATTGTATTCTGGTCGACTGGGAATTTTGTTAACTCTGGACCTGATCGTCATGAGGACGTATTTGTCTTCCATGCATGATGAAATTTTCATTATACAAAACAACGAAATTGTGTCTGGAATGATTATCAAACGCTAAGTATGCGGAAGACGGGAATCAAGGTTAAAGGAAGGAGTGTCTCTGACACGACGAGGATCAGCTGATTTCTTTGATTGCGCAATGGTTGGCTTTCATGTTGAGCGTCGTAGTTTGAAAATGATGGTGGCTGAAATAACAGTAGAAGATGGTAACGACCTGGACAAGCCTTAAGGGCGATGAAGTGAGAAATGAATAATGAGTTTATTTAATACTTGTAATGAAAGTCAATAGCAAATTGTTTGATTAACTAAATTTTTACTGAATTTGTTTTTGTGGGATTTAACGTGAATAGTAACAAACACGATTAGTGTGTTACCAACATAAATAGTTGCAAATGTCATTTATAGCGCGAATTTAATATAATTTACTATAGTTACCGAGGTTCGTGTAATGGTACTATAGAGCCTTCAGAGTAATCAAGAATTCTCAGTAAGTGACGTAATCATCAAATTAAATTATTTGAAGCTGAGCTACTTAGGTCTTAAGTAAGTTCAATTGTTCAATATTCAGAAGAGACACTTGGTTGTCTCTCAAAAACAAATATTTAGGATCCTCACTAAAAGAGCGAATATTGAAAAAAAAAAGTTTTTAAAACAAGTATGCGACTGTAAAGATTAGATTTCAACCACTTGTAACCTCTTTTTGGTAATTTAGTCGAAATGCAAAATATTTATACAAAATTCGCATAGCACGTACATACGTGCCGATGTATCAAGAACTAAAATGCAAATAAGGAAACGTGTCGTAAAATTCGAAATACAGCGTTTCAATAGATCCCTGCTAATAAGTAAAGTAACACGTATAGAATAGATCTACGAATTTTACACGAGTTTCGTACTTACGACTATAGCCCGTCAAAATATGTAAATGTCCAAGAGTTACGCGCGAACGAAGTAGCGATGGGCTCATTCATGACAGTCCCGTCGCTGCATACGAAACCACCATTGTCCGCATCCCCTCGCTAGACACGCGAGACTCTTGAAAAATCGATTCCGTACTGAATTGTTTAAGAGCCGAAGAAAAGCCGTTGTCGTACGCGGGATGATCACTGGCCACATCACTTATGCACGCAACGTAGAAAGAGAAGGTTACAGCCAGTAATAATAAAAGCCGCAAAGAATCATGAGGTGAGTATAACAAACTAGCGCCGCGATGCGGCGTTTCTCGGAAGCAAATAACCAGACAAAATCGCCAATCAAAAGGTACACAGTTAATTAACCAATTCGTACGATCCGACCACTTCTGAGTAATTTATGACTTTTTCGTATCTCTCGCAAAGTCCTTTATTTCTGACTCGTACAAAAACGACGTCGTTATTGCGCTATTATGGAACGAACGCAGCGCCACTGAGGGAGGTACTCCTCATTCGCAGAACGAAGCTCGATCCGCCTCGTGGGATCGATCTAATTGGCTTGGAATTATTTTTGCGAAAGTGGATACCGCTCCGGTCAGTCCCGCAGCAATCATTTTGCCCACGCTAAAGGCTTGTTCTCACACGAACGAACTAGGAGAGTTAGGAGAGCAAGAGTAGACCGTTAACGACGATAAAGTGCTATAGAGGCATTGCCAATGTGAATTCATAAGTTTCTCACGAGCGATCAAAATCACGCGAACCTGACAGAATCCAGCACAAAGTGATCCATCGAACGCGTGTAATTTTAATTACAATTATTTTAAAATCGTTATCAAAAAGATACAAGATCGATAATTATTACGAATGCTAAATTACGAAGATGCAATAGATGTAACGTAATGGGACTCGCATGAATTAATTGCCCAGCGCAATTCCATTACTCCATTAATTCGACGTCCGAATATACGTAGATATGCACACAGTATGTCCATATGCAAATAGGATCAATGCAATTTCCCTATTCGTAAACGAGTAACGAATCGAGGAGTAATTACATCATCTGTACCAACTAGAGATTTTCATTGGATATAACAGGTCGAATAATTACGATCGATTGGTACTCGTGATTATCCAGCATGGCAATTCGCATGTTGATAAATTAACGGATTCGCGATAACGCGACGATCGCTACGAAACGTATCTCGTTGCATCGCGGTAACCTTGAAAAGTGCAACCGGATAGTACGAGTGCGGCAAGGTCATCGCGAAAAGAAATCCGAACGGTTTCGATAATTGAACTAAACGATTGGCTGTTTCACAGTCTTACAATTAACGATAATAATTTCTAAGTGACATACAGCTGATACTGACGCTAGAAAACAACCTTCTCCCTATGCAAAAATATACAGACTGCATAGAGAGAGAGGACGTTGAAGGTGGACGCGAAGAAGTGGATGTTGAAGTGGAAAACTGAAAGCATCGGCAGGAAGTGCAGCGATGTGCAGCGAGCGTTCCACCCTGCATTCAATGATGTACAGAATGATTTGATAGCTCGAGAGAATAGCATGGAGTTTGCGGTCTACACTTAATATACCTATATAGATCTTTTGCCTAAAGGGCACCTTATGAGATATGCGTAAAAGATGCAGCGCCAGTGACACGCTGACTTAGTTCGAATAACAAACACGTATCATAAGGAATGTATTGAATTTCTGAACTTGGGATAAAACGCTGATACAGATAGGAATTTTGAGAATCTGGCTTGTTAGGTAAAAATATAAGAAAATTAACTACAGTGACAAATATCAATTTCGCATGGTAGTAGCGTTTCGGAATTTGCGAAACCACGAAATTCAAGCAACCGCCTATTGAATTCGCGAAAGCAATTAATTCCCGAAGCAAGACGGTGTAATTCACTAATGGTTGGATTACGCGATTCTCGTGGCGAACAGTAGAGATCCCGGTTGCCGAGGCAGAGAAATATACAGTAGATATAATCGTCGCATCGCCAGTTGAAATTCACAAGCACAAACGAAATTACGGTAATCCGATAGACCGATAAGCGTAATTTCAAAATGAGACGGTTCTTAATTTCTTTATGCCGTCATCATCAAGATGCTAATTGCCAATGTCGTCCGAGCAATAACCAGTCTTGTCGAGCACAGCGAAATTACGAAATCCCTTAGCTTCACAGTTCACCAAGAATGGTCGAAGCATCTAGGTCAAGATCCTATTCCGTAATGATATACATACATATGTACTTACTCATAACCCTGAACAAACGCGTGCCCTGCACCGAAACAGTAAGAAACGTTCGTTTTACGTGGCTTTGTTAATTAATTTTTAATTCATTCGTAAACGAGCATCCACCATGTTGAACGGTTCGTTGACCCTTCTCAAACAATTATATTACCATCTTACAATTAAAGTCCAACTATACTCCTTTATATTTACTAAAAGCACATTTTTTCTTCCACAAGCTAATAAATCAAATTTTCTTTTCTTTTAATTTCCCAGGATCAAAAGTTAACGTCAACTTTCGGATCCCAGAGGTATAAACAGTTCGACGGTTTCCCCAAGGCTCATGCTTCTCAAGTTAGTCACCGCGCATCTCGTGTTTCAGCCAATGCGTTCAGACCTAATGCTGAGTAGACGTATCCATGCACGGCTATAATATATCGCTAGCCATTCGTGGGCAGGTGTGTGAATACCCTGTGGACTCTGATTGCGCGTAGGAAGGTAAACCGGAGCCACGGACTCTGACCACTGCTTCATGAGAACGAGGGGGGTGGTCAGGCCCTTTCGTTATTCGTCACTCCTCACGAGTCTTCGATCGCTCGTGCGTGCAGTTCAATGCGTAGGAGCGGTCGTTCGTTGCACGAGCGGCTTATGGTTAGTTGAATATAGTCGAGTAGGTGGATTGGGCGTGTGCGCATGCGTGCACGCTTCTCGGCTGACTCTCATGGAAATCACCGTGAAAGCCTTCAAGAGAGACAATATCGCTATCCATTCTCTTTTCGTGTACCAAGAAACACATGATGAATCACGTTTCATACAAACTCGCCTGTTTTCATGTATGACTTTTGCGCGTAGAAGAATTAACGAAGACGGACGAGATTATTGTTATTATTCTTGCAGAGTCAGAATAGCCGTAAGACGAAATTGAGGTTATGTACAATAGGCAGAGTACGTGGAAGGAATATTGGGATTATGAAGAAAATAAAGATGGCTGCAATTTTATGGGCTGGGATGAATGATTGTTTGAATGGCGGAACGACCTCGAAAAATTGATCTGGAACGATACTGGAGTTAACTGTTCTTTGTGTCTTTGTGCTGCTTTGGATGCAGTCCTGATGCGGTGCAGCCGGCACCCACGGTACGAATTGTCGCTCTCGCGAGAATCCACCTGTAGGTACAGACGGTCGATTAACAGTTAGTTCAGGACTGTTGAATGTTGTTGGTTTATGTTCATAGAAGCAGGGAATTGCTACGTCGTGCAACGGTTCGCGTTTACCGTAAAGGGAATCGGCGCAGCTGTTTTACGAACTAGGATGACGCCGACATGTGAGAGAGTGTAATGGAAGTACATAACCTCTCTTTTCGTGACGCGTTAAGGAACCGGTTAGTTTCACGAAGGAGTTTTGAGCTTTAGGTTATCGTGGTATATTGTTTATTGGGGTTGAAGAGTTAAACTTTATTCAGCTTTACGCTTAGGGTTATATGAATTAATTAACCCTTTCGAACCTAACTGTTTCAACGTGAAACCACATTCACCTCGTTCCTCTGCTCGTAGGATCCCCGTCAAAGTTTTTTAAGCAGTAAAATATTTATGGTCCAAATGCCTCATATTTTTGTGCAATTATTTTTTAATCTTTATTTAGAAATTTTTAGGGTATCTAAGGCGATGAGAATGATGGAGTAAAATTGTTCGTAAGGCAGCAACGAGTAATTATCGAAATTACATGCGGATGCGCCAAGGAAATATTTCCTACTGGTTCGAGCATCTAGCGCAACCAGTGCAGCTGGTGCAACCAAACGATTCAACGACAGCCGACGTGATTGCATCGCACGGAAATACCGAAGCAAAGTTCCCCGCGACGATCAGACAGTAATTGCTCCCGAGCTGTCTGATTTCTTCGAATATTAAAGAAACGCATCCACGCAATCTCGAACCCTTCCTGTGGGGTCGTAAGGTCGGGTGAACGATCGGAGAAAACCGGTACGGATTGCAGGTACTGTACTATCCGCCTTCAGGGCAGTAATTGCTTTCGCAACGTTCGTCCATTTTCGAATGTTCGATCCTTCACGAAATCTTCTTTCTTTATTTGGTATTATTAACACGGAGATAATAGTTCATTGCACTTCCTGTATTGCATTTATAACAGAAAATGCAAAAAAAAATTTTTTAATATTTCGAATTGTATATACTAAATCAAGCGAGTACACAATTT
This sequence comes from Calameuta haemorrhoidalis, assembly GCA_031763665.1. Taxonomy (NCBI): domain Eukaryota; kingdom Metazoa; phylum Arthropoda; class Insecta; order Hymenoptera; family Cephidae; genus Calameuta; species Calameuta haemorrhoidalis. The sequence continues at coordinate 1,887,107 of JARPRH010000708.1, forward strand.
CTGGCGAACTATGTATTTTCTCGAGATGATCATGAAGGAGCAATGGCAGAACCGAGAAGATTCAATTACCACGGTTAAATCGCCATGGCAATTCCACGTGCAATCACGCAGAAGTATCTCGATACGATATTATTCGTACCTGCACTACGTCTTTACCAATCATTCAACAACATTTACGAGAGTCAAGTCACGTTACGAGCAATTAAAATCAAAGCAAGGTTAATAATAACATATCGATCCGATTAATCACAATGTAATTAATCTATCATCGGCAAAGAGAAATTGTTTCTGCATTCGAACTGATTTTGAAAAATTTCAAGGGAAAGTATTCCCACACCGGATACCACCAACCTACTACCAGTTTTTCACGTATGCGATATTGAACCACGATCAAGCCGTATCCATCTAGAGAAATGAGAGTTTCAGATGTTGTTATTGATACTGATATTTGCAAAATAGTGCAAAAATTTTGCAAAAATTTCAAACGAAAGTGTCTCCCACTAAATTACATTCTATTCGCAACCTCCTTTATATGTTACTGTTAGGTATACATTATCTATAGATATACAAGTAAGTTCCATTCATAAAAAAAAATAGGTAGACACGAAAAAGTGATTCTACGCAATGTTATTAGTAAGATACCGGTATGACATCTGTGCCAAAACAATGTAGTGCAGAGTCAATCAAAATGACAGCTGTCAGTGACAGTTGAAAAGTGCAACGGACTGATTCCGATAATGATTGTGAAGGAAACCCGAAGTTCCCACGGTAACCGGTGCAATGGGCGTATTAAAATGTCGTGTTGTTTGCCATTATTATTTTCATGACTAATCAAGGGTTGCATAGGAAGGCGAACGTTATTTTTAAAATTCTGTAAAAGGTATAAACAGCTTTGGAAATAACATTCGTATACGGTCAGGCGACCACCATTCGTAAAAGCTTTGTCATGACCAAGCCCGCCACTGGCCTTAGTTCGTGGCATTAGAATGCCTCGTTTCCGTCACTTGGCCTCTTCAACCTGGAAAATAATCAATAAGAGTAAACTATACAGTACTATCACGTGTGTCGCACGTTAATGTCAGAATCGTAGCCACTATTAGACCTAATGCGCAGTAGAAACCTTGAAAAAAAAAAATCACAATGACAGCCCGCATTGGTGATAACTCTTGTCTTACTGAAAGTTGCATTATTCTAACCTCTAGGACGAGAAGAAAGTACCAGGATAAAACGTGAGGACATTTTTTATGAGCTATTCTCACTGATATGAAGCAAGACACAATAATTAGTGTCCCTTTGGCAAACATGTGAATCGACCAGCAGATTCGTATAGGATGCTCACTGTCACGATTATGTTCACCGTGTAAAAAAAATTTGTGATATTAAAATTTTTGGAAAAATATACGTAAACAATAATCTTAGAAAAATGTCTTAAATAGCACTAAACGTCAGCTTTCAGGTTGAAACAAAATTGTGACAGTTTCTAGACCGATATGAAGTGGCTGTGAAGATTCTGGTACTCTCTCAAGCTCCATTACTAGCCCCAGGTCCTGGAAAGTAAGGAGCGCTGGAACAACGAGAATCCAGGCGGCTCCACCTCGACTGTTTGTGGCCAAGAGTCATAGAAAAACAAGAGACAGTCGTCTCGGTCAGGAAGCACGGGACATGCTGGGGTCTCGTGTTGCAGCCACTTTGACCACTTGGTCAATGCAACAGTACTGATGAATCACGAAGAATCTTTCGGTTTCACTCTGCGTGGCAAAGTCAGGTGCACGTTAGACTTGAGGAGAAGCGAAATAGTAAAGTTAGAAAAAGTAGAAATAGAAAATAAATTTTTTTTAAATATACAACAAGTGCTTATCCGACATTCTGGTCTCATAGAAGCCGGTCGGTCGGCTCCTCCTATAATGGCAGAGGGAATGACCGGTGCGTAACTATCCGAATAAACAGTACTAGACTTTCAGTGATTCTCAACTTGGACCACAAGTATCGTCACGGTCGACATCCTCTGGGATTTCTTCAGACTTTCTCAGCCGGTCATCCGACGATTCTCAAAGACAGCGGAAAGGCTTGGAATATAATCTGTTTAAAAAATGTCGACATTGCCTTCAATTACACAGTTGATCGGTGGTGCGTCCGTTACGCACTGGGACTCGTCCAGATAACCACTCGGCGATAGTAAATCCTTCGCTTTTACACGCGATAAAAAATAATAATAAAAAAAAAACCTTTCTCCCGACGAGTTCATAAATTTCGCGTTACGCTCCGAATGTCAATCGGATTCACCTGAGATGCTGTGATGAGTTACATCCTCAACCATAGGGTAGATCAACCAGCGAGTCAATGTCGCTTTCCAATGATCGAAAGGTTCAGGTGCAAGTTCACAGTCGTCACTTATTATCGTAATCATTCGTAAAGCCCAGCTAACTATTATGACTTTGTATTCACAACAGTGAAAGTTGATGGACGGCGAGACAAAATTATAGGTTAGGTCATTACTATTTTTGCATCACTCCTACGTGTGACATTGTAACTCCGATAAAGTCGTATGTTACCCGGGCTGGTTTTTTTTATTGATTTATTCGCCGTGTAAAGAATTGAGCTGCGACGTGAACATGCTGATAATGATTTTTAAAAAAATTTCAATTTCGTATGAAGAATCGAGAAATAAAGCCAAAAAATATACTTGGGACGGAATTAAATAAAGAAATTATTAACGATATGAGATAAACTGTAATATCGTATGTATAATTATTAATCCTGCTTATATGAGGATTAACAGAAATTAACCATCGCGACAAATCTATGTCTCGCATCTAGTTCTAGGTTATGTTGCAGAACCACTGACTTATGTCAGCGACCGACTTGTAACATTTTACAGTGGAACCTGTCAGTCAGCTTGTAGAGAAGTTGTTGGGAAGCATAGAGAAATCACCCTCGGATATTACGAAGTGATATTCATCCTGGTTTTTCGTGATGATATAAAACGTATGATTCAAATCCTTATTTACTCATCGGAGTAAGGAAGTGAAATGAGTAACATGCACGGGTGACAGTTTGTTTATTTGAATTTGAGCGGGAAAATTATAGTTACTGACATTTTTTTAATGATTATTCTATTTGTTATATGATTTTTATCAATTTAGATGATTCTGATTTAACCGATGACACTTTGGAAATTATACGTATCTCATGTCAGTGATGACAGTCAATACGTTGTGGTGAAGTCTTCGCAACTTTCCACGTAAACTGTACATCCAGAAGTAGGATAATAATTAACCACTACGAATATATAATTGTCGAGAGCGAAGATATACAAGCTCAGAAAAGTCATTACGATTCCTAAGAACTTATGCAGCGTCGGTTTATTTACTTTCTGACAATCATTTCCGTGAAACTTACTATCAGTAATCAAGGCGGTTGTCGGTTAGTATTACTGAAATCCACACAAAAATTAT
>JARPRH010000708.1:1959124-1976013 GCA_031763665.1 Calameuta haemorrhoidalis
GTGTGATCACCGGTCCGCATAATGAGAGAGGATAAGCCGGCTAATGTAGTCGTGGCGGAATCATCCCTTGTCTTGGCTCTATCTTTTTATCTTGAATTATCATTTTTCATCCCCTGCTAATTGCACGATCTCTCCACACCTCGTGTCTCAGACGTATCTTGATACATTTTATCCTGGGCTCTGGCAATTAAGGGTGGATGAAGCTCATTCGACAAAACAACTTGCTATTCGAATTTGATATATTTTTTGAAGCATTACTCAATTATCTCGTTCATCGGCGCATATGCTTCTGTCGAGTACCTAATCTCTGACTGGCCGTGATCGCGAAGTAATTAATAATTGGCTCTTCCGGTAATTGGTTTGCGACCCAAGTAGGTACGTTGCGTCTATTAATGGTCACGTGGATCGCACTTCACTATAGATTCACGTTGATGACGTCAAACTTTTTTCACAGTAAGTTTACAGCCCCCCGGTCCCCTCTCTCTGTTACATCTTCCTCATCTTTCACCCTTATTATATCCTACACTGTACTTTGATCCTCGCTCGTTCAATCCGTCACTCCTTGCGGACGATGCACGAGCTTGCGTGCTTTTTGCTCTGGCACTAGTTGGGCAATTTTTGATTTCTTTTTTCGAAAAATCGTAAGAGGAAAAAAACTTGGGAGTAGCAAAAGAACGTGTAAAGCAGAGTGAACGATAATCAGGACTCGGAATCGCGTGCAACGTCGTGCGAAACTGGCACGTTGTTGTTTGGAAAGAACTGCATCCTCTTCAGGTTTACTGGAGCAGCGGTATTTTCTCCACTATTGAGGTACGCGCTCACGTCCATTTTCAGGGATTGGAATATATATCATTTTTGCTACGAATACAAGCGGAATTTTATGATTTGAGAATCTAGGCACGATTATGTATTATGCTGATGATTTCTTGAGATTCATTTTTGCACCTGTGAAAATTGTGAACACCATTCTTATACCTTGGTCGGAGCAGGATGATCGGTCGTTCAAAATCTAGCTGGGTATTTTTTTTATAGCTCACATAAGGGTACCCAGAGGGATTATAGGTTTGACGCTCTTTCGAGCACTTCCAATCCGTCCCATATGTGTCCTCCAGATGCCACTTTGATAGATTCATTCCTATCCGGTATAGCATAGGCCTAGCTGACCAGAACCAAACCTTCCTCTGCTTTCGTTCTATTCGCTGAACAGCCAAGTCATTCTCCGGCAGCCTTTTCTGTCAGGAATCTTTATGTATTCAGCAATGGAATTCCGTGCGAGTGATTTTTGTCGGGTCGGATAAGAATCAGAAGAAAAAGTATAAATTTTGATGGCGTTCTGAAGTCTCTTACGCAATGGCCATACTCCAACCTGGACTGTCTTATATCGTATTATCCTTTCCACGGTTATGGGCAAAGGGTGTATAGAATCTATGAGTCAAACCGCATACGAGGAACGTATATAAGGGCGTGAGTATATAATATAGGGGTGTGCAGTAGGTCGGTAATAGGTTAGTGATCTCCACAGAGTGGACAGATAGGACACGCACTGAACTTCTTTTTATCCAACGGGTGGGCAAAAAAAAAATAGGGAAGAAGACAAATAGGTCCTTGGTTTTCAGTCCCCTGTTACCGTCTAAGTGGTTAGTTATTTAGAGCGAAACAGGGTGGAGCGCGGGAAAAATATTTTTAAATATTCACAAAGGCGGATATACGTATACGCGGCAACTCAACCGTAGATCAAGCCGTTACTCCTGCACCACATGTGGGTTAGACGGTTGAATTTCATCACAGATCCGACTGCCGATTCATACCTGTTCACAATGTGGTACAAGGTGAACAAAAATTTTCGCTTCGTTTGACAGTCGTAAAATAACGTCGTTAACGTTGACTTCGCGATCCAAAGCACAGCCTCCATGGACCATTCGTACCGTGCAATAACCTCGCTACGCGAAATCCTCTCCCGTGGGGTTTTCCCGTTAATTGAATCGGTTGAGTAGCGTGGGTTCTTTGTAATCGGATTACCGTAAAGCTTGTGTCTCGTCACTTTTTACCGTCGGTACAATTCTGTGTCCCTGGCGGTTTTATCTTGATCTTCTTTTTTTTTTTTTTTTGATCTGGTTTTTATCTTTAGTCATCGGTACCTGTCGCGTGCGTAGAATTACTAATGACCCGTGCAAGCAAGGCTGATACGCAACGGTCACACAGGCTGACGACTGAGCCGGATTACCTCTATAGGATCCTCATAGATGGATCCGTGAGCTTTCAGTACTTATGGCGCATTGAATTAGATCCTGAGGAAGGAGTCCAAATAGACGTATATAATTTTACCAGCTAATGTCCATAATTACAGACACTAGAGAAGCTGGATGTCCAGTGACTTCTTTATGGTATTGGTACAGGGGAATAATTTTATGTAACGATCAACTGCCATTTGTCAGTATAGCTTAAATATCATTCATAGGTTTGGTAGAGACTTTTTTTTCAGTATCACGTATAATTTGGAACGACGTAAGCTTTTTTTTTACGTCACGGCATCACTGCGACTCGCGAATGGATAAATATTTTAGCAGTAGCGGAGAGAAAAAGTCGAGAGAATGGCGAGGGGGTGCCGTGGTCCTGGACACGTGTGAGTTATGCTGTTCTCTGTACGATACGACGGGGGGTGCTTTTTATAGTGTGGCTGCTGATGACATCCGCCCTATGCAGCTGACCCCCTATTATTTCCCAGCATCGCTTCCTTATTAATGCTTTACGACACTGTAGATCGGGATCTGTCGTTCATCTTCGTGAAATAGTTTTAATGGGGGATTGGATACGTATATAGAACTACGGTGTATATATAGGCGTATCTATTGGAAAAGTATTGAACGACCATTGTTGATGCCCTTTCTCCTTTGGAATTCGATAAGGCACAAAAGCACCCTATATCAAACGACAGAGGAATTGACGTGGGACCATAATTCGCGGTTAGGAGTCATAAAATTTTATCCCGTACGTTGGCAACAAATTTCGCCGTAAAGCAATGGCGGGTAGCCACGCGCACGTGTGAACCACCACCGATATACCATACTTCGTAAGGTGTATTTCGAGCTTCTGACGCAAAGAGGAGAAGTGTCCTCACATGAGGTAGAGAATAGCATGATGGGTATGGAAGGGTGCGTAAGGGTTTTGGAGAGAGGGTAGACGAGAAGAATAGAAGGGTGGTCCAGAAGGGAAGGGGGATGCATGGTTCGGATGAAAAGCTACCCAGGAGCCGCGGCTTCCACATGATGATGTCCCGGGTTAGAAGGTGGAACTGTGCTGAGATGGAGTTGCGTCGAGTGAGGCCGAGTGTGACCCACTTGATCCTATAGTCACTATAAGGGGACTTAGACCTTTTTTTTAACATTAGACCGGTCAAATTTGAATATTTTTTAAATACCATTTCATATTATTTGGAGGTGATTAAATACTTGGAAGCATTTCAACCCTTTACCGACTTCTTATACAATCATAATGACAGTCCAGCTGCTCTTATCGAAATATCTAATGCATTGGATGACCTTTGTGATTTTATCATTTCTCGTCCCTAATTTACGTTCGGGTATATATATATATATATGTTCTTTAAATAAAAAATACCATTGCTACGTGGGATTTTAAGGGCAGTAAATTTTTTACTATACTGCTCCATGTGAAATCATGCAGCATCCCACTGATAAGACGTCGTGATAATCTGCTTTGTAGTTAACATGGCTCTACTCCGGGATTCCCTTCGTCGTGCACGATTATCTTGGGCGAATTTAAACCGCGTCGTTCACATCGGAAGATGCTCGACGATTATTTGGGGCGCGGAGCTAAATCATGCGTGTGAACGATAAAGCCACCCAGAGTGATTTTCAGGCTTTTTTGCTTGCTTCTACTTTGCCCCCCCCCCACCCCCCTCGTTGCTTCACGTCTTTCTTCTGTCAAGGGGCTTCGGCATTGAAGCAACTGCAGGGCACAACCTCTTCCTTTCCCTCCGTGGACCATTGTCGTTGACGAAGCATTCAACAATTTAGGGAATCGACTGCCGCCGCGTTTACTTGCCTACACGAATAAAAGGCAGAGAGCAAACTTTAATCTCGTAGAGTGATCTCTTTATGGAAAACGTACCTGCCGATGACAAGAAAGTCGCGAAAACGAATGTGAAAATGGATGAAAGCACTTTTCGAAAAAAAATTCAGACAAATTTCTCGTCATTTATAGTCCATTCAATTTTACATATAAATTTGACCCTAATCGATCAACAATTTTTTATACAACCCTTAACACGATAACCATATTGAAATTTTAAACTGTTAACAGAATATAGTGAACGGCGTTTTTCATCCAATGAAAAAAGTTCTGTCAATTGATATCCTTTATGTACATATCCATCTCACTGTACTTTTCTTCACCTGTTATCATATACTTCCCTACGAGACGCAGCATCCCTGTCAAAGATAAAAAGTTACGCCGTATCTTATTTCATCGTAAAAGCAGTTGTACCAACCCGACAAAATACTAAGGTTACCTATGGCGCGAAAGCCTCAAAGAAAATCGAGTACATAAAGTTTCACTGGGTATAGTCTGTTATCTGTATATTGTAAGTAGGTGTACGTATAATACATATCTACATATCACATTCAGAGCCTAGACGAGAGCATTGTGAGAAACTTTCATCTATTTATACCTCAAGTAACGTCGTATCCAGGATACCATTTGTCGTTCATCCATTTTATTTCTCTTATACATTCTCTTTCTCTTTATTCCCATCTTTCTCGTACTCTTTTCCAGCTCACGGTTGGTCACACCAAACGAAGCTTGAGTCACTTTATGTGCGTTTCCTAGTAACAATTTTCTTGACTGTCTTTAAGGTCGCCGCTCTTTGAACCTGAACTTCATGCAAAGACGTCGCAAGCACCAGCTATGAGCTTGCACTTGGTATTATACGCTCGAATGGAATTGTACGGGGTGGCGGGAGAAGGCTGCGTTCTCAAAGCAGCGATAGGGACCGCGTGTGCTCGGGATGCGACAGGTAGTGTTCACCTTTACACGAATCGAATATCTTGGAGCTTCTTTGCCCGCCGGCATGTTGGTACAGTCAATGTGTCGCCGCTGGGGGAAATTCTAGTTGTCACTGAGGGAAACGCGGAAGTCGTGTGTGTAGACCTTTGCCTGCGTACTACAGACTCTTTACGTCGAACTTGGAGGTAGGCCTTTAGGTTGTTGCGGCTCTAGAAGAAACTTTAAGAAGAAGCTTTTTCGTACGAAGTATCTTGTACATCCTTCCCTGAAAAGTTTAAGTACTACTAGAGGCTTGTTGCGCAGGTTGGATAAGAAAAAAAAAAGTTTAAAAAATTACTTCATATTTCTACATTTATAAAGTAATCGTAATCTTCTAAATTGACTGCATGCCCTTACTTTTCTTTTTTACCTGATATTAATAATTTTGTTCAGATGACGTAAGATTTTCGAGCGAGACCTCCAGTCGAGTTTTCTAGGTTCTGGGTTGGTAGTACTGCTTAATTAAATAACTCAAGTCCGTATTTTCTCAATTTCCTCTTGATTTATTGCATAGTTACTCGGATAAGACGCGACGTGAATTTAGTCATTCGGCAAAAATATTCAAAGAGCAGCATCGTCAGATAAAGAAGACCGTAAACTACGTACAGCCATGCGAAGTCAGCCGAGGATAATTCACGATCCGTTTCCCTCTCCATATTCAATGGCGAGAACGTGCAATAGATCCTGACGATACAGAATAGAAAGATAGTGAAATGAATTACAGAGAATAACACAGTAATGATATATGCTCCATTTTGAGTCTTATTGTTAGACTTAATGCCTTCTTTATAGTCTTTTTTTAGTTCGCACTTAACAAATCCTTTCTACGGAATAAATACGTTGAATTTTACCTGTGAACTTTTTATCTATTCGTACGTCCAGCTTGGAAGGGATTTCGTGAGCTTTCTTAGGAGTCTGTTTCCTGAAGAACTTGTAATCTTTAATCGCAAGGTTTATCGTGTCTTCCGTTATAACGTGGTTTCAGTATGGACTTGGGTAGCGCTTAAAAAATACTTTGCAGACTGTTACCCATGCTTAGGGTTGCAGGGTAGTCTGAGGTTTCTGAAAAAAAAAAAAAAAACTAAAGAATAGTTTTATATAATGTACGTGTGTAAGTTAATGTATTATAAGTTACATATATAATGACGGGATTTGAAGTAAGGGTCGGATGAATTGACAGGTCAACGTGATGCTGAATATTATTTCCTGTCGTGTGCGTTGGGCATTATTTTTTAATTTCTTGTCTCATGATTTGTTCGCCGTAGCCATGATTCTTCGCGTGGCGTTATTACGTGACATAACGAGGGCCGAAGCTCGCGCCTTTTGTAAAAAATCTTTATTCATACGGATTTCAGTCAATGAGTTAGTCTGCGGGAGAATCATCAGCCTCGACGCTTGATAAACAATGGCCCGTGCTCATTAACGTATCTTGAATGATCAAAACCGTTTTCACGATTTTAGTCTAACCTACTTGAGGATGAATGTCTGGCTTGCTCATTAGAGATAAGGTTGAAGATGAGTGAGGTTTGCTTATGCGACTGTGCAATTTTTTTATTCCGTTTTGCAAAATTTTCTTTTTTTTCCGTTCTCTTCTTTGCTGTGCTTTCGAATGACGTTAATCAGGTTTGATGACTCCATAATTTTTTTATATGGACAGATGGTAATTTTTGGTATTGAATAGTGATTGAAATTTTTTTTTCATTTTTTAATACATATGTAAAGTGCGTTTAGATCGTAGAAATACTTTGGGCAATTTTAATAAGAGCTTCGCGAATTCAATATGATTCCATTTAAAAAAAAAGCAGCTAGACCTAACCTCACTAACGCTATTCTACATCGTACCCCTTTGTCTGCTTTGCGTATAAAATTCTTTTCTCTCAATTAAAATTATCCTCGTTATGGACGGTGAGGTTAATAGCTCATTTGATTCTTAAGCATTTTCCTAAAACTAATGGCAGATTCTCATGATCGTCGATTCAACAGTGAAACAGCGCTATTAGGACCCTCTGAATCCATAGAACCCGTATCTACAAAAGCCACTTACCCGCACGAAGGATAATGACGGCAGACTACCAAAACGTTAGTCGTCCTAAAATCTTAGCTGAAATAACTCCTACGTCGGTAAACAAGACCCTCGGCGCAGTTGCCTTTGCAATGAGAATTCGCACGTCAAACTTCAAGTAGATTCTTATTTGTTCGGACAAATAGTAGCGAGCGTAGCTTAGATACAAGAGACTTTTTCCGTTGTACATAAGCGTGTATAAGTATCGAAGAAAAAGTCGATACCAAGCCTTGCGTATTATATAAATTGGACTATTTAGTTAATAAAATAATTTAACAATAGGCCACAAAGTATTTAACGATCTTTAAAAAAAAAAAAGAAAGAAAAAAAACTTGGATCCATTCGAACGAAGAGTTCCTCTTTAACATGGAGACCTCGGTATATCCTGCTCCTGTAGCGATCGAAGCGGCAGGCAAGCTGAGAAAATTCAACGAACGTTTGCCGATTTCGTCTGAACTCCTCCAGAAGCTACAGACGCATCCAAAGTGCATTAACCAAGTGTTTTCCTAGTAGCGTGTAATTCTGTTACGTCGTACGTAACGACGGTACGTATAATGCCCCAAGATAAACTAAACGCCTAGACGCCTCGAGTAATCCAGTGTCTCAAGGAAAATGTGAACGCGGCTTAAGCCTCGTCAATGGCGCCTTAGCTGGTTCCATCACAGTGCCGACAATCAGGCCAACGTTTAGGGTACGGGGTTTAAAGCGAGTGTAGCCACAGGGTCAGGCTTGTAATCTCTGATGGCGTGGGTCGTCCGGTTGGTCGGTCTTTTAGGTTGGGTTTGAAATGCCCCATTAAGACAAGGGGGCTGCTGTTACAGGCAGCTTACTAACGCGGGATGCTGGAGGTCAAATTGGGGGGTGGATCGAGTACTCTGTGGACTTGCCTTGAGAACAGAAGTTAGATTAGCGCATTCTCTGCGAAGTCATCCTCGCTCTAGATTGTATAGATGCTAGGTGACGTACTATGATGGAGACGTAACTCGGTACGCTGATAACCCGTGGGGACGTGGCATTAGCCGACTGTCTAATCTGCCTCGGTTACTGGTCCAGTCCAGCATCCCCTATCTCGGTGCATCCCAGCGATTTCCTTTAATAAGATTTCCATGCATGTCATGGAACTCTATCCTAGATTACTCGCTCTGGTAATCTCCTAGGGATGGTTATAACTAATTGGAGCATCTTGAGTCTTGGATATAATGAGGTTATTGCTAGTTAAGCGACAGCAGCATCTTACGTCGATGCTCCGACTCTGGTTGTATTATCTATATCTATGTAATTGGATAGTTGCCTGATGAGGATAACGTTGTGCCCTTTAACTAGATAATTCGTGTTATCTTCTTATCTTTTGCTTTTGCACTGTTATGCAATCAGAGGGGATGAGAGTCGCTTTAATGCAATTTTCGAATAGGATGTTGCTCGACACGTTGAGGTTTTATGTGTGTATAAAAATTTCTTTTTTTAATGGGGGTGGAGGTTATGCTTTACGAGGCTGTTTAACGGTATTCGATAATTCGGAGTGATAACACAGTACGAGGCATGTTCTTGTTAACACGATACTTTTACATGGTTAATTAACGATGATTCTGATATGCCGTGACACAACGCGTTTCGCGTCTGCAGCACGCTTGAATTAATCATTCTATCATACGTTAACATTAGTGCTTGGGTTATCACATGATAGTCTTCGTGCTGGTTTGTATTTCCAAAGTCTGTTCATTGATGTCAAATGTTTACCGAGCTTTCGTCTACCTTGTGCTTCGTCCGCATGAGCGGCAGGTACGATAATTTATTGTACGTTATGCTGTGCTTAATTTATGATTTTATGACAAAGCTAAATGCCCGTGTGTAATATTAGAAAAAAGGTGTCTACAAAGAATGTACATTAATTGGTACAAATAATTTGTCTAAAGTTGTTAATAATTGTTAATTCAATTATAAATTAAATAATTCATATGGCCATGCCTTTCATACTGTACTGATATTGTTTTACATATTTTTTTTTATTTACCTCCCACCTCGTCTTATTCTTGAAAATATCCTCCCAATTGATCAGATCGAGTATTGCGTCAGGTGTTTCCAGGTTCTTCAACTCACCCATTTTGCGCAAGGCCCAATGGCCGGTATCCTAATGAGGAGGATCAAGCGAAATAAGGGTAACGTGCCAGTGACAAATCGAGCCGGGAAACCAGGGCCGTATCCCTTGGCGACACTTGGCTCGGTGTCAGTTCAAATATCAGTGGAGAAACTAGTTGAGATCAGGAGACAAGTTGTTCTCGGGTAAGGTCGCTGATCTCTTGACGTATCGCTACCCTCTGATCCCGTCATTCGTAATGCGTACCCTCTTTTGCCAGGTCTTCCCCCTGGAGACACTTCTCCTACATTCAGCTAGTCATTCCACGACCCCCCCTAGGTAGGCTGACCAGGTCGCGTCTGACACCACTTATACACATAGTCGCTGTTCACACTGAGTGCTATTGAAGTTCAATACATTTCTTGACTAGAGAAAAAAAAAGAATGATGATCCGAGTGGTTACCAACGATTAATCATATTGCATTATTTTGTTATTACTACATCATGTATTATTATTGCGTACATTGATGTTTGCTGAGCTCAATTTATATATATTTTTTAACACGGTTCGACAGTTTCTTTTTTTATTCTTGTCTCTTCGCTTCATACTTTATTTGATACTTGATTGTTCTACGGGACACGATTTCCTGCTGGAATCTTCGAATGTGAATATCTTCTGATATGGTTACATTACGAGACGTCAGGGGGGAGGGGTCGGTAGCAGGAGGCAGTCTGGATAATACGTAAGCATTCCAGAATCCAGAGTTTCGCTTCTGGGGAACAATGGAGAAGATTAATGGTAGAGAGCACCGAGGTGTGTGGAAGGGAGCGGAGCGGGGCGAGGGAGAAGAATGGAGAGGGGGGTTGAACATACGGATGACGTAGAGGAGTATAGAAGTGGGACGAAGGGTAGTTCCGGTGCTGGTGAGATCTTCAACGAAACGAAGAGCTACTTGCATAATTCGCCTTGTAATAATATTGGAAATCAGTGACACGAGGTTAACTCGCTATTCAAAGTATCGGAAACTTTGCCGGAAGTGGATGGCGATGATTGCCGATTACTAAACCGGTGATTAATGATTCCTACAATTATACGGTTTGGAGTGGAAAATTGCATTTTCCGCTCTATTGCGTTATACTACCCTCACACGTCTATTCGCTCGTCTTCGAATTACATTTTATCCCATCGAATACCAATTACGTTCGATATTCGAAAAATGACGAATTTTCCAAATTCAATCGCGACGCCTAGAATTCCTTCTGTCTCTGCCAAATGGAAAATGACTGAAATTTTCTAAAAACAATTTCATTCAATTAATATACCATTTTCTATCTATCGCTTTGATGGGATACAGCCATGAGGAATTGTACGATACACAGTACATAGAATACGTGAATTCGTTTGGCTGCGGTCAAGCGAACAAACTTTTTCGATTTTCCGTTAATTGGCATCTGGATTGAACGCCAGCATCACTCTTTCGATCTTCTCATCTCGAGTATTTTTTTTTTGTATCCACGTTATATCTTTCTTCATTTGCCCCCCCCCCCCTCCCCCCTCCAACGCGTCTGTTCCAGCTTTCAAGGAATAATAATAACAATATAGAACGTCATCTCGCTTTTCATTTTCCGCGCTCAAAGCCAGAGAAAGAAAAAAAATTCCCTCGTGTCTTCGCAGAGGTAATCTCGAAATCTCCATGTACAGCCCTGTCAGAGCTAACAACATTCCCTGCCCCATCCATTGCTCAACCCTGAGCCACGATGGAAATTGACTAATGGTTCTCGTAAATCAGCGCGGCTGAAATCCACAGAGGATCCACGTAAAAATATCATCTTGAAACATTTTCCGGAGGATGCTACAGGAATTTCGTTCGAGTGGGAATTTTAATTGCCACAACAAGATCCCGTTAATTTTCATTCGAACGTGCAGCACCATATGAACAAGAGTCAAAGGCCTCACGTACTGGCTTCCACGTAAAATGTATTAGGGTGGATTTAATAAAATTTTAATAAAATAATTTTCATATTAGCCAATTCAAAATCTGGCATTCATCCCTGAATACAGGTTATAGGTCGTTTCAGGTTTTCCCTGAATGCATATATCTGACAATGAAAACGTCTTGCGTCTCGATACCAGATTTGCAGGTAATGTAGAGGCTCTTTCGATAGGTGGTGGTGGTGGTGGTGGAGGTGATGATGGTGATGGTGATGGTGGTGGTGGTGGTGGTGAGTACTCCTCGTAGCTATGGGAAGAATGGGATATTGAAAAATCCCCATCTTTCATTGACATCCTCAGCTCTCTAGGAGGGAATGAATGCGCAGAGGGTGTGTCAGCGCGCGAGGGGTTGGCATCTACAGCGGCTCGTGAATTTACCCAAGTGAAGCAGCTCGACTTACGAGTGCCAGTCGAGATTTCACTCCTATCTTATACGTGGAAGACTCTCCTGGTGATCGATAACCATACGGGGATTTGGGTTGCCGCTTCTCGTTCTCCTCGCAGCTTCTTCAGATATTCATCTTGCTGCGAGGCTTGAATGGCGGGCACGGTCTTATCTAGTTGTTCTGGTGAAATGCAAGTTAATTGGTTCTACTTGGTAGTTGGTGCCACTTGTTGTACCAAGAGTAACTAGATTCATGAATATATATATTTACGTATGTATGTATGTGGATATATATAGGGTGTGCTTTTAATATACAATATATGTATAAGCTTACACTCTCTGCGGAAAATTATTCAAACGAGAATAACGCGATTGCCAGCTCGTGATGAGTATCGCTATGGGCTTTTGGAGATCGTTCAAAGCGCGGGAACATTTGAAATCAGTGATTCCCCCACGGGATGCAACGTAAATCGTTCTGAAACTTCTGCCGTCTTTGCATGACTGCATTTGCCGCTAGAGAATTTCGCTGAATCCTAGAAATCGTTTAGTTTCACGAATGGCTGATTTACGCGAAGCGACTGAATTTATCTATGAGTTTCTAATTGGCTAGTTCGATGCAATCTCTTTGGTTAATCCAGTACCAGGTTCTTTGAATTAATTTTTCATTACCTCGTGTTACGATTCGTCCATGCCGATCGACGTTCTAAATTTTTCAAATGATTATACCGTTTTTGAGCCGGTTTCCAGGAAATACGAATTTTTGCGGTGAAGAAATGAATTGTTTTTTTTGGAGGTGAGCGAGGGGTGTTACCCCCCCCCCCCCCACCCCCCCGCCAAAGAACTCGAAAAGTACTTCATTATTTTGTATTTATGTAGTAAAGTGTATGGCATATATTTATTTTGCTACGAGTTTTTTTTGTTGAGAATCTTGATAATCCTCAGCCACCCTCTCCTCTCTTGTCCTCCCGCCTCTCTGCATCTCCTTCAGTGATATATGTTTTCCTTCTTAATATAGCAGGTGACGTTCATTTTCATCTTTTATGCAGGTTTTTTTTTTATGTATTCCTACATTCTCGTGCAAAAGTCTCGCATTGTGTCTAAACCTGCAGATATAGCATCGTGCTCTGTATTCCGATAATCATAGCTTCTTCCAAGCCTGTGCGTCTATTCTCATTCGAAGAGGGTTGAAAGACTAAAAAAAATTTGCTCATATTTTTTTTAAAAGAAAAAAAGAAAAGTAGAATACTGTATAGAATGCAAAAAATAATTTTCGGCTAAGAACTACCATTGCATTTCACATGTCCATTTATGTGTCGTATGTATGTGGATATTATTTTCTTTGCAAAAAATTGAGATACCAAAATACCCTGAGAGAAAGAAAAATTTGAAGTAATTTTTACTTTAGCTATTGAATAATTAATTTTTTCTTTTTTCCTAATTAACCTTAATTACATCTAGAAAGGAAATAGTGGAGCGTTGATGAAAATTAAATATGGCCAAGCAGCGCCCCTTATAGCATAGTTGAAAATTGCTCGATGGGAGACCTAGGAAAATAAGAGAAATTATGAAAAGAGAAAGAGCGCCAGAGTCTCTCTGTTTGAGGAGAGCTTTAAGTAAATAGGGCATATTATTATTTGAGGATGCTCCATACAGTACCAAGAGAACGAGTCTAGCGAAATGCAAATAAGCAGTTCTCTTTCCCAGCTGCAATTATTATAATCATCATGAAATACCTAATAGTCGGGTACAACAGAAAATTTCAGCATGAAAATTCATCCTTTAATCTTTATGTCTACCCACGTAAATGTCATATAGGTGGAATATAGTGAAAAATATATTTTGATATATTATGAATATCTTTTGAGTAGACAATTTTTTATCGCATTATAGTATGTAGAGTATATTTTACATATATAAAAAATATATCCGTATATCTTGTATACCTAAAATATACCTGCCAGATAAATAAGTCCTACACGCATTATTCTACTCGTAATATCTTATACATTTATATCTTATATATTTAAATGTCAACGTTAAAATATCTGCGCGGCAAATTACTGACGAAAGAATTGTCTACGTCTTTTCCTCGAATTGCCATAAAAATAAATATCTTTCAAGATCGACCCTGGAAGGTTAAGTTATTTTTTGGCAATATTTCTACCGAATATTTGGCAGCTGCTATAACTGCGAAAAAATTGTGTAAGCCATATTGGTGCTCCAATGGCTATATATATATATATAATATCTCAAGCTGCTGAATATATTTCAAATAAAACGTCAGGTCGTTCGACCGAATGATATTAACGGTTTGACGAACATATCGTATGGCGCGTGTGGAGTCCTTTGAACTTATGCACAATATATTATATATCACATGCCAAATATATCAACGCTGCTTTCATTCCTCTGTTCGCAGAACATAGATAAATTCTATGTGTGCGAAGTAATGACTGTCAATGTCCTGAGCAAATAATTTTTCAGTATTTTTTTTTAATGGAACTTTTTGCTTGACTCCCTTGTACCTGTATAAATTTTGGATTTCCGAAAATTCAAAATTTTCTGTGGATTGATTGGTATTACCCATTACGTTTGATTGACTGCAATTTTTGCGAAATACTCTCGAAAATATTTTAATCAACTTTCCACAGGTATGTAACGCGTATCCGGGCCTGGTAAATATAACTACAGTAGTCATTACTGGATATAGGAAAACAATTGGCACGTTTTGCGGGCAACGTGTACGGACATTCAATAATTTTCGAAGCGTTAAAAGCCAGCGACGAGAAACGATCCCCGCCGTGGAATATATATATATATATATATATATATTTGTCACTATTGTTATTATTATTATTATCCAACGAAGCTTTGCGCCTAGTTCACCCTTTAACATTTATTAACTAAACGCAGACCCGTTGGCTCGTTGAACAAATTACGTTTTATTGAGTTTCACGATTTCACTCTTGTACATACGATTCCTATGAGAGCGATCGCTCACTGCACTTGAAAATTACATTATCCGCACGAGTGCCACGTGGCAAAGTGAAATGAAATTAAAGCGCGTCGTGTCTGACTCTTACGCAACTACATTCACTCCGTACTAATTCCTTCTACCAAGGGACAATCGTACTTCTGCATAACTGTCAGATATTTTCGATGTAAATTCCTCCTCTATCCAGCTTCACCGAGACACGTTGTTACGTGTAAGATACCTGAATACTTTTTAAATCCTAAAAATCTCATCTCTCTCGAACCAAGTGATACTTGACCCCCTTACTTTTTCCACATACTCACATACTCATCTAAGTATCCGATCGCCATTTTATATTCCTGCGAAAATCTCTACCAATAAAATCCCATAAAGAATGATTGTCCGATCGATCGTTTTATGACGTATCATGAATAATTGATTAGGCCTCATTCACGCGTTCATACCTATGTATGCAAAAATATAAAAAGGATGATCGATATCTTAGTTTTGTAAACAAAAAATGAAATTATCGATACGATCGATCGATTGATTTTAATTAATGTAAATTATTATTTGATATCCATACGGGGGGTAGTTTATTGCCACATACGGGAAGGATCCAGATCTATGTGAACGAAGCCAAAGGAAAGTCAGGGATGCTGCTGACATTGACCGCGGTCGTCGAGGTTGACGTCGACTGCTGCTGTACTGGGGTTGGTTAAGCGTCGGTGTGCGTTACACAGGAGCGTCGGTGAGCCGGTGCGGATGTGTCGGTGGTAATGTCAGACAGAAATGGTATTGGTGGTATCGGTGGTGGTGCTTCGGTGGCGCGTGGAGAGCCACGCATGCGCAGATACCTACCTTTAGAAACCATCGTGTGGCCGGGTTTGCGATAGGGATGCGGGGTGACAGTTCACCCCCGGACGTACACGGGGTTGCACGTTTTTGAGGGTACTCGCGGTGGTTAAACTACAAGAGCGCGCAAAATGCGGTTCGCGGTATAACGCGTCGGTCATATTTGTCCTGTAATCATCATACTACACATATCAGTTGCATTGTAGATATAATTTGACGTTATTTAAATTTTATATATATTTTTAATCTTTCTCGGTCTCGATATACATATATATCAATATTACCCGGGGTGTACGTATTACTTAATTTCTCTCGTGCATCTATAAAGTATTTCTTTATATCGGTATAAATAACATATCCACACACGTATCATACCAGTCATCAGTTTTACTACACACACACGCATTTATATATTTATATATATATATACTGTGACAGTGAGGATTTTTGGATCTCGCGATCCATACTCGAGGAGTTACATGGGTTTATTATGAGAGATTGCATGTGAGTATACCTATATTTATATACTATATATACACATGTATTTGTGCTTGACGAATAACAATATATGTTTTATCTTGTATAAACATGGAGAAAAGCATATGGTACGTACGTAGGTATTTTGTGTGCGTTAAAAAAAAGGGGGGGGGGGGGTTGAAAAAAATTCTTCTCGGTCACCCTGATCCTGAATAGAACGTTTAACCGGCGGTTATATATTTCTCGACTGCCGAAGCAAAATTTTGTTCCGAAACGTCACGTGTACGTCGTGTTTTGCGCCCTTTGTCCGAGTTACTTCCAAAGAGCAATCACTTTTATTAACGTTACACCGACGTCCCGTACAAAGGCCTCGTCCGTTGATTATTTTTCTTTCCAGGAACGTTGTATATTCCTTTATGAAATATCGTTGCACTCGAAACTTCATTCTACTCATATTCCCGCTATTCGTATGCGGCCGTGATGCTTGGACGTTCGATTAGTCTCCTTCCGCGAGAGACGGCAGTTAATCTTTATGGTTGATTTCGATTCGCCGTTAAATCCAAGCACCCAGTTCGTGAATCCCATTTGGCATTAGCGGATAGGAAAAATTGTATATTCCAAAATGGGTCAATTGATTTAAGTTATCGAACTTGCGGTAGTTTTGAAGGCATCGAAAAGGAGGATTCGCAATGATCGATTTTATCTATAGCTATATGTGTGTATATAGCTTTGTGTATCTGTATATATTGGTAAAAAAAGTTATATCTATTTGTAACGTAGGCTTTTCGTATCACGTATAAGCTAAATGACTTTATTAACCACGCGATACCTGTGATTTTGGTTAATGATGCTAAATTAATTTGAGGAATGATAAAGCCGATATCTACTCTCCACTTCTGGCTTGCGATTAAATTATCCGCACGTAGATATTATGACACGAGACTCTACCACAATCTATAGTAAGCTTCACAGAACGCGTGGTCGTTATTGCCCGAGCAAGTACGT
>JARPRH010000708.1:2010717-2023246 GCA_031763665.1 Calameuta haemorrhoidalis
CGACCAAAAACAATGGGGTTGTTACGGCGGTGTTGCTATTGATTTCCGATTGAGAAGACAGAGTAAGAGTAGGAGAGGACAAGGGGGGAGGGGGAGGCTTTTGCAGAGAGAATCGGTCTCAGGGGTTGGGTCTCTGGAATTCCCTTCGCTCCAGGGGCAGCTGAAGCCAGTAAACCCGAAAATTCCTTAAATTCAAAAATGTTGGTCGTTATCAGCTTCACAAATGTACACGTGTATGGACGTGTCCTGATAAAGTTATAAAATCGTAGGTACATTTGACAAGTTGAAATGATTCAGAGCAATTTTTTTCCGAGCGCGAAATAAAAAAAAATATATATGCATATACGTATAACAATACGACTGCGCACAGTGTGTCAAATAGCGTAGTTTTTTTTTAATTCTATCATGTGCGAAAGCACTGGGAGCTCACGTCGAGAACATAAAACCTGAGGAAGTAGGTTTTATCTTGGGTATTGTCCTCGCGTTTTCCCTTTCGCATAATTTTAGCGATGGGGTATCGGCAGAATTAAGATTGAACGTCAGAACGTGAAGATATTCTAAGCGAGGGACTACTTACTATACACGAGTATCGGATCGGTGGAAATACTAGTGGGCATTAATCTACTCGAGTATT
The DNA here is from genome assembly GCA_031763665.1 of Calameuta haemorrhoidalis. NCBI lineage: Eukaryota > Metazoa > Arthropoda > Insecta > Hymenoptera > Cephidae > Calameuta > Calameuta haemorrhoidalis. The sequence continues at coordinate 2,011,352 of JARPRH010000708.1, forward strand.
ATAAGTCTAACTATTTTGTAAGTAGAACTCGTGTCGTGCCGTTGCACCTTAATCAATAGTGCAATTACGCGAACGGTACCGTGTATTTATGTGTATTGAAAATACATTGAATTTGTAGGAAGCTATATATGGGAAGGGCATAATGATTTTTTCTCATTTCGAATACGTGTATTTTTAAGTACATTACGATTGCAGTCTAAAAAGTTTACTCCGCACTTTATCGTAATGATTTCAGGCGTAATTTACGTAAATGTAAGTTGAAATTGTTTGTTGTTCGATTTTCGATTACTTTTTGGATGTGTTTGACGTTACGGCTCTATCGTATGGAGTTTTTTTAGTATGTATGTGTATATATATACGAGAAACTTTTAGAGAATAATCGAGAAACGCATTTACTGGATGTTTACCTGTCTTAATCATTTTCTCCATTACTTTGTAATAGTATGGAAAAAATTTACCTTGTCCTGAAACGATCATTAAATTGTATTCTCAACGATATCTATTTCTAGCTCTCCTTTAATGCACACACAATAGTGAATTAGTAAATTTTTGTAGTGAAATATTTGCATTTCTCGAAATTATTGAGAGTAAAAACAAAATTACAATTTTTTGTTTAACTAACCTAGTCAGTCGGAGAGTACAAAAAGTATTTTGAAAATAATATTTGTTTCGCGAATAAAATAACTGTTTGTCAAAATCCAAAAATTCTCTTAAAAGTCTACCCAGTCGCATGCGGAGAGGTAGTAGTGATTTTTCGCGAAATGAAATCGATATGCAAATGCGTATACGTAACGTGAATTAATCGCGTGTTCGTTGCCGAATTTTTCATCGTACGTATCCAGGTTATGGCTGGTCTGTTCAAACGAGCGAGGGCAAGAGAATGGGAAAATGGTGGTGGCGTCGGCGTCGGCGTCGGCGTCGGCTCGAACAGCACCAGATAGAATGGTAGGAAAACACGCGAACAAATCGTTGCACATACGCCGTGCTTTCTGCTCGGAGCGTTAATTGCTCCGAGCTTTCGTCGATTCTATACCTTGAACGGTAATAACGGCGTCTAGCAATGTCGGATTCTCGAACGGTACATTGACTGTTGGCGACAAGCCCAACAGTAACCGTATAAGGATACATAAAAGAAAATATTTCTCAATGTAACCCCATTTTAACTTTAGACATTAGAAGAAAAAAAAATAGTCTTGATTTCAGATTAGAACGTTCAGCCTTTGCACGATACGGGTCGTTGCACGCATGCCTAACGGGATTTGACTAGAGCGGCGGAGTCGTTGAGCCTTTCATTGAAATTCACAACAGGTCGAGTTTTTACGAAGCTTCGTTCCTATGAATAATCGCGTACAAGCATTCGCGATTTTGTAAATAAAAATTCCGAATGGAATAAAATACATAAATACATAGACAACGAAGACTCGTTATACCGCGTGAGAAATACGCCATACGCCTGTATGTTTTTTTTTCACGTGGCACAAAGAGCGCAATTAACTTGTTCGCGCGACGAATAAGCAAAGGGTCCTTATTGTTCGCGAGGTCGGTAAAGAGGAGCGTGACTTTAACCGAGCTAATATTTCCACGATCGAATAATTCGATCGATCAATGTTTCCATCTGCACCGAAATGTTATTTATAGGAAAAATTTTTTATCCTCTTGGAATTTCCTTAGTAATCGTCCTATCGAATGTTAATGGGTCATTGTCGTTTTTGACGTTCTAGGTCGTTTCTCAACCCTTTCGGTATTCATCGCTAAGGACTATGATTAATGAGTCTTCGCGCTACACCAAGGGAGTCGAACCATTGGCGCGGAATATATACACAAATTTTTTATATTTTACACACTGAATTCCGATATGCTCCTTTTTCATTGCTTCGTGCAAAACGTTATTCCTTTGTGTTCATGACGGTTTGATAACGCCGTAAAGAACGAAGCCTATTCTTCCTCTACATATTGACTTGAGAATTAACGTTATACACATGGTTATATATTTTTTATATTGTAACGTGTGCAAGCATTAGGTCGTGTTCACATCAGCATCCCTATTTACGAAGTTTTCCTTTGTATAATCGTAATCCCTGTACTACGCGCTCGCGCGATTATGTAAGTCGTTTAACGAGGTTTTGTTTTTTTTTTCCAAAAGATTCGTACGATTCGTACAGGAAATTTGTCCTGCGTATTGTTCGGCCTCGGACGCTCAGGTAGCTGCCTGCGGGAGCTTTTGTTACGTTTTGAGAATGTCGCGTGCTTTTCACAAAAAGCCAAGTTTCTCCAACCCCCGTTTCGCCTCGTGTCGTCGTTACGCTTGAGCTTTCCAGCGTCGAGGGACAGCAACGTTATTCGAACTCACCCACCTTCCTTCCACACCCCGCCCAGATATCCATCTCTTCTATTTTCCTTCATTCAGGTATTCTTCGCTACAGTCCTCCGAGCTTCGCGTGAGCTCGAATAAAGCTTCGACGGTTCTCACGACGACTGAACTTTCGTTCGCCCGAATAATCGTCGAGTTTACTCGAGTTTGTAGCGTCTTCCTCGAGCGTTCTCAAAGTTGCTAGTTTGGAGTCGACTTTCGTTTCGTGTGACAGTCATAGAAACGGGGCTTTAGTGGACTTATTATAGTTGCGCCGTAAGGAATTCGCATAATTTTCTTCTCCGTCGAGCGAACCTATAGTAGAACGGAAAAAGTTGGACCCGAGTTAAAAGCGACTTTGAACTTTCTATGAGTTCAAATTGTACATGGTTCGGGAATAAAATAGTTTTTGATAGTCGAATGAAATACAGTGGAGGTTTTAAGTATTTGCACGAAAGCATTTTTTTTCACTAACATTTTGTTCTACGCGGGTAGCGTATAGCGAGGTAAGCCATTCTTTTCAAATCAGATCCACGACATTGATAAAAATCAAATTACTGCAGTATCATACGAACAAGGGCGATTATCAATTTACGATTATTAAAATTATCCAATATCGCGTACCTCAGCGTAGATTAGATGGTTAGATAATTTGAAAACGGTTACACGTAAGTTGAGCTCTAAGCTTAAATATTTAATTACGCGATTTCGCACAGTCTCATCTAGCGTGGAATTTTTGCAATTAACGGCTCGTATTTTTTTTCTCCAAGTTTAACGAGTGCACCGGTCCTGCAAATTGTAAGAGTGTGAACTAAGTCGCGTTACTCCGGCGGTTTTACGCTGCGAGAGAATATAAAGTATGAGACTCGTTAAAACTATTTCAAGTTTCTTATATATGTGTATATGGCAGCTCTAGCTGCCTTCGGGCAGCCGTTGTTTCTGTTATTTGCACGCGACTTTAATAAGCTTTCCCTTTCCCTTTCTCTTGCAAGCACTAGACTTGCGATATGTTTTCTTTCTCACCCTAGTTAAAGCTTTATTCGCCACGCGATTATGTACTTGTATGTACGTTCCTACGATAAAGCTACCCTCTCATGAGCAAGTTGGTAACGAGTACTCGGGAGCTTTTTCCGTGAAGCTTTCTACTTTTCTTTACTGTCACGGTCAAAGAATGAGAAAAATATTATTTTCAATCAAAATGCCATATCGGAATCTCTTCCTATGCTCATTCGTTATCAGCTTTAAGAAAATGGCTCGCTGTAGCTTCATGAACGTCATTTGGGACCTTTAAGTCTAAAGCTATTTTCATATAACGACTATAAATGCATAGAGCGATATACCTGCATCGTTAAGCTTCTCTCACAACGCGAGAATTCTCGTCGTAAACCCGTGCAGCTTTTGCAGCAGTGAGCAGAGTCTTCTCGGAACCCTTGGTGGAGGCTGAATTTTATGACATTAGGATCCCAGAAATGGTCAGATAAATATATTTTAGGCAAGATGGTGTCAGCGAACTTTGAAAGGGGCTTGGTTAGCGGTTTCCTTTACAGTAGCGATTCCTATCGTTGACAAGTATTCTGTATACATATATGTACAGAGTGTATAGCCATAGGTAGATTTGGATAGCCGGGAGAATCCAAGGGCTTTTTGAATAAATAACAACGTCTCGAGACATTTCTGGATCTCGAGCCAAACTCCCTCTTTGATATTACGGCCTTTGATGTGAAGTACGAAGATATATGATGGCGCTGATACACCTAACCTATAACCTTGGGCAAATCAAGAGAATTGCCAAATGTACATAGTAGAACAAGATCTTGAGGAGGATCTCTCTTGAGGTCATGATGAAGCGATACACGGTATAGTGATATTAGGTGTGAGATATTTTACGTTCACTTTAGGTGGATGGAGCTAGGTGTAACTTTAATGTCCGTGAAAAGAGAACATTGGCCCCCCTTGGCACTTTCGAATCTTATCGATCGTATTAAGGAAAAAAAAAAAAAACGTTAGGGAGAAAAGAAATAACATGGGCTTCAGACGGATAATTAATGTCTTGCAATTTTACTTACAAGTACAGTAAGCGCATAGGGCGATGAATTTTTACGACCTCATAGGAATTACCTGAGCACGTAAGTCTCATTGGTTAAAGGCTCTAGGTAGACTGCCAGTAACGTGAGAAGGTTGTTCCATGGGTATATCGTCTGCGAAAGTTTCGTCGATCTATTACGGCGAGTTTAGCGTGAACACGCACCCATGGAAAATGTTCTCGTCTAAAACGAGAGACGCCCCAGCGCGTCCCGACGCTCTCGTACCCGCCGGCAAATGACGTCGGCTTTGCTATCTACGTAGATTTTTCATGCACGCCTTCTTCGCCTCCTCGCCGAAGTTCCGCATCGTTTCGACGTTCATCCTCTTACTTTCTCTCTCTCTCTTTCTCTCTACTCTGTGACTCTGTCTACTTTATCATACCTTTCCGTTGGCGCTGATAGCCTCTGGCGCTATGAGAAACGTAATCATGATATTCCGGAGGTGGCTGCGAAAACGTGTCTTTCGCTGATAACCTTCCCTGCCGAATATAACGGATCTTACGGTGGTTTAACATTTTTTATGGGTGCATGTATATATGTAGCTTCTCTTTAGTATGAGCATTCCAGTGATGGTTACTAAAGTCCCATTTCCGTTTGTCTACGGGGCAACCCAAGCAGATGGGTATGCGTGGTTAATAACGTCGTTATTTCATCTCTATGGGGTGTCCTGATGTTTTCCCATTCGGCAATTATACTTATGGGAGGGGGGATGCGTGTGGTATATGCGCAATACGCATTTCCTTGCTTTCCCGTTTTGGTGGGACACGGGGTAGGAAAGTATAGGAACCTACGTCCGTTCGAGTTATGGGGGTTGTTCCACCACCCGGTACGACTCTGATGGTTTCGATAAAAATGGGATCCCTTCTGGATCATCCCCACGGACAGTACAGTCACCCTCGATCTCAGGCCACTCCCGAAAACTACCCCCCCTACTTACCCACTTGCTTTGATTTGAACTACGTTCGTTCCCCTCGCTAAGCGCACCCTCGACTACGCCAGTTTTGCACCCCCACAAGCCCCATACCAACCCCATGGAATACCAGAGAGATATATACAGTACTGTTCCCTAACTCGCTCGCTGAGCTCAACCCCCTCCGAAAGCTGTGTCGGATGCTGAACTCAGCCAGTTCCTCGACGCGTCTCTAGCGAAATACACGCGTTTTAAAATCACGCCCTTAAATTCAATCGTTATTTTTCTAATTATCCTCAGGACTCGAGCGTGTATAATTTTGACGTTGTAACGTCGCGCTCGCGTGTGCTACTTCGTTAAATCCGCAAAGTCAACACAACTCATAAAGTACATATAAAAGTGGACCTCGAACTTTCGTCGCTACGATCGATGCGTGTTTTCGATTCGCGCACGTGGTCGTCCGATGGAAACTAAAAAATGTGTGTTTTACCCGATGTTTATAAGTTTTATGTATATATAGTATATATGTATGTATATCCATAGTATCATATGTAGAACTGCGTTCCCGAAGTGAGAAATTCGATACTCGAGCGAGCTGCTACGAAAGTCTAAATAAAGATGCGTTCCATAGGGAGGGTGTTCGATCGATATTACTATACATCAAATTTTTTTTTTTTGATGCCAATTACACCTTTGAATATTTCACAAGTATATCCCCTGGGTTATTAGATGTACGTAGAATCTCCGGTGATTATTAAAATGTTTATTAGTTACGGGAACCCTTGGTTAATAATTCAACTAGTATCTGGTAGCATCTAATTTTTTAATGACCTACTTTTTTTTATCATGTCAATCTTTACTTGCGTTTCATTAATTCTTCGTATAACGATGGCTTCATTGGACTATGATTGTAAAGTGTAGGAATATACCATCGTTTCAAAATTTAATTTGTATTACGCAACCGGATTTAGTTATTGCATATTACGTCTCTTTTGAACAGTGTTAAATCGAGCGATTGATTTCGGAAGGGCTTATGAATAGGCGCAATTATCGCTGTTGGCGCACGGGCAACATGGAAACGCACAACAGAGGGTGAATTTGTGAAAATGATGGTTGCACCAGAGAAAATATCAGACTGCTTGGAAAATCGATAGGCTCGTGAGCACTGTTTTATTCTGTCTCCATCTCTACTATTTTTCTTATTTCTTGCAATCTTCCGTGCAGACTTCCTCTCGCAGTATATCGCAGAATAGGCCGGACTAGACGTTTCCTAGATGAGTTGAAAGGGACTAGACACGAATCAGGAAAAAACGCACAACCCCTTTAAGCACTTCTACTTGGTTGATTTCAGAAAAAGGTATTGGGTATCGATGAAGCAGAAAAAAATAATTTTGCAATTTAATTAAACTAGTACAGAATCACGATCGATTTTGATATCCCATAGAAATTTGAATATTTTCATAATTAAATATACACCTTACGCTCGATAGTATAAAATTAAGGTAATCTGACTCTTGTGGATAATTAATATAAACGACTCGCTAAGCGTGCTTATATGAAAGATGTAATTATCGAAAGGTCAGGTCAGCCGCGTAGAGATAAGGAAAACAGGATATTTTTCACTGTTTTGCATCACACTTGTCATTGTTCTCTAATTAATGTTCTGTCCAAGTTATCGCAATACCGAATTCCAACCACGTGGTTTTTATTGACACTGCACTAAATCGTCCTAAGCTTCAAGCTTCACTATTAACTGACAGTGTAAATATTGATAGTGTTATTCGTATACTATAAAGTGCAATTGCTCGTGCAATGGATCCGAACGAGCCTCAGCCCGGTGCTTCAACTTCACCCCTTTACACAGGCACCCTGCAACTTCGCTTTAACGTAAGTGAATAAAAACCCATAGCCTTTGAAGTTTACGGAGCTTTTGTTAGAAGCGCAAGGCGGTGCTGCCGACGCCAATGCCATTAGGACCAACAGGCCGAGCCAAGAGCTTTTTTTCTTTTTTTTTTTTCGCAACTCGTGTAAACGAAGCTTGTCAAGGTCTCCTGTTAGAGCTGGCGACTCCAATATTTATTTTTTTGTTGTAAATATAGTAACTAGTTTCGCTTGCAGGGGAGAACAACTTCTTTGAGTAGTCGCGGTATATGGTATTTATGTTTCACTCTGATACGTCACAGATTTCAATTTAGCTTCATCTCTTTGAGCAGATGTTAAATTATTATTATTATTTTTTAAAATTAAATCGACCGTTTCAAGTGTCTTCTTGGTGATTGGTGGGATCGTATGGCGACTGATGCGATAGTCTTTATAAAATATTCTGCATTGAATAATACATGAGCTGACCACGTACAAGATGGAGCCTTTGACAAAGATGGCTCAGTGCACCGGAGTAATGAACCGCATTATCGTCTTAAGGTGCATCGTGTCACTCAAGGGGTTGGTATTAATCGCGCTAGCTGAGAAACTTTGTGCCACCTTAGAGTTTAACCGGTGATTTATCTTTAGGGTTGAGTTATATCTAGTTGCCATGTAGGTGTTATCGTTTATAGGATATATAAAGTACGTTCGACGTTACTTCGCAGGGTATTAATTCTTTGCGATAGAAAATACCGAGTATCGAGTTTCTATTTCTGGCACATGTTCATTTATGTGATAGATGTGTCCTTTAATTAATAAATTTTAGCTTGGTCGATATTAGCGGGGCTCGTGGTAATTTTATTCGGCTCGATTCGAGAAGCTTTCGACCTCGTGGTTTTTAGCGATAAAACGCACGTGAACCAAGCAGGGATGTAGATTCGAAACTTTCAGCCCTAATTCAATTTCCTTTGCTCGTGGCAGACCGAGATCCTGGAAAAGTCGAAAACCCAGAACGAGAGTTGCAAGTTTTCGGGCTCCACTCCTGAGGATTCCCTACGTCCGTTATTTAGTTAAGTTTTGGAGTTTTAGCGCTTGAATAACGTGATATCATACATCTTATAACCACGGAAGGAAGCGAAGATCTTTCGAGATATTTCGTGCATCAGCGCCGTCTGGCGTAACTGTTGAAAACTAATATGTAACCTGTCGACGAAAAATTTGATGTGTAATTTCATTTATCTACGTGATATACGACTGGACAGTTGATCATTATTTTTTGACTGGTAAATTTTTAAACTTTTTTTTTATTTTTCTCTAGAATCACTCGAAATTCTTGAACTACTCGAGTCTCGTTGAACTGTCTGTAGGTACCGGGAGAGTTTTCGGAATGACTGTTATTAATTAAGCTTGAAAACTCTTTCAAAGTTTTGTCTGTTTCACGCAAATGACTACCTACTCCTTTCTCAGGATAAGTCGTAGCACGTCTTTGAGCCTAATTTCTCGTCCCGAAGTCAAACTCTCGAAACTAATTATATCGCCAGCCGAACTGTAATAATAATCACCCAGTAGCAGAATTGCAATATTCTCGGAGAAGGGTTGAGGTCGATTATTAATTTTTGGTACAGACAGGTGTCTCTATTTAAACAGTTACGTCATTCCTGACATTGCAGACATCGTTCGACTAGCTTTAATTAATTTTCTCATTTATTAACTATTATTTTTGGAATATTTTTCCAGAAAAAATTTTTCCACACTCATATCCATTTTTCCTCGTACTTTAGCCACGGACGTTCCTACAATTTTTCCTTAGCATTGATACCTATAGATTTTTTTATTGTCAGAGAAAGTCGATTTTCAAATTCAAATTGCCTGTACAACAATATGGGAAGTAATAAGAAACTTAATATGGCTGCGAGGATAGTGCGTTTGAGGTAACGCAATAGTCCCAACACGAAAATATCACATAGGTGGAACACAATGAAAAAGATATTTTCTAACATATACCACGTATTTTTTACCATATTTCGCCTACATGACATTTTCGCGTGGTTCCGTCCTACCTGTAAGCACTTTTTGATTATCAGTGTCGTATATTGTAGAGGAAAATAATTTTCTGTTATTGGCTGTACAATACATAGCAGTATATATGTATAGACAGTCTCTAGTCCCTATTACGAATGGATTCACAAACGTGTTCATAAAGTGATGCTTTTCACGCTTCGCCACATCATAGCATGTGCTCATAATGTCCACCCTGTAGTTACTTATTGCGCGTATCCTGGTGCCTAGTGTGAATTGCGTCAAATTGGTGTATAATGAAACTCCTGTATATTTGACAAATGTGTCCTTGATAAATGTGAGCAATTCGTGGAAATGGAAATATCGAGTTAAAAAGTGTAATTGGAACGAAATCACGTAAAAGCAACGTTAACGTACAAAACATATGCAAATATGTGTCATAATATTTATAATTACGATAAGACTGTCTAACTATCAGAAGTGAAATTACGGTGATAAAATAAAAATTAACTGCTGCATTCTATTGTAATTTAAGTAATATTAGCAGGGCCAGAAAATCTTAATTTTCTCTGAGTTAATTAAGCTCGAGTAAGTAATAGGTAAAATGAAGAGAAAATTCACTGGTCATTCGCCATATTCCTCTACCTAGAAACTCCCCTAGATTAGCATACTTAGTACGGACATTGTTTTCGTAATCCTTTCTATGTTATCCTCTTCGGATTCTGATCTTTATCCTCTTGCCTTTACGTCTTTGTGCGTAAGGGTTGGCAGAGGAGTTAATTATGTGAGCATAGTATGTACAGAAGTTTTCAAAAGTCTCAAATTTATCCCACGGCGTTAAGTACAAATAATCATGGTAAACTGGTTTCTTTTATTCCCATTCGTGGTAGCCAACCGGTTTTCATTCCATGCTTACTCCAAAAGGCTTATCCTGCAAGTATTTCTAAAGAGTCCAAACGGAATTACGATTTGAACCAGTCAGTTGGCTTAACCGTTACAATACTTTGTCTTGTTCTTTATAGTGATGTTAAATTACTGTACCTAAGATTGGACTTTTATTCCGGGTTAAAAAAAAAGACGGAAAGCAGTGGTAGGTAATAAATATTTCACTAGAAATCGATTACAACCAAGCCACTAGAAATAGCCAGTCAGCAGATCAGGTTTGCGCGGCCGATCGATCGGGCAGTACAGCCCAACCCTCTAGTAACGGAAGTAGGAAAGCGGTTAGACGGTACAGTTTATTTACATTTCCTGAGATGCCTCAAGACCTCAGCTGTCTATTAGTCTTCATCTCGACTGTCTAAATGTTAGCAAAGATCAATCAGACTGACGCATTAAACTCTCACGTGTAATTGAAGTACGCTGATTTATTATTTTATAATTATAAGATGTTGCCAAAAATTTGACACATCTCGACTGTCTAAATGTTAGCAAAGATCAATCAGACTGACGCATTAAACTCTCACGTGTAATTGAAGTACGCTGATTTATTATTTTATAATTATAAGATGTTGCCAAAAATTTGACACATCAAATTGAGACATTCTTCAAGTTATCTCAAGTTATCTAAGTTGATTTTGATGTTTAACAATTTTTTTATTTATTTCATCTTATGGATCAAGATCTCACTGTCGATCTTTATGGTGTTATCGAACTACTCGTCGAATTCATATTTTCCTGTTCTGACGTCGTACCAACTGTGATGTTTGTATTTGCAGAATGTGCTGCGCGAGTTGGAGCAGAAGAAACCACAATTGGATGAGCTGGTTCACACCGCAGAAAATCTTCGCGCCGATACCAACCGACAGCAGCTACACGGCAAGGGTGAGTTTTTTCACTATTAATATTATTTTATAGTCCACGGTGTTTTGGTACGTGAAACTCAAAATTTCCTATTGTCGATTAAATGCGGATATGTGACTATGAAAATTCTTGAAGCTGGAGAATTTTTCATTAGAATATATTAAGAGTAACGACAGGATGGATTTACGCAGGATCACACGACATTAGATTGTGCCAATTTTATCGCCCCAAAGTGGATTCGCACTAAGTAGAAAAATGTGTAGGGGGATAGGTCAGACGATAGATTACTTTTTTCGACGTGGAAAGCATCGAGCCTACAAACTCCGATTTCGTTGACCATGCGTAAACTTTCAGTAAGGTCGGCCCTATTAACCACATTCGTCTTATTTATTTGCCAGAGTTTTCTGAGAATTGAGAGTAATGCTGCGAGAAAGAAAAATAGCTAGGCGAAAAATAAAGAGTGGCGTCTAATCACAGTTTTACGAATTGAATACCGAATTAATTTTAATTTTGCCAAATTTATCATTTTTCTCATATTGACAAATCGTTTTTGTCAATTTTTTATTTTTTTTTTCCAGCGGCACTTTTTGCTGTCCCTATTTCTATTTTCACTCCTCTAATGCCTGCTGGCTAATATTTTAGTACTGAATAATAGTACTTTGACATTTGTCATCTCAGCATCGAAAATGGTTGGCAGTTATGTTTGCAAATTTTTTTTTTTCATGCAAATGCTTTTGCTTTTCGCGACAGTCGTTCTTATTGTACTATTAATTATTTCAATGGCAGCACGGGAGATGCCTCGATCAACGGTGTATTGTTCATTTTCTATTACTGCCTGAGTACCTCCGTCTACTGTTCTCTATATT
>JARPRH010000708.1:2153597-2180371 GCA_031763665.1 Calameuta haemorrhoidalis
CTGTTACGCTAATGAATATAACTGGAGAGGGTGTGGATTTCATCCCCTGAGCTTGTATGAAAATTCACGAATCTGCGGGGGGTCCATTTGATATCTTGTGGAATTCTGTCTTTATAAGGGATGCTGTCGGAAACTTTTATTTAACGTCACGGGTACTATTTCGAATGACAAAAAATTTAATGGACTCGGGTCGAAGTTCACTTGAACCTTGTGGATTTTTTAAAATAAGTAACCTACTGTGCGTACATGTAAAATGAAAGGGATCTTTTTTTTTCTGATGTTTGTATACGAGTAAGAGTAGTCACTGGTAACATCTGTTATACAGGGTGACGTTGTTGTTGTAAATCTTACTCGATGGCTAAAAATGCGAATTAATTTCTGCCGAAGGACTTTGGTTTACATGAAATGGCAGAGGGTGGATACTTCCTGGCGAAACAATGTTACCGTCAGAAATCTCCCTGGGTATACGGTATATGCCCACTCCTTATACTTTCAATCCTGTTTCTTGACTCCTAAGAGAAATGACGAGTTTCGGGACTTCCTTTACCCAGAGGACTGCGACATTATCGGGAGTGCTGCTCGAGGAATAATACTGGTGCGATAATGACATTGCGGGGTTGGGGGGAAAAGTGTTAAGTAACAGCGGCGTCGCGACGGTGGGGTCTGTTTTGGTGGTTCAGGAGTTTAAAAGCCATTTGATACGGCATACGATTCCCGCACTTTGACTAACCGACGGCGCTAAGAGCGTGTCAGATATTAAGGGAGGCACGCGACGAAAAATTGATTTTTTATGTCACTATTTTTTTTCCATTCCTAATTTTCTTGCAGTAACCATAAATAAGCATATTTAAGAATACGAAGTTTCTGCCTAAACTGGATAATTTTAACAGAACGTTCTAAATTTTTTTTGTAAATAATTTTGTATTAGGTCTTTTTTTTTAACGGTACGTTCAGCTAGATTCTATTTATTTGATGCAGTCTCTTAGAGTCGAGAAACAGAAGGAAAAGAAGAAAGAGAACCTAGCCAATTTTGTTAAGACATCTCACCACGAAGCGTGCAATATTGCAAAAGTGGGTTTAACCACTAGAGGCTTGCATGTCGCTAGTTTTCTTGCACTGCTGCTTCGCCAAATTTAATTATGGATGCACATGCCGCCACATGCTAATTCTAAATTACCTACCTCATCTTATGTCCTCTACGCAGAACGCCATTATGGCATACATATCTGTCTAACGTATCTACCTCAAGTATCATTGCGGCTCGCTGTAGCAACACTTTAGCAGCTCGTGGGAATGTATTGAGGATTTAAAGGGGACGATTCTGTAAAAGTACTCCTTAGCGTGAGACGCATCCGCATTCCAAAAATATTTCTAGGAACTTTAATTTTCAGACGTGTACAGCCCTATCGCGATGATACATTTTGTTTTTATTCTTAAAATATATACACATAATCATCGTACAAAAATTTGTATTTCTTTTTGATTTTCAGGACGATCATCGCGGCTTCAGAAGACAGCTTGAAGACAAACGACCAGTCGTTGAAAATAATTTACTAAGTGGTCGCCAATACATTGCCAACGAACCACCTCTTTCGGACACTTCCGACTCTGAAGGTAAGATATACCCCATGTCCTTTCCCAATATATCAAAAAAGTTATCTCACTTTCTGCAAAGCACGCCTAAAAGTCAAAGTTTACGAATCCGCTGCTGTTACCTTCGCTAAGGGTCAAAAAGTTGTTGGATAAGTATGAGGAGGGTGTATGGTGGTGCAGGCGAAATCCCTAGATAGATCTCTTTAGCGAGCCGAGATTACGCGAAGCTGCGAAAAATAAAAGTTATTTCGACAGTTCACTCCATTAGTTAGGCTCGCGTTTCTCCTGGACCGTTATTCCTTTTTTTGTTCCCAAACCCCCTTCCCTCCCCCTATCCTGCCTTCTGCCCATTCGCTATCTCGCTATCCCCGCATACCTTTGGATCCCTTTCGCAACAATTTTTCACGTTAATTAAATGCTCGACGGATTTGTGATGTCAGCCAGCAAGTAGTGAGGCTGGTTCGCGAAGTACACAAAGTTTTTCGACCTAATCCCTTCGGATACTTCAGCCACCCTGACAAGCCTCATTTATTATTGTCATGCTTTTTCGCGCAGCTTCCTATCCGCAGCAACGCAACGATCCCGCCGACAGTCACTGTTTGAATATTTCATTTTGGTCATTCTGACGGTCTAGAACGGATATTAAGACAATTTCAATCCTCGACCTTCGTAGAAGAACAATGAGAACAGGGTTTTAAAATCAGTGCACTGGAATATATATTGTGACGTATTTTTTTAACTCGACAATAATGCGAATTCGAGGACTGATCTATGCGATCTTCGGCCGTCCACCCTTCGTCCATTCATCCGCATGCCAGACGGGCGCCAGCCAATTCTTATTTCATCGGGAACTGGCGAGCCGGAATGTCCTGGGAGTTGAGAGGGAACAGTCTCAATTCTGCCAAAACGAGAGATCTGACGGAACCTATCGGAGCGAACGGTAGCATAACGGATCCTATGGATTTTTGAAGTCACGTAGAGTCGAAAAACGCAACAGAAAACGTCGATTTAAGGAATCGCGTAAAATCCAAAAGCATAGAACATAGTGGCGACTCGAAGTGAAGCAAAAAGTGCGAACGTTATCCGAAACGATAGCTGGAGTAGTCTTGTGACCTTGAATTGAAAAATGACGTCACTTTATATTTCCAATAAAACCAAACAACCCTTGTTCTACTCCAAAAAATAATATAATTGATTCCACATAAGCCAAAGCTCCAAGATTGCAATTAAGCCGGAAATCTAGTACAATGTATACTTATATCGTTTATTGATTACTCCATTGTTTTCCAGCAATGACAGTCAAGGCGATCCTTCCACTTATTCTATAGTCGTAAAATGAAGGTTACTATTCACGTTCAATTAGAGCAGACATACCCAAGGATAGTATATGTATACATAGATATATAATAAGAGAACTCTCCTGTAGAGGACTCGAGGATTCAAGGACTCCAGGACTCGAGAGGCTATCCCTAGGGAAAGTATTACGTTTCCGGTAACCCTACCAGTCCTCCTTAGGCCACTTACGATTAGTTGAACACTGAGTCACTTAAGTCCTACAAGGTGGTAAACTGAACCTCAAAATTCTGAGGGAGACTTTTAACGCGAACTACAGGACATTTAGTTACATGGCACGAAATTTAACCTCCTTGATAAATATTCATTTGGAATTCTTAAAACTTCAATGGAGACTGCAAGATTAATTAGTACAGAAAGTATTGCTTAACTGTCTATTGTATCTTCTATCTTGATCAGATTCAGATACCCTCGGGCTTCTTTTCCCGAAGTTGTCGGTTCTAAAAAGTTAGTCATTTCTACCTCGCGAAATAATCTTACTTGGAGTTTTATAATACTAGGACGAAAGTACAACATTAATTTTCTAAAGTCATACGCAATTTTCAAATTGTAACTGAAACTGTTAACACTGAATATATCGCTGACTTGATAATTGTGCTTTACTGATAATATAATTATTATACAGGGAAAGCAGTATGGATATATTGAAAATTTTTGGTTATCTAATGCCAGTTTTCATATTTTTGTCATTAATCCTTTTTCAGTATAATTTAATTCATTGTATTTCCATACGGTTCATGATATATTTCAAAACTGTCCCATTAAATAATTATAATTATCGTTACAAACTGTATAGAAAATTGAGTTATTCCAACAAAATTATATTCATGTATTATACATATGTTCCACTTATTTATATTTTATTTTCTCTGTCATGGCACTGTGCTGTAATACTCAGAATAATTGGCACATACGGGAGACTGTCTCATTATACTTTAACGCGGTAGCGTAATACCCAGAGCCCCTGAACGCCGACAACCAGTTATACTCAACCGTTGGATGGTCATCATACGGCAGGGTACAGGATTCACTTACTAAAGGCTGTACTAGAAATTAAATTACTCGTATATTAGCAGATATTATCACTAATTAATTCTTTATTAAAAATAATCTCTGAAAACTGCCATTAATTGATTCATTAATTATCTAAACTAATCAAATTTTATTATTTGCTCTTCCATTCATATTCCTCTACGTTACTCGTCATACCGTTAAACATAAATACATTTACGTGTTTTAAAAACAGTGATACCTAACTGTACACTGAATTTAAAAGGCTGATATACACGATAAAAAATGTCATGCATGTTCTATCAAATGATACTCGACGATTGTCGAAATTGCAACACGAGAGAAGCACAGTGGCAAATGTCACAGGCAAGCCGGTGTTACGCGTTTGCACGAAAACCTCAACCGGAGAGAAACTCCTGATGAACGTGACTAGCGAACAGAGCAGCAACTGTTGAATAGATAGCTTACCGACGAGGAGCACGCCCACCTAATTCAATTCGGTCCAAATAATTTGGCTCTCTCCACAGGATCAGAATCCACTCGATAAAAAAGGTAGCCGGTTATCGGCGTTTTTTTCCTGCTTTAAAATATAATTCGAAATAAAAAAAATTAGCGTGAAAAAAATAATATTACAATTTTTCACGCTACACACGCGGTCTTTAGTGCCAAAGAATTCCAAAAAGAATTTTTATTGGAAATATTTTCTTTAAAAAAAAAAACCAATACCACCCGATAACGAATTCCGAAATTTCAAACCCAATTTGAAACCCATCGCTATCCGCTTTGGCATGCCTATCGCAGGGAATTAATTGTCCAATGAATCATGTATCGTATCACGGCAGACATTATTTTTTCCACGTATGTTTAGCACTGATAACACCTACCAACCTGGCGGCTATCGTATCTGCTTCATGTTATATTGATTTATGTTTATGGTGGTGGGCGTAAACTTCTAACCGCAAACCCTCGTATCTCTTTCTACACTAGCGTTCGATGCACTTGCTAGAAACGGAATGATTGCATTGTCATTCGTCACTGACTCAAATCAGAAATGCTCGACTTGAAAGGATCGATGATAGGCGCCTTATACTTGTCGCGTAAACATCGACTCAGTATATGTATATATATACTGCGTTACAACGGTCTTCATCATCGAACCTGTCTTTTGTTTTTCCGTCGTCATACTTCCATGACATAAAAACCATTGCGTTTCCTATATCTATATATACCGAGTATATCGCCATTAAAAATTCTCCGACATGTAGGAAACGCATGATCGATGACCTCCTCCTGTCAGCAATCTAACCCGCTTTGACATTTCTCAACGTTACAGCCGGCAGAGAACTCGACGGCGACTCGAGGGGCTATAGAAGCGCCGAGGAACAGGCGCGAGAATTGACCCGCAGCATCCGCAGAGAAGTGAACAAACTGTCGGAGCAATGGAACGCGCTGATCGAACGTAGCGATGCGTGGAAGCGAAAACTCGACGACACTACAAACGTAAGTATCTGATATTTTATATTGACACGTAATATTTGACACACTTCGTCACACACTGTATAAATCCTCAAAGTGAACATTAACGCACCCCGAATTGATAAATCATAAATGTACAAGTGTGGTACCATAAAAAAAAATATTTCAATTTGATAGATGGTTTTAAAAAAATTTCAACTATTCAAAATTCCCGCCATTTAATTCCCCCCGAGTATTTTCATCTTGGCAGAAATTCTCAACGTTATAGTCGATTCCTCTGATAATAACGTATATTCGGCATTATTAAGTGTATTGCCAGAGGACCACTAGAGGCTGCAGAGGGTATCAGTCTCGATTTCGCCCTATCACTTTATTATTGCCTGGGCAATTTTCTCTATCGCTCCGCCGTTCCATTTGTCGAAACGGGTTTTGTGCCCTAGAGGGTGTAGCCGCCTACCCTTGTACGAGCCTCCTCGGACGTGGTCATATATATTATATATATATATAGAAGCTACAAGGAAAGTTAGGGACGATCGCCATGGGGGTCGTAGTTAAAGGAAAAATACATTTCTGGCTGATCGAGTGGCGTGTCGTGGTTAGCTGCTTAAGGCTTGACTCACTTATCGCCGCCACGATTGATTGGCAAGTGACACGTGTAATCCTCCTGTGTTATTGACCAACCAAAAGTAGCTTACGTATGTCATACGTGAAAAAAAAACATTGTAGATATTATCTACAATTCCACTTCCACAATTGCACTTCCTGTATGTACTGAGTGCATTGCTGGGATGATACTCGAGGGTTGTTGCTTTTATTTAACATGAAAGGGAGTAATCGGTTAGTATCAACCACTTGGGATATCATGCACGGAATGAGCCTCGGCAGAGAAAGGAAGAAAGAAAGAAAGTGCCTGGTTGCACCCCTTTTTTTTCTTCCACAATAGAGCGTGCTTAATTCTGTACCTGGTGAACCTGAAGGGTAGTCCAATTCGACGGTATCTCAACGCGGTGCGACCTAGTTCCTCACTTCGATGAAAGGAACTCTAGATGAGTATTGCTATCCTGATTATATATATATGTGTGTGTATATATATTTGAATAGCATATGTGAAGACACATTAAACATTTCACTGATACGCTCAAAGATACGAAGATACAGTACGGTTTTAATGCTACAACGTGGGTGGAATGTACCATGATTTTCTTCATTTTTTTAATGCTCTGTACACACTCTCGTAAGCCAGTTTACGATTGCATCTTGGTCACCGCAAGGCGTCTTTCACTACGTTGTATAACGAACCATGGATTACTTCCTTGCATACTAATCTATGTGAAATATTTATGGCTGACCAGTAACTTGAATGCATCACTGTTCACTGGGGTTATTGGTATTTAAGCCTTGAAGCTGTGATCAGTCAGTCAGAACAGTTTGATCATTGAGAAATTATTTCACCGTATTTTAATCGTTATTTTAACATCATAGAAATCCAACTCGCAAGTCGTATATTCACGAATAAAAAAGTTTCACGGTATAGAAGACAGATAGAGGGTTTATGTCGCTATGTATTTTTTTTTCGCAAATCCATAGAGACTTATATCTTAATTAGGGACAATTTTAATCCAGTGATTCATTTAGGAGAAAAATGGTAAATTATATTTAACAAAAAATTTAATTCTCCACAGACCTCTTATAGTATCTACTAATTAATAGAGATCCTATTTCGTTAGAGTACTTACCGTAATACCGACTTCCTAGATACCGAGGAAGGTAAAGTGATTTTTCCTTTTTTTTTTCTTCATCTTATTCCTTAATTAGAGGTAAAGTAACGTTATTCCTCCAAGAAGTACCCGGAAGTTTCCTTACAGTTTTTCTTTGTTCGCCGATGCAAAATGGTAATGACCATCATTACTAAATATTACTCGACTACCTCGTTGGACAATCGATAAGTATCGTTACAGCTGATAACGCTTAATCAATTTATACGTAAAAATGAATTATAAGAAATCAATAGTTGCATCGATTAATACAATCACTGATATCAATCGCCCACAGCAGCAAAAAGTCACTGGATATCAAAGTTACCGTGTAATCAGTGAAGTTTTCACGAATACATAATTTATGAGTAAAACACAATTTAACTTTTAAATGCCTCTATACACGTATACGAACTCATCGACATAATAATTGCGATCAACACATTTCGCACTATCCCATATCGTTATTCCGTCGCGACCCTAATTGAAAATTCTCTTTCAGCTCGTGCAACGAGCAACCTCAAAAATATTCTATATAAACCGACGTCGTCCTTAGTCTCATCTATACCGATCTAGATATACCTAATTTGGAGTAACTATCGTGACCAGCTGTAACGTTTACTTTAAGAATAGATCGTCTCTTTTTACCGCGGGATAAACAAGTGGAGTAGACCCCAGTGTCGTTTTTGTCCGTACGTACTGTCGAACGTCTTTTATTTTTACGTCTGTCAAAACACAAGAAGACTCCAAGCTTTCCGGCTTTATTAGCCGGAAGCTACGCTAATCGTCGAGCACGAGTTTCATGTACCTTTTTGTTACTTTTTTTTGTCTCAGGATCTAACTCTTTAACAAAGATAAGTATTACTTGATTACAACTTGATATTCAAAATGAAGTATCTCTGTCTAAAAGCCAATGCGATAGACCCACGGAGCCACGTAGTTAGGTATGCAAAGCAGGAAGGCAGCAGGCTGGCTACGCCAATCAGAGGAATGTACCTGGCTACGCTACTTCTCCGTATGCCGTATAGAGGACGAGCCAAACCGAATGAATCCGTACAGAGTATTCAGCAGATTGTACAAACTCAAACACCATCTTTCGAATTATTAGTCTGACCATTGGATTATCTTTCGTATTATTCGCTATGACTATATGTGGGTACGTATATATTAAAATGGATAGAGGGAATAGGGAAGATGGATATAGGTATATCTGTATATACAACGTAATGACTTGATGACTTAGGAACACGAACCAGATGATGTATACAGATCACCCATATCAGCTGTCGGGTTAAAATTTTTGAAAATTTCAACACTGTCCCTTATGGCTGTGGTTAATATATTACGTATCTCGCGGGACAAAATAATTTTCCCTAACTAATAGATAATCGATATATATATATATTATATATATACATATACATGGGAACACATATGTATTTT
The DNA here is from genome assembly GCA_031763665.1 of Calameuta haemorrhoidalis. NCBI lineage: Eukaryota > Metazoa > Arthropoda > Insecta > Hymenoptera > Cephidae > Calameuta > Calameuta haemorrhoidalis. Next base: position 2,162,228 of record JARPRH010000708.1, read on the forward strand.
CGTTGCGCGAACATTTCTAGTGACGTTAATGTGCCTGACGATGGCATCAGTATCAATCTAAATCCCAACGAGGAGGTACTTAATCAGTCAATTAGCGGCGAGCCACTAATTGGTTAATTACTGAGCAAATTTGTACCCGGCAAACCGTAAACCTATGGAAGGAGCTAAAACCAAGGATTCCAGAATCTGAGAAACGCGCGTTCTATCGACAGCTAATACACGCTTCAGTCATTTCCAGCTTTCTCGCTCTGAGATTAAAGAGAAATAGGAAAAAATCACTAATAGAAAAGAACTTCTCTACCGTGCTTTACCTTACTCGTAATAGATCTTCGTCGAGTATACTTAGAATACCTATATATACGTAAGAGCAAAGCAATGTAAACGGTACAAAAGGCATAAGTACCGTGGAAGAAAAATATAGTGGTCAATAATTTGTTGGAAAAAAAAAGAAAAGAATAAAGATCAGGAAATGAAAAGAAAAGTGAATATCCACACTGACGAATGATAATCCCTCGTTACGTTCCAACCTTTAACCCCGTTAGAGTCGTCCGACGCCTCTAATATCAGCAATTACGTTTGGACCATTTTTCTTTTTTTGAATTCTCTTCTCTCTTCCTCCAGTCCTTTCTAATCTGTTTTTTTTTCACGACGCGCGCTTACGGGCGTCCGCGCGCATTAGTTGTAATTGCACGGCGCTTTCCGTCAGACGCATCAAACGGCGGGAATGCAGGTACCCAGGGGTCAAAATTGCATTGAAGTTGACTCGTTAGAAGCAGGCGTTGAACCTATTGAGTAATTCGCGTAGTGCCAGTGGGAAAGTTAAAGCTAATTTAAATTAAAACTATGATCGGAAACGGGCACTTACACGAGGGTTACTCAAGTGGAATTACCACTTCCCTTCATTTAATACCTCCCTCAAGTTTAACAATGCATTTAAATTATCTTGGTGAATAAATACTAAACACACAACTGGGCATGAAAATATTTTTACCTAACATTACATCTACATTATAAACCACTTCTCCAATCTTTTTTTTTTTCTTATTAAAAATTTTCTTATGCAATATTATCCTTAAGAGTTTGCATTTGAACTTTTGCTCTTTTGCACTTAACCTTTCCAAAGTGTCTACGTAGGTATAATCTCATGGGATTATTTCCCAAGCACGATGCTTCTTCGTATCTTTACGGCTCTGATAACCGGATAAGCAGCATTTGTGCTCGTATGTGGAACCAGTCCCGCGAAAGTAAAAGTCTTACTGTTCCAGAGGTTCTTGGTACCTGAGGCGTCTGGCATTTTGTATATCTGTATATACACATGCACTTAACTGCATAGGTATCCATGCAGCTATTCGATTGGATACAAATTAAAGCGCGTTAAAGTGTCAGACGCGTATAAATCCTGTGTAAATAATTCAGGAAGTCGCGCGCGAAATCCCTAGAATCTAGGGAAACTCGAGCAGGACGCTTAATGATATTGTAATGTTGTATTGTATTGTATTGCATTGTATGTCGGCGGATACAACCTCGTACATTATACATGAGTTATCGGTGTGTATATCGACATTGCGCAACTATATATAGCCATAACAGGGCTAAATTTACATTATGTTTCTGTCCTAAGTAATTGAACAGGACGTGTCAGAGTGACGTGCGAGCCTCGCTGCACGCCTCTTGAGGTTGAAGATCAGGCCGCGCCAAGCATTCCAAACTGATCGTAACTTGAACTCTTAGTCATTGATACGTGTCCAAAAGCAGTTTTTTTGCCTTCTTTCGTTTTCACCTAATTTTTATTTTATTTTTAACATTGCGAAATGCGCTATCCTCGCCCCGTTTATATTTCTTTACACCCAGTCACATTTTGTTTGAAGTTTCTGCTTCGTCTCCGAGGGTTATCCTTCGTGTGCCCACGAGCCCGTCGGCTGCCTCTTGGTCGACGCCTTCGCCAGACGGAAAACAAAACTCCAGCCATGGCTTCTCCTTCGAGGATTTATCTGCTATCTCAGCTGTCATTAGTCTAGTTGAATAAATAAATCAGTGGCTATGCTCGGTCCTCTTGTGGACGATGTGCGGCACACGATCTCAGAACGCACTCTTGATCGTCCCGATAAATACCGGACCGGTCTGCCAACCTTAGAAACCCATAATTCGAAGAACTAGATCCGTGTCACGTTCTTCTCTCTTTCTTTCAGTGGGACTACAAAGGCGGCCTAGGGATTTCGAATGGTTTATGTCGTGTCCTTCGTCTTGAAAACCTATACAGGGCACATCGCGAAGAAAGTGAAATACATATGTACCAGGCTTGAGGATAGAGAAATAGGATCAGCATGAAGATCGGTTCATACGGATCCTTGATTCATCTTTAGAGAGAAAAGATTTAATTCTATAGCAATCTTATCTTTTTTTTTTTCTTTAAATATATTCTAACCACGTACATATGTATCTTTAGGTTTTTTGTCCAAAGACTTTAAGCTCCGTGACTAATTAGCATTGGCTTAAAGTATGCTGAATTTATTTTCCGTTTTTCTTTTCTCGAACTTTTCTCTTTATTTTCATATGCCTGATAATGGACCCGTGATTTTCTACTGTGTAATCCATAGCTCTTTTGTATTCCTCTCTGCTGTGATTCTCTTCTCCTGTGAACGGAGCCTAAGAAGAATCTCGTTTCCGTCGCTACCGGTTCGCCATACGCCCACGTTGCTCAGTCGATATTCTACAACGTCACGGGACGTGCATCTCCTTGGAAACACGCGAAACTCTCGATCCAGCATAAAGATCCAACTTGAAATCGTGTACGTGAATCGTGATTAACGTGACTCACGGAGACTCGGGTTCTCCTCACGTTCTGACTACCGTTCGTGAGATTTTTTATACGGTGAATCGATATCATAGTCGAAAACAATGGTGTAACTAATAAAAATGATATACCCTGCCCGTGTCCTTAATATAAAATTAAAAAATGTGACAGAGCGTGACAAATTTTCAAAATTAAAAAAAGACAGTATTTTTTCATTTTATACATACCAAAAACGATATTCGCTCGATAACAATTTTTCTATGATTAGCTAACCTAACCTCACATAATAACGATACCAGTCAATCAAATGTATCGTCAAGTTTATTACACGGTACCCCAAAATCAAGCACTCCAAAGTCGTACTCTAAAAATAATATTTATTCGTAAATCTTTCGCGCATCGTCATACGGTGTTATACTTCAAGTACACAGTAAAACGATGATAATAGCTATTGGCGAATCTGATTAATTTCAGTTATGAAATTCCTGCGAGCCGCGACTCATTACGTGGTTTCATTGCTGGGCATTGGGTCGAACGATCGTTTAACCTTGAAATCTGCTGTAAAACGAGCAGCGTGCTGGCTCGTGGCTTCTTTCAAGCATCGACGAAAAAGTATAATCATCTGCGAGCCAACGCATAAAAACCGTTTACCCTATTAACATAGGATGGAAAGACGAGACAACGTAGTCATTATAGAGCGTTTCAAATTTGTCTGACAGCCAGAGTTTATTTTCAGCGCTATATCGATTAAGGGTAGATGATGAAAAATTTTCTTTTTTTTTTCTTATTGCCTCTGTTCTTTCCACTTCTGCCAATAAATGTGTTTTCTATCTTTGTAATCTCTCTGTGGCCGATATTTTTTCTCTCTTCGTCTCTGCAATATTTAGTAAACGCACTCTGTAACCTTATATGCAAATAACCATGAAAAAAATAAATTACTCTAATTACCATTGAGACCAACAGGAATAAACAAATATACATATTGTTTATTCGTGCCACTTTCTTTTTATCTATCGAAAGCATTACGCTTTGCATCCGAGTCAAAGGCATCTCTGTGATCCTACGTTTTTATCCCATTAACGTAAAATATTCAGTATGGTTAGTACAACCAGTTGGATGCACCGGGTGTATCCATTGGACGGTATGAAAATGTATCTTTGCATTCTCACGTACTTTGTACTATATAGGCATTACCATAGTATTTCCATGGACAATAAACAATGATAAATTAATATTCATTAGTAGCTATATCTAATGCCTGTTAATTGATTGACTCTTAAATTATTTTTTCCCCTTTATTTTACCTCACCTTTCACCAGCTCTATACTCAGACTCATCAATGAACATCGATATAGTGACCTCTATTTTGATCCATTATCTTTGAAAAAAATAAGCATCATTTCTCGGACACCAAATAAAAGCAGGTTACTGTATACATTATTCATTGAAAATTTCTTTAAAGACTTCTTCCTTTAACCACCCGTAATGACAGCCGGGATCAGCTGTGTTCGAATTGTGGAATCTCTTGAGCTCGTGAAAAAAAATATAGGGTGTCGATAAAATCAAGGAAAAAGGACATGTATATGGAGTAAGATGAAAATTGCGAATATCTTGTAGCAGCGTATTCGATGAAAACCGAACGACACTGCAGGCTCCGTATATTATAACAGACTCGCCTGGTTGAATCGTTTGACCCATTTTCAACGACCATTTCGCAATTCGTTTCAACATGCACTAACAGAGCCTCCTGCGAATCTACCTCAGCATAGCTGGAAGGCAGACGTCTCTTCTCATATCCTATACACCGTGGAGATAGACTTCTGTGCTTTCCGTAAAACCAAGAAAAGAACAGATCACAATGGGGAAACATAAAAAAAGGTCATAACTAAAGAAAAAGACAAAACCCCCCAAAGTGAAAGACTTCGCGGATACTCGTGCTGCCGTTATTGAAATGGAGCTTTGTAGAAAAAATGAGAGAAAATAAAACATACAGAACAAAAGCCTTTGAATATGGTTTGTAAAGTGGTGGGAAATTTTAATGCCAAAAAATATTCGTACCCGCACGACTCCGTAGCTCGACTGATTAATATCGCACAGTTTTAAAATAAATTTCAAAAATTTCTATACACATATCATTTTGACGTTTAAAACGACTAACTTAAAATTTAAAGGTAGGAGGGGACGGTGAAGAAAAATAGATGGTGATCGTGTAGACAAAGTTCAGGGATACGATATGGAGAACAACGGTGAACCATAAAGATAAAAAAGGACAGAGAAAGAAAGTATGGACAGAGAGAGAGAGATAGTGCGAGTGAAATATAGCAATGAGAAAGAAAACCAAGTAGTAAAGTGTACGCAGAGACAGCGATGGAAGGCAGAGGGAAGGCAGGACGACGAGATTTTTTTTTATAGTGTACGCCGGGTTATTTCGGTCCGGACACTCACACAAGGTACATATGTGCCTTTGGAAGCATATATACTGGTACTAGTCAGTCTTTTATGCATACCAGTCGGGAGACAAAGGCCATGACTGTGTAGTGCCAAGCCCGCTCCCGAGCTGAGACACCCACCCGTTGGAATCTTAATTACATTACAGTCCATTCATGGCAGCTGATGCACCGTTGTCGCCATATCTAATTAACGTCCTTCCGTACTTATCCCATCAAGCATAATTCGTCATGTCATTTTGCGAATTTCTATTGACTTTATCGCGTTCACTGTGTACACAATAAAAAGTGTGCATACGTATAAACATATGTCCATCAGGAATCGTATTTCGTCCAATATGCATTTTTCAAGTTCCATACAAATTTTCAAAATATTTTATAAGCTGCTGCAATACATGATTTCTCTCTCTCTCTCTCTCTCTCTCTCGCTCTCTCGCTTCACTCATTTTTCCCGCGTTCTATAACGCCTCGAAAGCGATCTGCGAATAACACCTTATCGATTGGCAAAGCTATTTTTAGCCACCTCGTTTTAATATACCCGCGCATTCCGTCGTTCACATTTCCGTAGCGATTACAGTAATGCAAGGTGTACCCTGCATTGCTCTTCAGGTTTATACTTTATCATTATTTACCGTGGCTATATGCACACGACTCGATGATATGAGTTTACGAGTCGCACTGGCACGCCCTTTCGCACTACATTTCTTACCATTCCTTACGGGCTGTTGCGTTTATACGTGATAAACCTTTCTTTTAGCATCCAGCCGGAATATTTGAAAACCGTGCTTATTCATCATACCGAGAAATACCGTATATCATGTGTCAAATATTCGTTAGTAAAAATCGTGTGTATCGTGTGACCGAACGTGTGGCTTCCTAATGTCTGCTAAGCCATTTATAACCGCATGCAGCAGTGGTCTGTAAATCCCCATAAAGTCTGTGCATACTCAGTGATCGAATCGAACCAAGTACCTCGAATCCTATATATAAATAGCACTGTCATACATAAAATCAAAGAATTATTCCATGACATATATTGAATCATAAGCAATAATAAAAATAAAAAATATCAATTTCGAAATGGAGATTAACGTATTTCTCAGTTTCGTACTTTATTCTCGACAATGACTTTTTTTTCTCGTCCAAAGTACCTCCTTGGCTACGTTCTTTGGACGGTTTCCAGTTTTTCTTTTATTATTCTTTCTCATTTCCTTTTACCCTACCTCTTTCTTTTTTATCGAACCACCCCGTAACTGGACAGTGTACCGGAATGATTTTACTACGTGTCTGCACTATGTGGAAGGGCTTATCTAATGCTGGTGTAGGTTGACACTGTCAGGCGTGCATGCTGCCATACGCGTTCTATGCTTACTCCAACTTAAACTCCAACTCGAACTCAGTTCACTCTCGCTTGCCAACGTGCGTGCAACACTGCGGCATGCTTTCTTGACAAGAGTCCGTCGCGAGAGTACCAAGTGGTTACCATAGTCAGGATGAGCCGATATCAGTGAAAGGTCGTAGGAGATTTAGTAATCGTTATCAGTATGCGTGATGAGATTTTGAAAAATTTCTTTAAAATCTTCATGGCGTGTATGAAAAACGAATTTCGTCGAACCCATGGGTATTCGCCCGTATCCAACATCTAGATGGACCCGAAGAAAGGAATATTATTGAACGTGAAGCGGCTTAAGAGAAAACGTTCTTTCTTATCCGATCGGTGCGAGTCCCGTGCGCTTCCTGGATACAGGACAATCGTACCGAATGTCAAAGGATTTAAACTCGTTCGGAATTCATTGAACGTGCTGATAAATAAGTGAAAAGTTTTTGCGTGATAACGCCCAGGCGAAACCAAGGAAGTTAACCAAAAGTGAATCAGCTGTGATAAGTTACTTAAAAACAAGTAGTAGGATTATATATTGATTATACCTAAATACATATATATATATATAAAATATATCCTTTAATACCTTATTATTTATACCGAAGAACACGGATTCTTGTTCCTTCGACTGACACCAGACGCATCCGGGCTTTTGTGAAAGTGCATACGGGAGTGTATATTTAAATGTTCAAGTGCATCGCCCTGTCGCGACCAAACTACGCAAAAATGTCGGCCAAGTATCGTAGTGTCTTTTGAACGTCATTATTAAGTACCAGGTATATATATATATATCTGAGGTCGTTAAGCAGCGAGAAATTCTTCATCTATCCAGAAGCCTCTCGTCTCTGCCAAGATAAACTGTGATCGCGTCGACATGGAGCTGGTGAAAAACAGTGCAATCGAGATGCTGTCTCGTCGAAGTATAGTGATAAAGGATTACGGTGCAGAGAAGGAAGACGAGAGGGATGAAACCGATCGTACCTCTCTTAAGATCGATCTCTCCATGGCCGAGCAGTTTTACTACGAGGTCATCTCATCCTTTGAACAGGAGGAGGTACACTTTTCAATAATTCACGTCAATCCAAGTGAAAACGTATAATTCAAACTAATATAACATATATCGTATATGTCACAGCACCTGCAGAAATCCATACGACAAACGTATACTGCATTCACACGTATCATATCTCCTCCCACAGTTTTAGCACAGCACCCAACATTTATTTGGTATTAACATTTTTACCAACTTCCGTTTTGAATATGTTCGACGAATAAATTCACCAGGTTCTAAAATCCGTCTGGTTATTCATTTATGCCTCGTGCTGCTACGTAGAAGCATATACCATGCGTCACTTTGTAAAGGATTCATTGCGTAATCCCCGAGTGATAGACACTGAGCTATTTCGATTTTCAGTAAAGTCACTCCGGCAAGTACTTTCTCTCCCTATTGTAACGCGACAGCAAGACCACTTCTCACGAAACTCCTCCGCAGGATTATAAATCCTCCTTGGCGTCAGGGACACTCGTGTGAGAAAAAAAAAAAAGTAAAGTTAAGAGAGGTAAAAAGGGAAAGAAAGTAACGGAAGCCTCTCTCGATACGTCATATCCACTTTAATTCGTTGTATAGTGTGTATGTATATATATTTAGTATTTTCTTCACGAATGCATATATATGCAACTTATCCGCAACTGACTGACTGACTGACCGTTTGACAGTGAAACGCACCGGTACGTACGGAATGTGCGTAACGACACAATCAACGACCTACAAACGATAAGTTCACTTATTACATACTAAGATAACGTAATGCAAGCGTGTGCAACGAGCCAATGCACTCCGAGCAATGCACCAACGGTGCAGCACACCCAGGAAGTGCATTGGTAAAAGGGAGAGACCTTCCTGTCTACACGGACGACCGAGCTGCTCCCTGGCGCCGTGTCGGTTTTCCTTTTCCGTGGACGATGGAACTCGACGTACCTCGACATTCACCCAAAGGTATACCTACTCGTTTGTCCCGTAGACCGCACTTGTGTTCTCCTCGTTAATTAACGAATTGTTCGTCGCTCTTTCTCTCTCTCTCTCTCTCTCTCGACGACACGAGGAATAAAAAGAAACGACGCGGCCGCTTGCAATGCCAGGAAAAGATATGAGAGACTGAGAGACAGAGAGAAGATATATGAAAATGTATCTAACTCGGGAACAATGCCAAGGGATTTACGATTATTATATTTTAATTGCCATTGTTCCTTGGACAACACTGGCAAATTTATCCAGTACCCGCAGAAGTCGTTGGTAATCGTACGCCCCTTTGTTATATCTATTTACTTTGTATAATATCCAAACAATCCGTGTCTGGAATACACTTTGATTTTTTTTTCTCTCTTTCGATACAGTCCGAATCTCGGTTATGCTTATGACGTTACCTCGTCTCACACGAGCCACTAGAACGTTTTATATGCATGACCTGAAACTGGCAGTAACCTCCTAGACGTTGCTTCCTATACCGAACCTAGGAAACTTTGTACAGAATCCGGACAACAGATTCTCCACGGGATTCCCAAGCGAGTGCCGGGCATGCTACCAGGAATGTAATTTAACCTGGTAATTGTTCAGGGGTAAATGTAACAATTAGCTTGTCCTATAAGAGATCGGCCTGAAGGCGTATGTAGCTTGGTAAGTTCTCGGATTTTTTTTATACAATAGATATATGTGTATAGCGTTACTTATGTAGACGTATGTTCTCACACGTGACGTCATAACGCACTTTCGTGTAATTCACGTAAAATTAATAGACCTGGTACAAATTATCCAATTGGCTCGATGGAGGCTCGGTTAATTATTGAATGACTATAAATAATCGTAGAGTTTACATGTAACGAGGGTAATTTTTTAGGACTGTGAATAACGGAGTCCTTGGGCAACATGTGTTTTATCTGTAAAAGGGACGTAGGGGATTGTCCGTCCAAGAACCAGTGTGACTGGATTTAGGCTGGAAATAAATTCCTGCATGAATATCGGTAACGATGCTGCTTTAACAGTAAATCCTATCACGGTCGCTGGAACTGATGATCGATATTCCAATACCAAAGTCGCTACACGAGAACGCGAGCTCAAGCTTTGCTTATTGTACTGGTTTTTTATAGAAGAATATATTACTTTCTTGTACCTGGAGGTCAAATACAATCGTTGCGACGTTCGATTATCTCGATTCAACGTGACGTCATTATCATACGCATGTTCACTTCGGAGAAATCAGAAACGATTATAAATTGCCCGCCCAATTGTATTCTCGTGGCAGTGGTAGAGTGGCGGTGTCGCTCGATCGAGAAAATTGTGTCGCAATCTTATTTACCGCGATGACCGTTAGTTTCGTTGGAAACGCGGCTGATTTGAATTTCTTGATACAACTGAAAAAGTATTACGGCAATAACACATGCGATAAGGAGTGCGAAGAAAAGATGTGAAAAAATAAATAAAAACAGAAACGGAAATTGACACAATTATTTAGTGTGGTAAAAAAGGTCATGCGGGGTCATCGGGTTTGGTCTATTTTCGACACGCTCATTGGAGGTAAATTTAAAATTTTTTTCTCGTCGTAATGGAGTGTCAGATGATTAGAAGAAAAAAAATGAGGCACAAGAAGACGATGTCCGATTAAAAGATACATTGAGCGACATATTTCTCTTATCGAATTTGTAACTGAAGACTGAAAGGCACGTTGATATTGACACGAGTGTTGCGACAGCAGTTTCTCCTTAGGTGGACAAAAAAAGATATGAATAATAAAAGCACGTAACGCAAGAGAGCGTCCTCCTTCTTAACGGAAACTCCAATTCTACGCAATCGAACTCGACTCACAAATCACTCAAGAACTCGTTCCACTGACCGGAATTCACGATAGGTTTGAAAAAAGATACGCGTCATCCCCAGCGCACTGTATACTCACTGTGAATCTATATAATATAATTAGAAACCTGTATACGATAGCAGTTCATTGACACTGAATGGAACACATTTTAAACTGTTTTATCTTATCGTCCCATTAAAACTACGATTTATACCCCTCGTATATTTTTTATTTTCTCTTCCGTAGACTCCGGACCTCTCCTCGCGTTAGCCATTTATACTTACGTACTATTCGAAGGAACGGAACGCATCGTATTGCTCGTCGGCGTGGCTCCTTGGCTAAAATTGTATTCTAATTCAAAAAGGTTGACGTACGTCGACAGGAATATTTGCTAAGTCTTTATAATTTGTAAGATAAAAAAAATAAGTCTGTCAAATCAAATTATAGCATTCGGACTTTAGTCAGATTTGATCGCGTGATTGACTCGGCTAGTATTATATAATCGAATTTCTATTCTATTTTGATTTTCTTTTTTATCCCAAATTACATTCGGGTGATGCAAGAAATATAGCGATCTTGGAATACATATATCATATATTCGCCTAATCTGCTGAAGAAACTTAGCCCAGACCCTAATCCATAGTTGAACGGAAGAGTAATCGCCCTGTTCTCAGTTTCGTGCGTGTTACGGACACCCACTCCATAATCATCTGGTTAATTTATCAAAATCCAGCAACAACCAACCCCACACTGAGACGGTTGAGCTCACCTCCCGCACGGTTACCCATTTCTTAAGCATGAACTACTATTTGCCACGCGACGACTTGACCCGAACTGCAATCCTTAAACCCAGGGAGAATATTGCCGTCATTTTTTCTATATGCTTGGATAAATTCAATAATCAGGATACATAATACAGATCATAATTATACGGGTACCCAGTTTAAAATGCTAAGAAATAAGAAGCCCTTATTAATTCAAACATTTTTTTTTGCCATTATTCAAACTATTAATTACATGCACTCAGCCCCGTGAAAATTACTCGTCTAAGCGATCTTTCTGACGTTAATAAACTACCTATCCCGAACCAATTAGTATAGCAGGGAATAGGGTCCGTATACCTGCAAAAACTTGTACCAATCCGTTCCGCGTGTCAAGGATCGAATGGCGAGCGCTTACAGCGATTAATTACCCGAGAATATACTGTGTACCCACTTCCACACTGTTTTACGCAATGACTAGCCGAGTCTGATCTGCACAGTAAGCGCAGACAGCTGCGACGTGCATCTCAAGTTACCCGTGGCCTTTCAACTCGTGTTACACGGACTCGCGAATCGCTCTATTTACTTGGCGTAAGGAAAATAGAGTGCTGATGCTGACTGTTACTTGGGATAAAAATTTGCGATCTGGAGCGACGTTGCTATCCAGTGATCTCTCACTGTACAATCGAGCGATCCATACGGAGACGTTCGCTGAAGGTCGCAAGAGACATTCCTTGTCAGGTCAGGTCACAGCGAATGCAGGAACCAGCAAGAAGATCCTAGACCATCCAGAGTCCCATCCGTCGTCAGGATGATATAGAGTAGCAAAGAAGATACCAGGTTCCATGCTATAACTTAGTTTACAGAAAATGAAAAGCGACATCCCCAAGGATGATGTGTGACTCTGATAGTAAAGTACAGTAAGATAGTGTCGCCAGTGCACTCACACATGACGTACCCTGAGGTAGCTAATCCTGAAGTCGACAACCGTCGGGCGACCGACCATCCAGATCGAAGCTATAGGTAGAAGTAAAATAATGGTGGACAGGGTCCTTGGGTGACACCCTACGGGGTGTCCTGAAGAAAACGATATAAATTGCATGGTCCACGCTCGAGCGACTACGGGCTTCGCTTTTCAGCCCCATTCATAGTAAAGGCGAGAAGCGATCCGGTAAAAGCAGCCGGTCCTTTGCGAGAGTTCGCAAGGGGGAATTTTAATGGGCTAGCAGGACTCCTCAATGGGAAAATTGTACCGGAAGTCACTGGCAGCTTCGCACCGAGGAACGGCCCCGCCGACCGCGACTACGCCAGGGGTTAAAGTCCCATTAAGTGTCGAGCAATCTCACACGACGTGGGTCTCCAAGTGCTGAGTATAGTCCGAGTGCAGTATATGAAATGTGCGTGGAAACGCACCTTTAAGCTAGGGAGCACCACATCCAATCCGTTCTATGTACAGACCTAATGTCATTGTGTACTTTCCTGCTAGTGGTTCGCACCTGGACAGCATTTCTATCCACTTAAGAAACTCGTATAGACCTCATTGATGCAGTGGGTTCGTCTGTTTCATGAGGATGCACCTTGAAATTAAACGCAGTGAAGGGTAACATCCACTTTAGCCTTTACACAGTGACGAAAATCTAGGTAAAATCATATGCGAAATTAGTACAGAAACTTGATGAAACCCTAGAGTATTAGGAAGCACAATATAGATCGTTCGCATCTTCTAATCTTACGTGTTCCTCGGTGCAAGGTAAGAAAACCTCAGGAATTTGGTTTATCGGAAAGCGGAAGAGGATGCTGTTCGGCTCTTACACTTCGATGAGTATGAACGGACATCTTTCCCGCCGTGCACATCGTCTACGAAACTTCCTCCTAGACTCGAGGACCAAGAGAAATTCTGAAAGCTCCTAAGAACATATATAGACATTGGTAATCCATTTGATGCATTCGTCAATGATGCATTATGCATCAAGAGAACAAAACTGAGAGAGAGGAATATAATCCATCTATCCTTTCCAAATTCCTGATTGATAGCTCCGCGGGCTAGTTTACAACGCTGAGCATAGCTGGACAAAGGCGACAAGATGAAACGACGGAGTGGTAAAGGAGGACCAGAATGTAATCCAACATTGAACCAGTAGTCACCAGTGATTTCCAATCCAATGAATACGTACGAATGAATGAATGCATCCACCATAGATGCATCGGATGCGCCAACCAAATAGATAGTCCTACGATATATAAACGCGCATCCACATGCGCCAGCATCGCGAACCGGCTCTATGGAATCTACAGGAAATAGCACGTATGAGCTTACCAGTTACCTATACGTATTATACCCACTTGCAATCTGCCATTCCGCAATCATGCCTGTGCGTTAACGCGCATGTGATAATTATTGTTACTGCTGCGACAAGCCGCGTTACGGGGTTACGGGCCAGCATCCCTGATCTCCTGGACAATTGCGCGTAATTAGCACCGCCTGATTGGTCGAACGCCCCCCTGCCCTCCCCCGGTCACCAGTCCTCCAGCTCTCGCAATTCATCCGATACCATCCAGAACGGGATTGTCTACCCTCTCGCCACTTCTTAGCTTCTAATCGAATTTCCAGCTGCGATCCGTGTACATGTACACACGTCGTGTATGCACCTATGTGCACATGCACTCGCGTGTCGTAACTCGCTCGAGACGCGATGCCCAGCACTGATAAGGAGACTTCGAAGTTGTCTCGTCAATTTTTGTCACTCGCTATCGCCTTCACTTATCCCGCTAATACGATCGCTTCTACCCCCTTTCTCGCATTCCGACGACATTAATCAATGCGCGCCTTGCTCGTTCCTCGCTTCGCTATTTTCTTGCTACGTAAATTAATCCCAAGAGTTGATTTTCTCTGCAAGAAGCTTGTAGTACGCTTATCGATCTCGTACCAAACAAACGCGGAACAGCCGTAAACAATTTTACGGTGAAAATAATCGCACGCCAGTCACGTATCGAACGACGCGAAAAATTGTCATGGACCGCACGGATGCTGTACATGCGGATTCATACCCGATGACAGGGAAATGTCGCGAGGATCCTCGTGCGAAAATCGCTTCCCACGGCCAGATGTCAAACAGCCAGAGAGTAGAGTCCTCGTTCTTTGGACGATTCGTGGAAAGTGTCATTCTTTCGGATTAGATCCTTAAAATATTACTGGCATGGCAAATCCTGTCGACCACAATCTTATCCCAGGGTTGTTACGTAGGTATTAGTCCCTAACCTATATCTACAGTGATGAAGGACGATTTCCTAAAATCGTATGAAACGTATAGAGGATGAATTTCTTGGCTCGTGAAATTTTTTACTCTACCAACTTACGCGAGATGGAATTTTTGCTGAATCGAACTAACGCGATTGTCATCCCTATGAGATCTCGAGGATGGTCCTTGGATTTCTTTCTCTTCGTCGCTATATACTTTCTAAAGGGTATCCGTCCCGGGTATCTATACTTATCTTGCGCTCTTGAGGCTCCGAGGAATTGCTCTTGATTTTCTTGTCGAACACAGAATGCGCATTACCCATTTTCCCGTGGTGGCACTACTGCCGATAGGCACTCCCTCTACGTTACCATTTTCGATTAACCACATCTTTGAGTTACCGCCCCCTCTACTTCGGTTGGAGCACAACTGCTGACGAATCCATCCAATGAAATCCTGGGATACCTTATCTATCATCATCATTAATAATTAATTGCTATCAGAAATCCATTAAGAGCTCTTGTACTCCTACTCGAAGATTATGCTTGCACGTCATTGAGGCTGCGGACAAGTAAATGTCAATGTATCTTTGTCGAAAATACATTATCTCCTGAGAGACATTTTTTGCGTTCTCATGGAAATAAAATCCTTTGAAGATGCTGCATGCGCCTTCGTTGTGCTATTATTTCTAATCCATCAAAGAGCTGATCCGTGATAAAAGTGGATTCTATTTCTGTAAATGATCCATGATAAGAAACCTTGTCAATATCTCACTGTATACATTGACTGTCTAAATGTACATACATACCTTTATCTCGCCCAGAGAAATCCGAGTCCTACGGGTACTTCTTAGGTTTAACCGTAACCGTAAACCCCTATTATAGAGGGGAGAAGTATTAGGTATCTAATGTCCCATGTCGCATATGGTCTCTTTACGTTGCTTCATCAAATTAGATACAGCCATTACGTACGCTTCCCGCAGTGCATTCTTCCAGCAGTAACGCATCGAATGATGCCCTTAAGGACAGAAACGATAACCTTTATGAGTATTACGTGTAGCGACCATAGGAAGTGATATTTGCATAGCATAGTCGAGCCGAGCAAACACACAGGAAATTCTTCGTAACTTCGTCTTCTGCTTGCTCCGTGACTCCTCCCATAGATCCTGGCTTCAACGAGATTCCCTTGAATAAAGGATTCCAGCACTTGGTGCCTCATTTCTTTTTAACGTCCTACATTGGCCATGCTAATTGAGCTTAATGACCAGTGGCGAATCGTTGAAGTATAGCGGGAAGAGGAAGAACTAACTTTAATGCCTTATACGTATATACATACGTACAAGAATACGGGGATTGGATCAAATTGATATTTAGCTGGTACAGTTACGTCAATTTTAGATTCGCCTCAAGGCATTTTATTATTGCGTTCGCAAGATTCTTCCACGCACCCATCGTATCTATCACTGGCTTCCGCGCTCTTTATGTCAGATACTTTATCAATAACATCCATGACAGTCCAAAGGAGGAGACTCTAGTTAATGTCCTCCGTCTCCCTAGGGAAAGTCATTGAATCCCGACAATATACGTAGTATCGTTCCCTCTTAGGTAAGGTTAAGGTCTAGGGTACTTACAGGTTACGAACCCAGACTTATAATAGATGCACGTGGCATAGTGCCAACGGCAAGACGCCATAATATTGTCGCTTAGTCACCTCCGCGACGGTTCTCTTTGTCCGGCGTTTGTCCCGACGATGTAATATTCAGAGGCCTCTACTGGCTGGCTAAATATTTACGAGGGACTTCCCATGCGATCGATAAGGATATTCGATAAATAGTTACGATCCAGACGAGTGCGAGTAGCTTTTACGCATTGATTGTTGTTCCTATAGCTATTTGAATATAGGAATGTCAAGTGTATACTCGAAGAAGGCGGAGTACGTATCCTTCCTTGATTCCGAGTAATGCAGCAAACATGGGTAACGTGCTATTTTTAGGTTAGGAACGTACAGCTCGTACTTAGAAAAGCGAATTCTCGACAGTGTATAAATTTGCATAGACGTCCAAATTGCACGTACTTAGAACAACGCTCCTTTTTAATGTACATTTTCGTCCTTTATTTCGACTGTGTCTAGTACCTCGAGATAACTTCCTCTTAGACGCTCTACTTTTTAAACACTAGAACTTGGAGATAACCTATAACTACCTGAACTGAATACAAAAACGTAGAGTCTCATTTTTCATCCAGACTTCTTCGCCATGTTGAATTTATTCGAGTTTCGGTAGCCACGACGAGTCTGGGCGTCTTCCACGCTTTTCTTCGTACTGCTGTGTACGTCTTTCGTGGTTGTTACTTAAAACTGAGAAAAGCTCGAATTCTTTGTCCGTGAATAAAGCATCGGTGTATGTTGAGTTGGTAAGGCCAGTCAAAATGAAAAGAAAGGCTCCTGGATATAAGCGTGTCTTCTCGAATTCAAATGACGTACCAGATATACACAGAGAAGTTCTTCACGTTTGAATGAAAACGTCACATTGACAATTTAGTAGAACTTGCACAACCTTCACCTACGGAAGTCCTACCTAATTATGTCTACTAATAGATGTCCAGTATTCACTGGTTATTGTAGTAGCTACAATCACTGGCTAGTACTAGACACCTAGTAACAGGACACTACATACTTGTCAAGTTATACCTTTGGGTAACTTGTACGACTTGACAAAACTCTTGTAGACTATTCTCTCGGTATAGAGAAGAAACTTCTCTAGTGAGATATTGTCGGCCGAACTGTGCTTTACTCTATCGAGTAGTAGTGCACTGGCGCGAACTCAGATGGCGCCAGGCAATTAACTTAGTAAATTCCGCGAAGGATCGGCCAGGACTGGGTAAGACACGGCCCGGGAGTAAGATAGTCGAGTTAACTTTAATTGCCCGGTTGACTACGTAATAAATGACATTACAGACGTTGCCAGTCGAGGAAAAACTCTTATGTGCCCTTCACCATGAACGCCAGGCGATAATGCAACGTGTGTACGGTTGCAGTCGGCTCCGATAATAATTAATATGGAGTTTTTTCATTGCTACTAGCACGACGGGATGTTTACGAGAGAAATTGAAATAGTGTAAGCTTCTTTTATATTACACCGCAGGAGGTGTATAACCTTTGCGTTAATAATTAGAGGAAACCAGAGATGAACTTGGAATGCTGGAGGTACCATATATGAACTATTTGATTTATTTTATTTTACCATGTTTTAATAATAGCGATGACAGTATCGTTGTAGGATAATTTTCTTCGATAGATATGACTTATGTTGCTGTTATAATGAATTCTATAAAAGGAGACAATTAAGACAGCAGGCGTACCGGATATCTATTGTTTACGTTTGTGTCATCCAGCCTGAACAGACTGTATGCGTCACATGCAGAAAATAATCTTCGTGTGTATCATATTTTGGAACAGTCATGCCATTTGAATTATTATTTCATATTTGTTTGTAATAATAGGATAAGGTACATAAATCAACTGGGTGAATCTTTTATAAATTCGTAAAAAAAAATATACTCAGAATTCGTATTCTCTTATTTTTAAAGCACAGCACACTGAACTCTGCATCCTTTCTCGCAGTTCGTTTTATTCGCATCTTGCGTTTCGTGCCTTAGCGCGCCCCAAGACAGTCCTGG
>JARPRH010000708.1:2183880-2206281 GCA_031763665.1 Calameuta haemorrhoidalis
CATACTGTACGCCGCTCTTGGTCGAGCTGATTCAATTAGCACTATATTCCAGTTCTCTTTTCTCATACTCACTAGAAACCACTATTTCTACCATCCCGAATATTACCAGCACCATATACCCAAATTGTAATTGGTCCCATATATATTTAAAGATACAATAATCTTTTCAGTCAACGAACCGGCCAGATCAGAGTGCTGTCATTCAAAGTTGGTCTTGTCCTTCTATGCAAGGGTCATCTGGAGGAGAAGTACCGATGTAGATATCTTCTTTATTTTCTCTAGTGGACACACGAGTACTAGATGAAAGATTTTAATGGTCCCTATTTTTTGCAGATTTGTTCAGACTAATTGCGGATCCTAACAGAATGGTGGATCAACGTAAATTGGGTCTCTTGTTGCATGATTGTATTCAGGTACCAAGGCAATTGGGCGAAGTCGCAGCATTCGGTGGTTCTAATATTGAACCAAGTGTCAGAAGCTGTTTTGAGAAAGCAGGAAAAGATAAGAATGAAATCGAAGCTGTACACTTTTTAAGTTGGTTGCAACAGGAGCCACAGAGTATGGTTTGGCTGCCTGTACTTCATAGATTGTCTGCAGCTGAAAGTGCTAAACATCAGGCCAAATGTAACATCTGTAAAGAATATCCCATCATTGGCTTCAGGTAACCGTCTAAGAAATACTTCATCTATGCCTGCATTTCATCAAACACGTTTTAAAATTCCATATTAAATGTTTTAGGTATCGCTGTCTTAAATGCTTCAACTTTGACATGTGTCAAAATTGTTTCTTCTCTGGGCGTAAAGCAAAGAATCATAAGTTAACGCACCCTATGCAAGAATACTGCACAGCGGTAGGTATCCATACTACAAAAATACAATAATGCTTTGTCATATTTTGAAAATAAAAATAAATACCCTTAATTATATAATTACTCTTGCAGACTACGTCAGGCGAGGATGTCCGAGACTTTACCAGAGCATTACGTAATAAATTCAAGTCCAAACGATACTTCAAGAAGCATCCAAGGGTCGGCTATCTACCAGTGCAAACAGTTTTGGAGGGTGATGCACTAGAGAGTCCAGCACCATCTCCACAGCACAGCTCACTCAGTCAGGATATGCATTCTCGCTTAGAGATGTACGCATCGCGATTAGCAGAAGTCGAACTGTCACGTACGAGAAGTAATTCGACGCCGGACAGCGATGACGAGCACCAGTTAATAGCGCACTACTGTCAGAGCCTGAACGGCGGCGATAACGTCAATGTGCCGAGAAGTCCGGTACAAGTGATGGCTGCGATAGACGCAGAGCAGAGAGAAGAACTCGAGGCGATGATCCGTGAACTCGAGGAAGAGAATGCGACGCTCCAGGCAGAGTATGAGAGATTGCGATCAAAACAGACGCCAGGGTCTACACCAGAGGATGGTCATGGCACAAGGCAACCCGATTGCGATATGATAGCTGAAGCCAAACTTCTCAGACAGCATAAAGGCAGACTGGAAGCACGTATGCAAATACTGGAGGATCACAACCGTCAGTTGGAAGCACAACTGCAGAGGCTTCGACAACTGTTGGACGAGGTAAACCTACAAAAACCTACAAATAAATTATATACTGCACAAGTTTAATAATAAACAATTCCTTTTATCGTCTTATCAAAAATTTTATCTCATTATAGCCGAATGCGTGCTCTCCATCGAAGACCGGAACGCTTCAGACACGAAGTGTCACAGCGTCTCAGTTGGCGACGGATTCACCAGCTAAAATGAATGGCCATTATCACGATTCGCCAGGTGCGTAAAAATAAAGTAATGAAAGGGTTTTTAATTAAATGCTTTTGGGTACGTGAAAGCATAGTATATAATATCGCTGGCTTCTATCATTATAAGTTAGTTTCAACTAGTCGGTGGCTTTGGCTTTGTCACATGGGTGAGATACATCGTTGTATAGTGGCTTTGTTAACGTATAGAAATATTAATTCACGATCGAACGTATCTCCCGTACGAGTTTGCCTTACACTCCTGTGTGTACGGGAATTCGATTAAGCGCTACGACACAAGTGCATTACAATACATTAAAACGAAAGTAACCAAGTCCCACGTTACTTACTGGCTAACTAGACTATGATGGTCTATGGCATGGCATTTATACATGGTATTGGGCATATATGGGCGTAGGTGGTGGCGGTGGCTCGGGTGAAGGCAGAGTAAGCAGCTTGGAGAGGCCTCCTCCTCCACCTCATTCACACAGCGTAGCTCACAATGTGGGCAACCTCTTGCATATGGCAGGTTTGTCAAAATCATTCTCATACTACACGTCAATAATTACATGCATGACTATTACTCCTTTTCCTGTCCTCTATTAAGTCCATTGGGGAATAATCTTCCTTGTAAACTAACAAGGATTTCCTGCTTTTTCATGCGTGCAGGATGGATGTAAGAGGTAAGTTCCCTAGTTGGGTATCCAAACTCGAAGCAAATGCTTAATACTCTGTAAGCCCTTTCTGTTAAAACTGATAACACTGCTGCCAATGGGTTATCACCTGTGCTTCATGCATATATCGTTATTTGAGAATTTATTGCATGATTATAATTACATTCGCTTCACGAGTTTCCTCCTGGGTTCTACTTGTACGAGACTTCAAAATCTTATGGGCTAATGTCTTGTGAACTTTCTCGTTAGTGCTTTTGAAACTAATTAATGTCGGAGCGATAATTTCAACGGATTGTTTTGTCTGTACAGGAGACTTGGGTAAAGCCGTCGGCGAACTAGTGACGGTTATGACTGAAGATGCATCGAAAACAAATGGACAAAGAGCACCTCCGCCAGCTTTTAAGTAACAGAATACAAGAAGAAAGAAACATAATATCTTTGTGCGCCCGCGTCGTGGCCGCGGATTATCATGCTTTATGATTGAAATCATATACTTAATTAATACGAATATAAACTTAATCGTAATCCAAGACCAAGAACAAGTCTGGCACTAACGCATATCAGAGACAGAAACATGGCGCGCGAGCCATGCGAATGCAGGGTCAGGGGAGCTACCATGGTGGCTTTGGGTATTTTATAAGTTTTGATATACGCCGTTTGTATAGCCGAATTACATTAATAAGGCACGTACGGCTTGGCTTTGGTAGGGCTCCCCTGAGAGTAACTTTATTACATATTTGACTCGTCATATCATGGATTTATCGTATGTAAAAGAATGAAAGAAAAAGGAAACAATTGTTATGCTTGCTAGCTAAACTATAAAGAAAATATAACGACTATAAATATATGTAAAAGAAATAATATTAACAATGCATGCAAAGCAATGTATCAAATCGCATACTCTATAAAAGCGTAGAACGTATTTACAATACACATTCTGTTCACTGCCACTGGCTCTTCCTCCAGACTACTGACACGCAAATGTCCATGTTATTGAGATTTTAGACGATACGACGTAATTGCAAAAATAAAACAGACTCTTCATATCCAACGAAACCTTCTGTATCACGTGGTTCGTCAGAACCCAAATCGAGGAACAAAAATATAAATCTTTTGTATTCAATAATAAAGGCAGAGCAACGTACATACCGATTCTCACGTTCATTTTTGAGCCAATTACCACTTTTCATATTTTTTTACGAACTTAGGTGGCTAACGTTTCCTCATTTGTGCCAGCCGGATGTCACGTATATTCGAAGCATTATAATTATCGATACCAATCCTGCTGTAGGTTGTACTCTGATAACATGTAATAAAATTATATAGAAAAGTATGTCGCAATCACGACCATCAATTGTGAGCTATCAAACTATTATTTACGAACATCTCTCTCGAGTACAGCCAATGACTGATACCTAAGAGCTCGACGTTTTGCAAATCATTGTCTGTAATTACAAAAAAGAAAGAATAAGGTACGAAGAGTTACATAGTAGGATGAATGTTACATTTCTTTCTACTTCGCTGAACGCGTCACTTTTTTTCGCTCCTTGTACGTAAATATACAAGGAGACTAAAAAAAACAATCGAGCGACAATTTCATCGCATAGTTATGACGTAGTCGAATTCAGAAAATGAAACACAAACATTTATGCTCATCGTAATAGGAAAGCCACTGTACGGTGTTGGTTGCAAGATTATATCGCGCAAAAATTTGTATATCTACTTGGCTCGCTTGTGTATTTAAATAAATTATTGAAAACGCGAGAATAGAGTCATCCGTAGTATATATAGTAAGATTTATTGTACACGTGACATATCGTCATGATAATATCGTATAATATAAATAGTGAGGAAAAAGAAGAAGAAAATTATGAAAATACATTAAACTTGTATCTCGTAAGGACCAACATTCCTGTTACGTTATTCCTGACGATGATAAAAAATGCGCGTGGTCCACCCATGTACAAATTGTTAAGTTGACTAATAAAGAAGACACACATACACGCTATTATACGCAATTGTACCTTTATCCGGAATATAATAATAATATTAATTAATAAGAATAACTAAGGATATCAACGTGGTACCGAACTAACAGACTGAAACGATTAAAAATGGGCGTTGATACGTTATCAAACGCCCTGCACTAATAGTTCACTTCATCTGTTGTCAGGAAATACGAGCGATTTGCAAATCATGATTATTCGATTCAAATTATTTTATGAGCAAGAGAGTCATTTGTATGAATGAATAATGAAAGACCTAATCTAATTTAAAGTTGCTTATTTACTGGGTTATAAAATCGTAAAGCTGCATTACTGCGATGATCAATGATGAATCATTTATAAAGGGAAGAAGATTACAATGAAGGAGATACCAAAAGAGAAGTTACTTTGAATGGACGTATTATGCAGAAACTCATGTAAAACATGTAATCGGTACGATGAGAGGACTATTACATAAAACGTATAGTGGACGATGCCTTCTTTAATTTTAACTAGAGTTTATTGTACTTGACATTCGCTTGTAATTTGACTAAAGTTCATATCATTGAAAAAAAGTAATGAGTAAACCACTAAAATGGTTAACAGGCTCTTACGCTTGGGGCGGCCTTTTTTTACTCCCAGGCTCCGCAATAAAAAGCTCATACTCTAAACGGAACCAAGTGTCCAGAAAAAGATGTCACATCCATTTGTTATTCCATTTGGGTAGTCATCAAATATTTTATTACAGCAGCAACTAGTTTGCCTAATATTAGAAGAGGTAGAATGTTTTTATGTGTTATCCAGATTTCGCCATAATTGGATCTAATGGCGGAAGTGATGATATAATAAAAGATAAAGTATACTGGGTCAGTATTAAATTGTCATAAAAAAAGAATATGGGGTGAAGGAAGGGTGATGCAACAATTTGGGCACGAAGGGAGCTGTGTAATATATAGAGTATAATGAAATCGCTCGATTTCCTTGGATTGTTTGCAAAACGAATAAGAATTCAGTGGTGAGATAACTGATACAGGTTATCGTTATCAAACGATATCGTAAGTTTTTATTAGTAGCGGTGGGACGCAAAACTATACTGTACATAAACAAAACATGCTGATTGTGTTGTCAACGTTAGAACCACCCTGGAAACGTGCGCTAGTCCAAATAATTATTAATATTATTATTATTAATGAATGTCACTAACTCGTCTAATTAAATCATTGAAGAGACTTATATACGGAAAATTACATTAAATCAAGAAATAAGTAGTTCACCATATTAGACCCTACGTTAATTGTCGCTTAAACGCAATCATAATAGACAAAGGTAGCGGTATTATAAAATTATAACAGTCTCAGTTGAAAGAAGTCTGAGCTACCGGAGTCTACGTGATATGCTGCCCCTTTTAGTTAATGCCTTGTTAAAAAAATAACCATCGTAACCCTAGTTATCAATATTTATATATCCGATATTCTTAAGCTAATATCACAATGGCTTGAGACAGTCAAGACTTCCAATAGTTGTGCACAAACATTATTTTCATAATCCATATTGTTTTTTTTTTCTTCTTGATTTAAACTTCAATCCATAATTTTTATACATTAAATATATAATGCAAGTAGATCTATGTTACATACGCTTGTCCTATACACATGAGAAAGAACAAAATAAGATCAAACAATTCGCCCGTTTATCATAATTGATATTATTCTTTATGCTTGCATCGTTATATTTCTTTTTATTCACGCGTTTTGGACTGCAGAGATACTTTGAATTTCCTAAAAAGATTGAAGGAAATTGAAGAAGAGAATAATTCGTCAGCAGTTATCGTGTCCATGAGAACAAGTATGGATTCCAGAAGGCGAACAGTCCTGCCCGCCATTGGTTTTAAACATAAATGTTATCAGATTCTCCGTAAAATTTACATTGCAGCATTTACAGGTTATGCTGTTTATCTCATAACTTATTGAAACATTCCCCGCCTAACGTAGACGTATCAAATGACTTAACAGTTACAATAAACTAATTATTAGCAACACATTTTCTATTTATTCAAATTATTTCGTCAGAACTTTTTTTTTTTACTCGTCACTTTTTGTCTCCTACTAAACGCGCGTGGCAGTGTTCTTTGAAATCAATAATTACAATGCGTAAAGACACTGCCCCTGTCTGTTTTCGCCTTACCAGCCGCACACCCAACTTTACTATAATCTATCTTGTATTACAAAGTGAAATTAATTCTATTTTACAGATAAGTACCTGGTACGTAATGTATAATTTACATTAATGCTCAATATTTCAAGGGGTGTCATTACGGACACAGAATTCGTCGTTACGCAGTGATTGATGAGATATTTATCACCTTTTTTTTCTAAAGTTCTTCACGAATTCACGTGAGCATCGTTGCATTAAATTTCATAGAGCAATTTCATCTGCAGTGTCCATATGACGAGAAACGGTGCACGAATTATTTCCAGTAGTAACTCCGTAAAAAAGATTGCGACGTTATCATTCTGTTGATTCCATTTACAGAAATTATTTCGTTGAAGTTGATTTTCGCGAGCGTCGCGATTACGTCAATATGAATTATAATCGTATTTACAATATTAAATGGCTACCGTATGTAGCTGCTTAAAAAGACAATAGTTATTTATTCCACTTGCGTTTCGGCAGAGTTAAGCAAAGCGACGGAGGTCTCAATGGCAATGATTTTCCCAGAATTGTTTACTCTGCATGATGCGTGGATGTTTCACGCCCCTCGTTCGGGTTACCTTAGGCAATATCGATGATCCCCATTATTCTATGCGATCATGTGTCTCTATGCGTGACAACGAATACAAAGACTTGTAAAAGTTATGCGATTTA
The DNA here is from genome assembly GCA_031763665.1 of Calameuta haemorrhoidalis. Lineage (NCBI taxonomy): Eukaryota > Metazoa > Arthropoda > Insecta > Hymenoptera > Cephidae > Calameuta > Calameuta haemorrhoidalis. Next base: position 2,191,163 of record JARPRH010000708.1, read on the forward strand.
CGCCAAAATGCGCTAAAAGTATTTCTAAGGTAATATTAAGGAGATATTAGATCTCTGAATTTTCAACGTCAGGAGCATTCAACGAACACGTTAAAGTTGCAAGGATAAAAAGATTCATTTCCTCTTCTGGCATTATTCATGACACATTCCTAAATAGTGCGTTAATTAATAAATGTGTATTAACTTAATGGACGATACTCATGAATTTGTAATCTGTAATTACTCACGCGACACTTCACATAACGGACTATTAGTGTCCAATAATTTCTTGAAAGATCCAATCAAAGACACAACCACACCATAGAATAAACATCGCGTACCCTACGACGCATAACGTTCGCAATTAATTGTTTAAAGAAATTAAATTTCACCGTCACCGTCTTCTCTGCGACTCCCTTCGGACATTTCTAGAAAATCTTATTAAGAAGTCTCAAGTATACGTTTACCTGCACTAGCATGAAAAAGGCCGCTAGGGTGATTCGAGGAGAAAGGCACGTGCGCGTGCTGTCATCTTGCGCACCCGCCCTCTACTGCTTATACTAATCCCGGGTTCATGTAAGCTCTCGTCACTTTCCTCGGCATAGTAGCGCCGTTTAACTCTACGACGATTTCTAACTGGCATCGTTCCACTCTCGTCACTCTCTTCGTTGTAACGTGGTCGTTTCCCAGTACGTCGGGAGTGCTGTGTTGCTTCTGGGCTATTGGAGTCCCTGGACATCCGTGCCTTCCTCTGGGACCGGGTCCTCTCGAATCCTTTATCAGAATCCTCATCAGAATCCGAATCCGAAGCGTTGGAAGGTTGCTGCGGTGCTTCGTCTTCTTCGTCGCTGTCACTTTGTGCATTGTTGCTTCTTTCTTCCTCTGATTCGTCCTTTATTTCCGGTACGGATTCTTGTACCGGTGCCAACTTCCGAGACCTGGTTGAATTCCTCTGCACGACCTCTTCTTCGCTCTCGTCTGTCGTTTCAGGCTCCAAGAATTGGTCTTCCTCATCTTCGTCTTCCTCGTCGTCTGCTACTACAAAGGATTTTGCTTTTAACTTGTTCTGTTTTGAAACTTTACTATTTTTTGCCCGATTCTTACGGGTTTGTTTGCCACGACCTCCGGGTTTATAACTGTCTCCCGAATCACTATCACCACCTCCACTACTCATTGTTTTATTACGTCTTCTAGTTCTTCGCACTGGCGCGCTGTCGCTACTTTCACTCTCCATTGATGCCTCGGATTCACTTCCGTCACTGTCGCTTTTCTTCGTCTTTTTCGCTGCTGCAGTTCGAGAAATGCGAAGTCTTATCGTGGGACGTGATGTGCTGCCATTTCGTTTGCTATGGCCATTTGTCATTCTTGATGGTCCTAAAGTAACCATCAAGAAATAATTATGAACTTGACTCAAAAAGGACATGGAAAGAATTTAAGTTTTTAAAAAGTGAGGATGATATGCGCACCTGGACCATCAGAGTTTTGAGGAACTTTCCTCTTTTGTTTCACAGGTGTCTTATTCTTTTCCTCTTCTTCTTCCTCCTCCTCGTCATTCTCAATATTTACATCCTCATCTTCGTCGCTACTAACTAATTTTGCTTTCGAAGGGCCTAGAATTACAAATATAAGAGTAATTTACGAATTACCTATGAGGATATGTAAATAATGAATATTCACCAGCTCCGTTTGTTAAGCGGACTTTGCCTTTCTGTGCTTTACCCTTTGCCCTTCCTTTGTTTCTACTAGCATTCTCGATACGCCGTCGCGCCGATTTCCAATTGCTAATTATCCTTCGTATATGTTCCTCGAACATAGCTGACAACCTTATTGTCATGGAGTATATCTACAGTGAAAAAAAAAAATATAATAGACAAAAAGCTACATGGCAAGACTGACATTTTGGAATATACGAATTCCTATCGCAGTTGCGAATTTCAAGATGTGACCTTAAACAACGAGACGGTAGGTGAATGCGACTTACCAGAATTTGTGTCTACATCAAGCAGCAATGTAAGTACACATTTTTATCGTCACTAGTATCAATGATTTTATAATTAAAAATTAAGATAAAACCGCATGTATCTGTAGCAAAATTGAAGCGGAGAAATAAATCATTTTTCCACAAATAGAATGATATTGTCAGAAACATGCATTCGTATCTACATTCTGGTAAGTGGCCAATTACCACAATGTGAGAACGACAAATAACAAAATGTTTGATGAGGTATGAACAAAAAAAATACTACAGTAAAAATAATTGTTGTACCTGTAGAATTCCTATTTAAAAGTCAATATCTAGTGTCTAATTAAACTTTGAACCAAGACTCACCCTCGAGCGCTTATTGGTATTGTAATTTTTGCTATTGGTAAATATCAACTTCATGTCTTTGGCAAATTCTAAAGGAGTTTCATAATTTCCTCCCAAAAGATCTTCCTTGACGGTGCGCAAATCCATCGGTGTATCAATTATTTGATAATAATCTGGATGCTCTAATCTATCCACAGGCTCTCTATACCAAATAAATATGTCCCATAAGATACAATGATACTGAAGTGCAAAAGATGTATTGTTCTTCGTTATAAACCCACATGCAAGAATAATTAATTTCGTATAATTTACCTGAAAGGTATAGAATCTTCACACTGCCATAGACTCTCTAATAATTGCCGGCAGGCTAGTTTCCAGTCGTGCGAAATTTCCTGTGAACGTAAGTTTCTACTCGATGTCGGTTTCTGCGTACTCGTGGACGGTCTGTCTTTATCATCTTCAGCATCTCCATCCGAATCAGAAGAATGATACGTATCTACCAGCTGGTGATAAACGGCCGGAACGTCAATCTCTATAGTTTCTCTGTAATTCGTTAAACATCACATTTATTAAAAAAATATATGCATCCAAAACATAAGTGACCAATGAGTATTACTTACTTAATAATACGTAGGCATAAGTCCGTAACTATCCTGGCCTGTTTAACGATTTGACTATGCGGCTCATTAAACTGTTCAGCATTAGTCGCCAAGTATCTGACATCGAATTGGGCTGATGTAATCCTCCGATAGAAATGGTTCTCAAACCGGGCTTTGATTGTCGACAAGTCAATAGGATATTCCACAACAAACGCATAAGTGGGATAGATATTGAGATCAACAGGAGCCACGAATGGCTCTGCTATAGCCAGACTCATAACTTGATCCAAACCACGTATAATCCTACGACATGTTGCTTCCCTGTCACCCATCGGCCATTCCTCGGTCTGCGGTTGATATAACGTCGCCTGTATCTCTTCGGGCAGTACAGGAACTGCTCCGCCAACTTCTGCTGGTAGTCCTGTACCAGATCCAACAATGTACACACTCATTTGATAAAATGATTGACACGCACGGGAAATGCCTCATGTTATCTTGGTTCCATTTTGTTCTTGATCAGCATAATTGAACGGTTTTATAATACTTACTGTCTTCGTCAATAGGCTCGAGATCCCAAGGACTCATTCTTTCAAATTCACCGTTATCCCATCTTACGCGAAAGCACATGAAGAAGGACTCAGGGAAATTCTCGTCCAGGGGTTCCATCGACTGAATCTGTCCCATCCACCAGCCGTCATCTATCATACATCGAAATCTATCGCCCTCCGACCAACTGCGTGCCAATGCCGTTTCGAATGTTTGTCGTAAAACGAGGAAATCCAGTACGTCTGCCATGTCGTGATATTTTATTGTAAAATTCTCTCCAGTTAAACGACCATCTTCATCCATCACAGCTAATTTAAGGCAACAGAGTCGCGGAGGACGTATTTCATACTTAATACCTACGACTTTCACGAATTCCTGTGGCTGCAGAATGGTAATTTTCATTATTGTTTTACTAATTAACTTTAGGTTGTAATAAGCCTTATTACATTTCACAGTACTTACTCCTATATTCACTTTGGACCATGGCTCGCATCGAGGACCAAGTTCATAGACTTGTTTATTTCTAACTGCATCCAAATAAAATTGATGACCCTGTCGAAAGTACACTATCTCATCCCCCATTTGCGGATAGTATGGTGCTTTACGAGGTATAACTTCTGTAAGCCATTCTGATGGCCGAAACGCTTCAGGAACTTCGTGCACACCATTTGGGACTGTCAATATCTGTTTAAACGAACGCAAAGAATATAGATAAAATAATTTTGTGAATCAATATGGAACATGCTGTTTTCTGAAAAACTGTAAATTTTACCTTTTTTCTAGGTCGTTGACTCCGCCTACGATCGGTATCACTAGGTGGTGTCACCGATCTTTTCTTAACAGGTTTCCGTTTACTTCTCTTAGGCGGTTCCAAATTTAATCCATGATCCGCAATCCAATCGGAATATTCACTACTAGAGTCGGAGGTTGAACTGTCCGAACACAGATCTTCCTCATGGGCAGTGGAGTCATTGCTATTACTACTTGCTGAGCTTGCACTTGTTCCCACATTATCCACATTCTATACAGGCATAATGTGACTTATGTTCATTTTAATCAAACTAATCTTGTTAGAACTTTAATAACGCCGAGTAACGTACGTCGTATTCGTCGTCTTCGTGTTCTTCGCCTCTGGTAGCCCTAGTCCTGTAACCATGACGAGTACCTCTGTTTCGTTTACGATTAGCAAGACGTCCTCCAATTCCTCCTGGAGCAGCTATAGCATTTGAGGTAGGCTGTGGTCTTCGTCGCATTTCACGTCTCCAATTCTCTAATTCCATCTCCGCCATTGCGTTGCTGAAAAATTGAACACTTTTGAAAAAAAACTTTGAAAGATTACTTCTCGCGATAAAATTATTACAGCAAATTCATGGCCTATAAAACAATACTAAAAGTGAACGCACAGTTGTCTGAAGTGAGTCTCGCGTATTGCAGGATTTACAGGTTTCGCTAGGATAGGTTTATTCCAAGGTGTTGTATTGTCTCTTTGCCAGTTGCCACTGCTCTGTCTAACACCTTCAACGTCGCCAGCTCTTCGTAACCCTGGTCTACTCCCACGAGGACTAGCTATTTGGCGAACAGGTAGATCACCCTGATTATCTTCGCGTTCGTCTCCAGCAACTTCACCCTCAGCATTAATGTTCTGTCTCTGTGCTAAAGCCTCGATCAATCTGTCTATGTTTGATCGTGGCTCCTGTACTGGCAGGCCCTCTATTACTTCTTGCATTCCTATGTGACAGATTACATATTCTGAGAACCAATTTGCAGACGCGGAGTAAGATTTTCAAAATGTATAACTGTTTTTCTAAAAATGTATTATAATGATTTAGAATTTACCTCCGGCACCAACAGCAATATTTGGAACTAACTGTTCTCCTCTACAGTTCTCTCTACCTGGGACTAAACGCTGTAATGCTGGAGGATAAGGATTGCCGTCGACGTCAACAAGGAATGGCGGTGGCATTAAATGTGGAGCTGTTTGCGTCTGTTCATCCAGAACGTAATGATTGCTGTCCCTGATTAACGGTCTATAATCTGTATGGAAGAACAACTCCTTTGGAACCTATAATACAAAAAAAAATCAGCAAGATTCTCAATATCTTCGTTTTACGTTTGTTACATTGTATCCATGAAAGACTAATTTAATAGTAGCAACAATGAAATAATTTAACTTACAATTTTCAGTCTTTCAATCCCAGATCCAAATCCGTACATCAGTAAGTGGCCATGGGAATCAGTTGCCGCTAACATTGTACCGTCTGGTGACCACTTAGCATCGAATACAGCACCATTGCCTTGACCCTCGATAAAATTCTGGAAACAAGCTATAGGCTCTGTGTTCAGCACATCCCAAATAATAAGCTGTCCATCGTGCCCAGCACTTAATATGACTCGAGGATCCAACGGATGAGATTCCAGAACAAACACTTCATCCTTATGGCCTCGTAAAACTTTAACCAGTTCCCCAGTTTTAGCATTCCACACTTTCAACGAGCTGTCATTCACTGCTGTGATAACCCACTCATCACTGACATCCCAACTAACCATCGTAACCTTTGCTTTTTTATTTGAATCATCATCACTTTCTGGTTCACTGTTGAAAAACAAGTATATATGTTACAGTAGAGATACTTGCTTAATAATTATTCTCAGTACACTCAGACAATCAATGCTACCCGCAAAGTAGAAATATAACGTGAGGTATTAATTAATATAATTTAATAATGTCATCAATGTTAATCATTTACGCCTAGCAGACATACCCAGGTAGTTTTGTAGTCATTAGAAGACGCTTATGCATCCATTGCTGTTGTTCAAAGTGCCAGACGTTTGCAGTACCATCCTTAGAACCTGATATAAACTTAAGACCGCTATGTGCCCACTGAATGCTATCAACAGTATCGGAATGTGATTCGACTTCTAAAACACGACGCGGACCTTCATCACCCAACATTGCATAAACTCGCACGTGATGATCTGCAGATCCGGCAGCCATGAAAGCACCACCAGGACTAAATGATGCACAGATCATTTGCGCCTGACCAGGCCTCATTTTTTCATGATACTGAATGGGTTTTGTCCTGAAAATAAAGAAAATTATGCTTTTTCACACTCTTCTTTCCATGAAACAATAGATCAAAGGAAAATAAGGGTACGATATACTTACTGAAAAACAGCCCTCTCATTAGGTTTCTTAGTATGAGGCCAAAATGCTACTGAACCATCAGTACTTGTGGATACCAGATAATTCACACCATTACAAGAAATAGGACAAAAGTTTACGGAAGTGATCATACCGGAATGTCCAGAGAGAACAGCCACCTTAAAAATGAAATTTATATAATCAAAAAATTTCGGTGTAAATTACAAAATAAATTGCTAAACTCACAGGAGACATTGTTTGAAAACACCAGACCCTCAATATTCGATCTAAACTTCCTGCAGCTAAAAGGGTGTTATCGAAATTCACTGCAATATCCATGATCTCAGCAGATGCACCCCTGAATGTAGCTAATAAACGTCCATCTATGGTACTCCATACTTTAACCAGTAAATCGTCAGCACCGGTTATGACGTATTTGCCAGTTCGATCGTATAAAACACAATATACTGCAGACAAATGACCCAGCGTATGTCGATATAATTGCATTTTGCTGTAAAACTTTGTTTGAATTGCCTCGTGTCGACTGAGGGGACCTGAATTCTCCCTTCCCTGGAGTACACGGACTGTGGAATAGAACACCATCAGTCAAATGACATTTAATATCATGATTATCATTTTACACTAATACAATATAACATGTGTAACAACTTACCAATATTGTGAGTTAATGTACTGGATGGAAGATGGAGGAAAGGCTTTCCTCCCAGCCTTCCAGAGTATGCCATGACTCCACGTATTTGATGTAATAAATCTACAGTTAATATAACATAATTTATAAATTACCATAATATAAGAAGGAGCTGGGATGTCTACCATATTTTAATAATGGTATTACCTGCATGTGTACGCAGTAAGGACTGCCTGCCTGCCCCAAGTAAGGAAATAGCCCCAGGTACACATGGTGGTACTTCTTTTTCTAATACAGGTCCAATACGTGCACATATTTGCAATAAATGATGTTCTCCCAGGTGGGGATACTTTCTTTCCTATTAAAACCATCATAATGTACAGAACTTTAATTAGCAAGAATCCTACATGCAAAATTATTCAAGAATATATTAAATCAATAAAACAAGAACAGCAGGCATATACATATAGAAAAAGGACTTATTAATTTATATCCTCTTTCACAGTAATTATAGTTTTAGTGTATTAATTGTACAAATAAAAACCATACAACTTATAATCCAATATAAGCTTTTGATTATAAAATTACATATCATTTATCCAAAAAATGTTGACACATTCCAATAATATCTTTCTTCAGCATTATTATTGTATAATTGAAGAGAGAAACGTTAAGGTCGGAATATTTGTTCCCCGGCATGATTTTAAATCCTGATTAAAGTAGTTCCCTCTCTTAACCAATCACAGAGAATCCTGCAAAGCACAAGCACACCAGATGGCGCTAACATCATGCATGAGACCTGTTTCTATAAATAAGCCGTGAACATATATATTCATTGATCAGTTCGCACAAGATGGCCGAAGAGAAGAGATCATTGGTGGATTTCTTAAGTGGTGGGGGATCTCTTGTGCAATAGCGATGCTAAGTTTAGGAGGGAGAAATGTACAGAAGGGATAGGAACGGGGTAGTATCCCGATAGGGGTACGTTATTTGCCTGTGGAAGGACAGTTTCAAAGAATGAACTATTTAGAGATGCGTCTTGTCCATTTTTCAATAACTCAGCGATGAGAAAAAGGTGCATAATGACCTAATTACTTAAGTCATCAATACGCAATTGACACAAAGCACAAATAGCGCATAATCATTACTTACCAATTCTTCAAATGTCTGATTATGGGTATTTCCCTCCCAATCAACCCTCTGGGGCAAAATCTGCACAAAAATAAGATACTTTGTTATGGCAACCGATTCATGGGGTCGAAATCGCGGGGGTCGCGAAAATCGGATACACGTCGAAAATCGAGGTCATCGACCTTGCAATTCTAATGTTTTGACAAGCAGAAACCACGTGCAAACCATGTGGAGCCACTAGCTGTGTACAGTGACCCCCGGCAAAACGTCAACTCAAACCAATCGTCTTACCTTAGCCCGCTCTAATTCGCGCTTGAGCGTCTGAAAAAAGTGAATTTTTCATGAGTATCAATCGGGGTGGTTATGTGGAGCTTTAATTCGAGTGGTACTCACAGTTGCGATCTCTCGACAGGGCCCGGCCGCCAGGAATTTCGCGATCAGGAAGTACAGCTCTGCAATAAAGGAACGCTGGTTAGGAACAAATCGCGTACACGCTCTCTCCGTTGCGGACGGTCAGGGTGCCTCATCGGCCTCATTCGTTACCTGGTGCTATCGCGGCCTCGTTCCTGGACACGCCGGCCTCCATTCCGCTCGGCGAATCGACGATTATTCACTCACAGACCAAGAGAAACATTTATTTTTTCGGGTCATAGCGCGGCATTACCATTTCAGATTTCATTTCTCTCTTGCGAGCCCTCGACCGCGTCACGAACACGCACGCTCACCTCCACTGCGAAAAGTAGTTCCGATCCACGCGCCACACTCCCTTCTCTTCGTTACCAGGAACGTAGATACTTTTTCGAGAACCATGGGTCTATTGACAAGGTCTTTCAATTCCAGAACTTTTTTCTATCTTTCAACCTTTTTTTCCAATTTTTTATTCAAATATACATATCAAAATTTTTATCCGCTTCCACATAATTTGTGTATGCTAAGCTAGCTTTTTACGAAAAATGTTTGACTTAAATTATCGTGAAATCAACTCGAGTTGTGAATAATTGAAGAATGTATAGTTTTCGAGATCTCATGGGCCGATGCTGAAGATACCTCTAAAATATTTATTGCACATTATATGAAATATTGCAGCAGGTAGATAAATGTTTTTACAAGTGTATTTTCAAATAGTCGGAAGAATCGAAGTACGGGGCGATAACAATCTTTGTGAATTTTTACTAATATATTCCATACTTATTCTTAAATATGGGAATTCAATTAATAAACCGAGTTTCAAACATTGGTTGGATATAAACTGTAAACAATAAAGACGACTTACCACTCGTATAATCTTAATCTATACTATTGGAATTTGTGATATCGCCCATCAATACTTAATCAAAAGTACGTTTAATAATGATAAAAATTAATTAATTTATATAAATTACGTTATTGATCAGTCTAAAAAATTATTTTGATTATAATTCGCTCTTAGCAATTATGTAGTTCAAAGAAAGTGCCACATGTGCAAAATTGAGAACTTGAGTTTATTTTTAAAAATATATAATACGTCTTATTACGTTGTAATTTTATATGTGCAATTAAAGTTTATGTAATAAATTTTTAGAAATATCTGCTTAAATTATGAAAAATGTCTTCAAATAATCAGCTCCTCCCAACCCATTTCAGTGGTGCCCTAAGTGACAGCACCCTTTCCGACAAAAATAATGTCGACCCTGAGGAAAAAAAATTCATATTATCGGGAATATATTATTACAAATAAATTTTCTAATATTAATATCATTATCAAAGCAGTGATTTTCTTTCAGATAAGGGAAAATACTATTTTTCGGGAAGTTACTGCATGCAATCGTAGGCGCATTAATACCAGTACCGGAAAGAAAGAATCATGGAGGGGTACGTTTCAAGATGGTAACCCAGAAAATATCGGACTGAATTCTAGGTACATGCGCAGGTAGCATATGAAAATTTCCGTGATTTTCGATATTTCCGGAAATATTCCAGTAAACCTAAAAATGGGTGATACGTGATGGAAATTTTCATGTAATCTTCAAAATATTTCGATGCTCCCTACCGCTTAGAATTACTTCCGAGCCGATGAGAACCTCCTGAATTTTGTTCATGCAGTGAATAAGATACGTGTCGGTGATTTGATACTCTCGACGTGTACCTTGTCCTCTGTGGGGTTTAGTTGTGTCCAGTTGTGTCACGTCAGTCACTTGCAACTGTTTACTGATGTTTCACGTAAAGATGATACCTATTTTCTAGTGTTAACAGCCAATAATATAATAATTGTTGTACAATTTTGAATTATTAGATGTAATAAATTATTTCATAAGAATCACGTGTTTGAACATTTTTCAATTATCATTTTGTAAATCAACACTGACAGTAGAAATTACACGATTAAATAGAACCTATTGATTGTGAAGTAAAATAAAGTTATGTCTTGGATAAGAGAAAATACTTTGAGTTGGATTCAGCTTTTGGCTGTTAAAATTATAAAAAGTGGAAGAGTTCCAAAACATGTAGCATTTATTATGGATGGTAATAGACGTTATGCGAATAAGAAACGTGTTGAAAAAGTGGAAGGACACACTAAAGGGTCAGTACTGAAAAAAATATGTAATATGTAATGTTTATATTGAATTAATATAACTGAAAAATGCATTTTTAATCTTCAGATTTGATAAACTTGCTGAAACACTACAATGGTGCTTAGATCTTGGTATACCTGAAGTAACAGTGTATGCCTTTAGTATAGAAAATTTTAAGAGAAATAAGAAGGAAGTAGATGGTCTTATGGAACTTGCCAGACAAAAATTTCAAAGAGTTTTAGATGAGCAGTATGTATATTTTATATTATGAGTCTAGATTTCATAATCAGTTGTACAATATTTATAATATATCTAATGAAGAACTACAAACTCTATGTTGCCCGTTGTATTTAATTAATAATTAGTATCTTAAAAATATAATTCCACATAAGTCTCGTACAATTTTAGGGAGATGCTGATGGAACATGGTGTATGTATACGTGTAATTGGAAATTTATCACTGTTGCCAGAAGATCTTATCCAAACTATTACCAAAGCCATGTACATTACTAAGGATAATAACAAAGCATACCTCAATGTGGCTTTTGCCTATACCTGTAAAAATCTTGGTCTTCTAATGGCTTTAAATTATAGTAAACATTATATATACAGTTAATCTTTTTCAGCTAGAGATGAAATAACACACGCAGTTAAAGATGTTGTTGAAGGTGTTAAAGCTGGAGATATTCTTCCAGAAGATATTAGTGAAGAGTTAATGTCAGAATGTTTGTATACTAATTGTTCTCCTGAACCTGATCTATTGATTCGCACCTCTGGGGAGGTCCGTTTCAGTGACTTCCTCTTGTGGCAAGTAAGTTCTTTTTAATTAATAGTTATTCAATCTGCAATGCTTAAAATATTATTAGTATTGTCCAGAATTTACTAAGCATTTAAAAAAAAATTAACCAATCTATTCTTAAATATCCAAAACTATTATGATACAAATTATTCTTAAATATATATATATATATTTCATATAAATAGATGTACAGATATATCTTTATTAAATGTAAAATAAAGCTTCACTTCTTGGACAAATCTTTCTAAAATTATTATATACAGTTTATTACAATTTATCAAAAATCAATCCTTATACTTATCCAATTGATTCCAGACAACTTGCAGTTGCATTTATTTTGCTGATGTACTTTGGCCAGAGTTTAGTGTGTGGGACATGCTAGCTGCAGTGTTCTACTATCAAAGGTCTTCTTCTGATTTGGAGACAACGAAACAAGAACAGAGTAGCAAGGTAGTAAAACATACTAATAGAATAGCTACGTATATCAATAATTTGCAACGAAAAAGGGAAAATCTATTTCTGGCAGTGGTACAATCATAGCAAAAATAATATTGATATAATTTCAATATTTAAAGCGACATATTTTTATAATATATCAATGTATAAATATCATATATCTGAGCAACAAAAGAATAGTGAATGGGTATAAAGGTTATCCTATAATCGTATAATACAAACGATGCACTTTGTAATATTGTATATTATTTATATAATTATATGTATCGTATGCAATGTATAAAACGATTTGTAATCGTATTATCGTAGTAGTAGCGACATGTGTGATGCGTCGGAAAATAAATGATTAAGACACTTACAGTGATCATTGATAAGTTTTGCTATAAACATTTCTTTTGAAATTGTAAGCAATAAGCTAATTAATATATTTATATATGAGGTCTTTTATTTGTATAAAAAATCCGACACCAAATTAATGAAAAATAAAATCGCTGAATAAAATATAAAAATATTATTCTCCTAATCCTTGGTATGGAATTTATTTCATTCCTGTTACAAATTTCCTTCTCTGATTATTATCAAACCTACATATTTTTGACACTATGACAATTAAATCATATGTTAATATTGTCTATGGGCATTCTTTCCTAAGCCACAAATGTTCTTTTATATATTAACTAAATATATCTTTTATTTTTTTTTAGTTTACAGTACTAATTTAACATATAATTCGTTACTAGCAGTAAATCACAAAATAAAATGTATAATATTAAAATGATAACGATATTTTAAAGAATAGTTATGGTAATCATGAATCCTACAGCGGTTGATATTCTTTACACGACTGCGGGTTCATTCCAATAAATAAATATCTGTATCGTGACAAATATCGGTAATAATATAATTTGCAACGCAACTACACAATTACGACGTAATAAATACGCAAATACGGGAAATATTTGAAAAATTTCTCAAGTGTAAGTTCATAAACAACGTTTAAAGAATAGCAAAAAAAAATGAATTGCTATGATAAAATCGATCCTTTCAAAGAATTATATCTCTTTCATATTTACAAAAATAATGACGACTAAAATCTCGCAAATAATGTTAGTAATTATTTTGTTCACGAATAATAACCACGTAACAGAATAAAAAGTACTATCAGTAGGAACTGTAGTACTCATCTGTGCTGTAATAAAAAATACTGAGTTCTTTGTACAGAATTCGTACAAGAATGTATACACGAGATTATTTCGAGTTATAAGGTGGATGGAACGATCGACGAGCAGAAGGTTGCCGTTGTCTAGCTAGGAAGGATTGTCCTTGTCCAGGACTGATAGCAGCAAGACGTTGATCCACAGCTTCTCGGTGACAAGTCGCTCCCAAACGATAAAATGCTGTAAGCATAAGCTTTTCTTCCATCTCCCGGATAATTTTACTCTCTTTGTACGAACGATCCATATCCTCGATGATCTTACGTTTTTCCATTATCTGATTGCGCAGTAATTGCAATTCGGATGCTGGCAAACTATTTTGTTTAGGGTCCAGATTCTTTATGACACTCTTAGCTTTTTCTATGTATTTCTTGTAACGTTCTTCCAATGCCGTGTTCTCATATTCCTTGCGTGTAATAGATTCCTGTAGTGCAAATGCCTTTTGTTTTTGAGTTTGTAATGCAACCTCTTTTTCTTCCAATAACAAAGTTATACGTTCACGTTCCGCTAAAGACTTTCGTATTTCGTCCTGCAGTTGGGCAATTTTTTGCTGAAGACCCGTGCTATCGGTTTTACTGTCTCCACTTGACTGATTCTCTGTAACTTCTTCTAATTTGTTTTCTAATTCTATTATCCTTTGATTGGCTTTACGATTCTGACCTCTTAAAGTATTGAGTCGCTCTTCGGAGTCCTCCAGTAATGCTTGCACTGACGGCAGCTTATCCTCATTTCCCTTTTGATTCAATTTTAGCATTTTATTTTCATGCTGCAAGCGCAAGAGTTTCTCTTTCATTTCGGGTAATGCCATTTCTGTACTTGCGACGCTATTCATTGTGGATGGTTTAGCATTGTTCTCAGTAGCTTGAAGTTGCGTACACCTTAATTCCTCATTAGTTTCTTTTAGTGCATCTCTTTCTATGACCAAGCGATCTCGTTCTCGCTGTACAGCATTGAGTCTAGCTTCCATTTTCTTAGCTTCAAATTCAAGCTTATCAGACTTGTTGATCTCCTCGTCGAGTTTGTGGTGAACCTCAGTTAGTTGTTTTTTGCAGAGTTCCAAATGATTTCTTAAGACTGTGGCCCTTTTTGCTTCTTCTTCGTATTCCATGTTGGACTGCATGTATTCCATATTTTTATCTTCTAGCATCTTTACCTGTCTTCTCAAATCACTTAAATCTTCCATTTTCTTTTTATACGATTCAATAGTCAATTCGTATTTAGCTACTTTATCTGCAGTTTCCTTCAGTGCATCAACTTCATCTTTTAAACGATTAGATTCGTCTGCTGCTTTCTGTAAATCTTCTTGTTTTGATTGCAATTCTAAAACTTCTTTTTCTAAGAGTTCCACTTTCAATCTATAATCGTCTCTCGATGTTTCCATTTTAAACATTTCATCCTTCAGTGCCTCGACTTGCTTGCGAAGACCAGAATATTTTAAACTGGATCCAGTGTCCTCAGGATTTTCAAATTCTTCTAAGCGGTCTTGCAGCTTTTTATTCTCTGCCATCAAAGTTGCTTTTTCCTCTTGCAGAAGGGATAGTTGTTGATCAAGCTCATGGCACCGTTGTGCTAATTGATCCCTGGTATCAACTGCAACTTGTAATTCTGCTAATAATCTCTGTTGAGCACTGTCTGCCAAATCTAAAGTTTCAAAATTGAGACTAGCGCCAAGACTAAGCCTTGGACCATGCATACTTCCTTCCAGTTCTTGTATACTCTGCATAATAACTTGTTGGACAGCTTC
>JARPRH010000708.1:2219373-2244784 GCA_031763665.1 Calameuta haemorrhoidalis
ATACCAATATTGGATAGGAGCGTCTGTGCGGATCGCGCCGTAGTAAACGATCCACAAATACCGTAAATTCACTTCGCCACGAAGTTTCGAAGGCAGGCCGACAGATTTAACGGAGTATAACGGAGTCTGTCCACCGAAGATCGAAGTTTCGATGGAGATTTCTAGTCTGAGCCCTACGTGAGTGGTTTTGCATCCTTCGACCATTCTAACCTATAAAATATATGTACATCGTCTCTCGGTAACGCGCGTGCAGGAACTACACGTTGGACAATGTCCGGAAATTCAAAATTGTTTGAACGGTACCGTGATTATAGTTCACGTTTTATGTAATTGAATGATTGTGTCGGCAGAAACGTGCTCGTGTAATCTAGGTTAGGAATGCTACGAGCCTAGGAATTATTTTTCCGTAACACGTTACACCCCCGGTCTGTGACTAAGATCGCAACGTCTCGACGCCTTCGGCGTTCGAGTTTATACCGGAACGAGAGAATATTCAGCTGTTTAGGAGTAACTATTAAAAAAAAAAGAGACATTCTTCAATATGTTATTTTCTGCTCTATTGAAATTCCTTTGTGTGACTGTAAGTAGGGTGACGGGATATTTTTTTTTCTTTCACTCCTATCTGAATAAGCCCGTATATGTCAATGTCAAGAGACTCGGTCGAGTCTCGCGCCAAGTACAGGCAATGGCGGTACAGCCAAGGCGACGAAGCAAGTATCGTAAATGAGCGTCATTAATGGCGTCCTGCTTGTAGATGCCATGCGGTGAGGTAAGAGAGTAGAGTTACCACTGACCGTTTACGTATCCCGAGCCCTGCGTGCGAACGGACAGATCACTACGGTGCCAGAAAAAGACGGTTCTGATATTTAGAATAATATAATATAATAGATAAAAGTAAATTCTACTCGGGTGGTCAACAATGATTTCACCTAATGGTCAAGAAACTCAAACGTACCACAGTATTGAAAATAAAATTCCTTTAATGATTATTTTCCTGAAATGCCGATGTATCGTAAATATAGTACCCTGTTATATTGTTTCATATCTCAATTGAGCAATCGGTAACCCAAGTTATTCGGATGGACGGATGGGGGTTAAGTTATTCCACAAAGACAGATAACGAAAAGCCCTGGTAATTTTCGCGAAGGAGACTAATCATTCTTTATGGAAAATGTCGACACAGTTTCTTCGCTTGCTTCTGAATTCAGCTAGAATTCGACGGGCGATGATACATCCAGCTTGAGAAAGTTAATATTGACGATTGCCCAGGAGGTTACGAGTCTCGCAGCAAAGTTTCACCCTGTTTCGGTATGACTTAAATATTTATTAAGCACAGATACACCGAGTGCTCGTTAGTCACGACACCCGGGTCGTCATTTTTTCCCCCTAAATCTAGACGACAATTCAGTCGAGAAGTTCACCGGGCTAAGTGTAGAGCGCTACGAGGATCTTCCTTGTTAAATAAATTTCATTTATCCTCCAAGTTAAGCCCAGTCCTGTATATCTATACATGGCTATACGTTAGATACGTAGCCACATAGATGGCCCTGTACATAGATAAATAGATAGGTGATATACCTCTACCAACGGACCATCCCGCCTATCCCATAGCCTTCGGGGATAACCTATCTATCCGTATAATACTTGGAGCTATCCAAGTTTTGCCAAAGTGCCACGACAAAGTTCTCTGCCCTCGAGTTAAATGGCGAGACAGTGAATTCCTCCTTGTGGCAGCCTTGCTTCAACCGGCCACTGACCGCTCTCTCTCTCTTTCTCTCTCTTTGTCCCTATGCCTATTACCTTCTCTCACTCACTCTCTCTCTTACACTTCGATACGCGGTCACTCTATAACACAAGGTTCACTGGTGGCAGTGACTGTCCCAAAAAATAAAAGTCCCTAGGACATCGGTAGCCCCTGAAAGTCGAGCGGAGTTGAATTTTCATGCCATTGAAAAAGTTGTCGGTCTGGAACCAGTAGTGGGTCTACATTCCGTCGGCCGATGTGGGAGGGCATGGGCCTATCCTACCTAATATACCAACGACAACGGATGTCGCGATAACACGTTTCAGAGGACGCGTATGTCATGAACAATAAGGTCTCTCCCACTCCGATCTATCTGCAGCGCTCTCATCCAATCCACCGCCTCTGCGGTTCACTCGTCAGAAGATGATACCACGTGTCTCCGTAGCGGAGCGCGCATTGCTCACTCGGTCTGAGTTTTTTTCGGCTGACGAAGCTGATATACGTCGATTGTATTCGTCATCCTCGTTATTGAGCCTGACGATGAATAGGTGAGGTGGGTTCCTGGGAATCACACGTGTACACGCTAATGCGAATTTTGCTGACTTATCGCTCCTTATCGTTGCCAGAAGTGTCTGTCTCTCTGTGACAAGCTAGAAAATATCTGGACGGGAAGGTCACGAGCGCGTGGCACGAGGTCGAAATCTCGGTGGAAGTATTCCTTTGAGATTGTAGGAAAAAAAAAAGACGAACAAGCCGATTCGAACATGTGACGGTGAGGCAACCTGTCGTTATGTCACGACAGTACATCGCGTGACGTTAGTATATCCTTGGAACATAGCTATAGACATATGTGTATCTATATATGCTGATGTAGAGGTGGAATAAGACAGTGTGATAGGCGAAGGTAACTGGTGGACGAGTGTGGAGGTTTGGTGCTTGTTTCAGTCAAAGAGAAGTTTAGAACAGATAGCCCGGTTTGAACAGGTAAAGCTGCAGAGAGAGAGAGCGAGAGAGAGTGAGAGAGAGAGCTGGG
Organism: Calameuta haemorrhoidalis; assembly: GCA_031763665.1. Classification (NCBI taxonomy): domain Eukaryota; kingdom Metazoa; phylum Arthropoda; class Insecta; order Hymenoptera; family Cephidae; genus Calameuta; species Calameuta haemorrhoidalis. The sequence continues at coordinate 2,222,151 of JARPRH010000708.1, forward strand.
CTTAATGGCGCACGAAAGCGCTCGTCAGATGCACCCTAATTTCAGTAGCGAACCGCTTGAATTAATTGTAATTAGCTCTGCTCCACAATGGACGTATTATGCGATACATTTTACATTTCATTTGCATACGGCCGAGTGTACCAACCCTTCGGATTATCCGATGGAGTCTCCGGTACTGTGAAACGAGAAAGTTCACATTCTTCACTAAAGAGATCAGTAGTAACCGGTCTTTATCATGGATAATTTCTCCCAAAGAATTAACTGCAAGACTATTACAGTTAATTTGTCCAACCATCGCTTTGAAAGAATTCACGCCTGTAACCCACATGGGTGCATGCACTATAGTATCTGTATATATGTATATGCTATATATATATACGAAGGATTCCGGAAGTAGGGTGCACACATATACTATATATACGTATACATAGATATTGAAAATTATCAATGACGTTATTTTCAGACTAGAGTGGGACGAACGTGTAGCTGAGCGCGACGCGCTTGATACGTGTGGGTTGAAAACCTATATATATTGCCATTCGCGTCTGCCGTAATTCAGGGCTTCAATCTTCGCACTCGGATGTGAAAAATCAACGAATTAAACTTGTACGACAATGATAACGCCGGTTTAACGTGCTGCCGAGCGCATGGAGCCTGGTTAATTCTTTTCACGCGACTCGAGCCGAATGAGATCGTTACGAGTCACTGAAAAATATGAATGAGCTAATCAATTCCCAGTTGGCTTCAGTTATAACGATGCATTTTATCACAGTACGTTTGTGCATGCACGTGCGAAACGGTTCGGTGATCGATCCTATATCACGCATATAGTTGATAACTTTCAATTGCTAATTCATCCGCTCTTCCGTATACCCTCCATCGATTATCCATCATTACGCGGATGGTCACGGGGAGTCATCTAATTCCCGGAGAAATTTTCAGCAGCAAACTTTGATTGACGGTTTATTCCCCGTACGATTAAAATGTTAATCCCATTTGAAATTTGTCCACGGATTATATTCGGTATGAATTTTCTACCTGTACCCTCATTCTCACAGGGATATATAACTGTATATACATTGTGTATAACAAGATAGTATTATTGTCGCTTGATACATTTTGTACACGCATGAATCATTGGAACGGCAGTCATTCCTATGCTGAGTTCACCGTACTAATACCATATGTGATATACGGAACGGGTATGGATATAGGTATATAACGCACGTATGACTGATTGCGTGAAGCCGGTGCGTGTTTTGCCTTCTCGGTATTCAGTAAGGATACAGCGGACTTTCCATAATAAGCGAATCGTTCGTGTGGCCTTTGGCTCTATAGAGGTCTCCTCTTGTGCTGACTGGTTAACACGTGATTAAACGTTAATTCGTGGTAACCTTGCGCAATGCCCCTAGTGTCGTCAGGCCAGGAACTCTCGACTTCTTTGGGTTGCGCTCTGTGTTTTTCTTTATTCTGGGTTGTATATATATATATATATATACACACACACATATATAGGGATATATTGGTATAGCAGCATCGACACTCTAAGCGCCATTACGTACACTTCTTTTCTCGATTCCGACCATTAGACAGAATTCCACTCGAGCACGGAATTAATGCCGGAGTCGCGCAATTAAACGCTAGTTCTCCCGTTAACCCTGCGTCACGGTGTCAGGAGGGCAATCGCTTTACAATTCTTCTGATTTTAGGATCCCACTCCGCTCGCGGTGACTGCTCTTGTTTTATACCGGTAAACGAATCGTCCTTAGCCAACGCGGAACACGGACCTCACTTACTCTACTAGAACGATATTAACCGGTCGTGTTCTATTCTAACAGTCGTTCCCACGTTCTCTCGAGGCGAGTCTTCTGCGAATACTTTTGTCTCCTTCTGTACGTCTTTGGTTTCGTTTGGTTTACCTTGTCTTACAATACTGTACGTTACCTTACCTTACCCTGCTGCATCGGCTTTGGCTTATAAGCCTGTCCTTTGTTATTCTACTTGCCAGTTGTTACTGCGCCCGCTACTTCTTACTGGGAATGAGAAATATGATCACTCCTACGCGTTCTGCCATTTTGAGAATGACACCGAAGACGTCTTACGCAATTATTCAAATTCTTGACGAGATCGATCGGCGACATTAATGACAGCCCGAATTAATTATCTGAGATTTATTTTAGGCACGTTTTTATGTAATTCCTTGGAGGATTCTCGTATTTTGCTCTCGTTCAATCGCATTCGCTGAAATTTCTTGTGCAACCGATATAATACTTCTGGCTGGACAATGACGTAGTCGCCTTTCTTGGGTGCTTTGTCGGCTCAGAGGGCAATGACGGGCTGCGTGTAGCGTTACGTTTTTCTTGAGGGACAGGCGTTACGAAATAAGGTCGAGTCGTGTCCCCACTGAGACGTGCCTCTTTGCCACGTCTCTTCCTTCTTCTCTTCCTTCCTTCTTCTCTTCTTCCACTTCACGTGACTCTTCTCTCCGTTGCACCCGGTGCCGTGCACAGTCGAACAATGTCGGAAGAATTAGAGTTCTCGTGATTTCGCGTCGCTTGATAACATCTTCCGGGTAATAGCCACTAAAACGTACAAGCCGCAGGTAAATTAACTTCGAAGCATTACCCGTCGCTACGGGTAGCATTACTTTATTACCTGCTCTTTTAACTCACAGTACTACCAACCTTTCGAGCATTGTACACAGACAGGTCGCTCTCGCGAGTTCGTCCTCGAATTTGTATATCGCGGAAATCGTTATGACTATTTTCATTGACTCGTCTACCAGCATCACGAATTTTAGATATTTAAGTCCGTCACATTACGTAAATTTATATTTACGTCTTTCCCCTGCACTCTATTTCTACTTTGATCTTCCGCTGCACGCTTTAATTTTCTTATGTGTACGTAACGTGACGCTCCATTCGAATCCTTCTTCCTGGACCCAGCATCTCAAACACACCTCGTGTCTACCTTCGCTCGTAGTTTACTCAAAAATCTCGAGTCTTATTGGGAAATTAAGAAAGTTCTGAGGTACTAAGTACCGATTGAAAAACTTCTATGTTTACTTGTTTATCTTTCGTTACGTGTTTGTGTCTTGTATAGATGGACTCTGTGTGATTACGTATATTATAATTTTTTACGCGGCTGGCTGTAGCTTCACTTATTTACCTTCTTCGTCGTCCCTTATCAACAAATTTTTTTCTCGCTACTTTTTAACTCGGATTTTGATTCCACTGTTTTTTTTTTCTTTAATTCACTTCCCGTCATGCCATCTCGCTAGCGTTCGAACGTCAATTCCAATTAGTGATATTTTATTCCTTTGTTATGGCAGTAACTTTATGGATACCACCTTCTCCTTGTATCACGTTCAGCAGGCACTATAGGTACTAGGTACTAGTTTCCACGTGGATCCTGGAGAAAGGACTCGACCAAGTGGAAAACGTTTGTGACACTTATTGTACCAGCGGACACCGTTTTGTTTCCTGGCCGCGCCACAGACTCTATCGATCCCATTTATACCAAGATTTTAATTAACCAAATTTCGTTAGCAGCCGTCCAGTCCAACTGGGGTTCCGATAACGAAGTCAAAGGGAACACGCGAAACGGGCTAGGATTTTTTTTTCACGTGCAAAATTCACCAGATTTCCATTGGTATTTTTTTTCTTTTTTTTTTATCTTCCAAACCCTCGAAAAAACCCTTTGGCAATAAACGATTGACCAATCTCCATGCAGATCCAATGATCACGTTCGGCCGATGAAGAAGATTCAGCAGCCGTGCTCGTTCTACTTTCGTGATGGCCTGGCTAATTCGCACGGCTGGTCACGAGCGCCTGAGATCAGTGGCCCCTTTGCAAAAAGGAAAGGCATTTGCTTTATACTATACAAGCTTAATGGCTAAATGGTCGGTGCTGAATTTTCGACGGGGTATTTCATCCTTCTCTATCTCCTCGATCTCTCGAGGCCTGCTACCTTGACTCACCTTGAGAGGTTCTCTTACGTATGCGTGCACGTAGACATAATACGTATCGTATACACGCGGATCTTGGTAATGGGCGTGTACGCCCTCGTCGATTCGCATTTCGCGAGGATAAACTCTCTACGGGTGTTCGCCATTCGCGTTACCTCGTGCAATATCGTCAGACTATCTTGCCATTGCTTGGTGGTTCGTTAGATATAGATATAATCTATGTATTTAGATAGGTATATGTATATGGTTGCCTGCTTACAACTACTATGCCAGGTTATGTTATGTATGCGAATGTGTATATCTATATAGGGTGAAATATATCGTGGCTGATTTTCATCGAGCGATGTGTTCTCCCTGTCTTATTCTCGTGGAAACGATCGTTTTCTGCTCGTTCGAGACAATGGACCTTCGACCTACTCACCCAGTTGGACGTTGTCAGCGAAACGGATGAAATTAGTATCAGCGAAATATGGAATTGCCGAGTGATGCAGTTACGACGTGATCGACGTATCGAGTGGCTTTGTATTCTTTTTATTCTTCCTCTTTGACTGCTTTGCATCTTTTATTTATCCATCCGAGCATACTTTTTTTTTTTAATTTTGACATTCTCGTTGCTTTGGTGCGCTGGAGTGACGTTCGGGTTTTTTTTTTTGAAAATCATTCTACCGTTCCCAAGTGGACTCTCCGAGAGAGTGACTAAGCTGATACGAGAGCGGCCATTGCTATGGTAATTAATTAAAAAGGATGAGCATTAATCGGTAATCGTTGGTTGACAGATGGATACCGGGTCCCGCGTCACTGTGTACGATGATATCTTCCGTTCTCTGTCCTCTCGTCTTTTTTTCCTATTTTGATTTATACCCGTCGAAAATTCCAATGAATTTTATCTTCGCTAATTTCGTCCTTGCGAGAACACATTCCCGAATACCAGTGTGCTGAAATCATTGACTGATTTAAAAGTCAGACTGTCCTCACTGTCAAAGTATCTTGACGTTTGCTTGCTTGCCGTCTAGTTTTCTTCTCGAGTCTCTGTCTTCGTTTTGAAAAAACGATTAAACGCGTATTTGAAAGAAGCCGCGAATCGACATGCGCAAGGATCATTATTTACGATCATCATGCGAAAGGATCATTATTTACGATCATTATGCGAAGAGAGAACTTCAAGGGGATATACGTATATAAGTGTAATCACGGAAATACCCAAATATCTTGTCTAAGACGATACTCGACACTTCCGGTTGCTCCCTCCACGTCCTCCTTGTTGCTGGAACATTACGTTAATATATTAGCGTTGGTGTATCAACAGAGCGGATTTTACATTCGTTTTCGTAGACAAGTTACTTGCTTTACGCGGCCGTTATCCTTCTCGCAGAATAAACATTGACTGTCGTCCCCGTAGGAGAGGACGCCATTAAATCTAAGTGGCTTAAAGCCTTATCCTGGACTAGGAATCGACCCCTCTATAAAAATCCACGAAACTCCCATAGGCGACTCGACGTTCTCTCGGTAGCCATGGGAATTACCAGGCCCTCGACTCCGGCAGCTTCTCTTTCTTGTTGCTCCCGGTGCTTTTAACGGATCTCGTCAATTTCCAGAGTAATCGGCGTCAACCTATAGTGTCACAGCTTAATGGGTACGTCTGATCTCCGCGTATGTGGCTCAGGACGTAATCCGTCGTCGGGCACGTTGAACAAGCGCAAAGGTCTCGTCTGGAACCTTCTTTACGACTGTGCCAAAAGGCCGTATAACGTGACCAAACAGGATCCAACTTTCTCGGCTACTCCCGGTGCTCAGGGGTCGACACGAAGAGTACATCGATGGGAAGGGTTTCCAGAAGCGCATGGGGGAACCAGTGACAAGGTTACGCCCCTGCGTTAGGTACTCCTTAAAGTCCCTTTTCGTATTGTAGGATTTCGACCCTTGGGCAAGTCGTGGCAACCCCTAACTTAAGAACCCTTTTGGGCTCGCGCCCTTATTCACGGGACCAGACCAAACATCGGTGCGAAGTTGACGCCCTGGCAAAACGAGTAATAGAGACAGGAGAGGGGCTGGGGTTATTTTAACACAGTGTTCTCTGATCCTCACCGATGGACGTACAGTTTGAGAAGGAGATTTTAATACTTTGCTTTAACGTGGAGGAAGAGAGTAAGATTTAAAAAAAAAAAGAGAGAGGGAATTAAACGTTACATGAACTCCATGCAAGCCCTGGTTTGTCAGGCGTGCCAATCGCCCTTAGGCTCCTTTCAGTGCAGGGTGGAATATACACCCCTGCCGATACTCAGGGTTCACCCCAACCCCGACATCCCTCGGGGCTTCGTCTCGTATAATACATGAAACTTACAGGCACTGAGTTTGCCAAAGCCCTGTACAAGCACGCCATCCTCCCTCGTCATCCTCTGCTACTCCATCGCCTATACCTTACCTTCCCCCCCAGTGCCTCTATCCACCCTGGGACCACCTCACACAACAATCCACTATATATATACACACATATATGTGTGTGTGTATATATATATATATATATATATAAACAACACATTTCCTGCACACATTCACCATTCGCAGAATGGAACATCTGCTCCTGAGGAAATATACGAAAAAATTGGGCAACACCGGCTCTTCCTGATCCATCGGCTTTCCTATCGGGTCCCGGGTTTCCCTCGTAATCGGGCACGTTCAGCCGTCACGAAAGCGCAGGATTATTTTTGGCAAAAGGAAGAGATAGAAAAAGAAAAACGTGAAAACCACCACCAGATCAAAAATGTCCCAAGCAACGGTACAGTCAGCCAATTCCATTTTTCTTACAAATCGATGGCCAAACAAAAATGTAATAATGGTGGCAGGCCCCAGGGAATTCGGTTACGGCACTGCTGAATTATAGACATTAGTCGGAATGCCCGTCGATCGCCACATCATCCCCGTCGGCGAATCTCCTTCCGTACGTCCTCTGAAAGAATGCCGCGTTGCCCCCAGGACTTCATGTCGACTTGTCAACTAGTTCGTCTTGTCGGCCTATTGACAATGAGCATTGTGTGTATACGCGCAATGCCGTACGGAATGCTGATGAGCTTCGTATCTGTAGACAGCGGGCTACCTAGTGGCCTGATATTCCTCGCGGATACACATTACCGCATCTGCCATTCAAATCAGCCAGACCATAATCGATCACGCCGAATAATTAGAGCACTGATTGATCTTACGATTGATTTGCTTCTTGTTATCCGTATGTAATACTCCCCCGTCACACGTGTATTGTCTTACCCCGGTATATCTCGTAATACAAATAGCGTATGCAAACAATCGATATTTTACGAAAGACATCGTCTATTACGTGCTGGTCGACGTGTCGTAGAGCGACATCATAATAATATTAGCTACTGATACGAACTGTAGCTACGTTCCTGAAGATGAGTCACGATAACGACTCTCGACAACGAATCTGGATTCCTCTCGTCTCTCATCTCGAGGAAAATGGCTAATTGGCACGGAATTATTCAGTGGCTGCACCTACGCCACGGATACAGGGTACTGTCGGCGCGAAACGTTGATATAAGGCTGAACAGTTCGGACGGACGACCGTAACGGAATTTAATATTAACCCGAGGTTGGTGCGATGGGGTTTCACACGCCCCAAGCGTCTATTTGTCTCTGTCATGAATAAATGGCGCTCGCCGTGCGCCACGTCCCGAGACTCGCCGTATAACTTCCCAGTACGTACGTCCCTCTCTAAATGGCATAAATTCATATTGTGCAATTCGCGTTTGAAAATGGTGAAATTGATGGGCGAGAGCGCCGTTTACGGGGACCGATGAAGGTACTACCTCTTATTCTCTTGTTTGTATTACCGCAGACGCAAGAGCTTCCCTTAATCGGGTACGGACTATATGTATAGTGTATACCGTCGTATCGCATAACTTTTACCTATGTGTATACCTAATATACTATATCCCGTGTGTATATAGTATATTCATTCACTCTCTCGGCTTAGAGTTCGGTTCGCTTCGGTTCGGTATACCGGAGTACAACGCTTGGGCTTGGTAATTGTTTTTGTTTGAAAGTGCGATTACGCGGCAGTAGGCGCGCAGTTTCCACTCGCTCCTGAAACGACCTGTATAAGGGCGTCTTCACAAAGCCATCGAGTTCTATCTGGACGAAGGAATGCACCGTGGCTAACGGGGTGGTTGTTTAAACTCTTAACGATCGTTTGACTCGTTAAAGATCCATTAAGGCTTCGAACTCGGCAGACTCCTGGAATTTTTATACTTAACCCCCCCCCCCCTCTCCCCTCCCCAAACGGGATCCACCCTGTACTCGCTAACTATATGTACGGTACGTCCTTGTGCACTCTACCCACTTCTCTTTATCCGCTTCCGCTTTTCTTTAGACTTCCTCTCTTCTTTTTTTTTACTCGACCGTTGATCGGAGTTTTCTCTGGAATCGCCTTCGTTCCTCGTGTTACTTCAAAGGCTAATTTCACTTTAAACTGCTTTGCACTGACGACAAGCTTAATCTCGCGCTTCAGGAAATATACGTCAGGACGAGTATTCCTTTTTCTTGAGTTTTATGGAATCTCTATTTTCTAACAGTCATTCACATGATGCATTCTGAGAGTCGCATGAGTGGTAGTCTATATGTGGTAGCGGTAGTATATATACATATAGTATACATATATAGTTATATGAATGGGAGACTTTGGAGCATCAGGATTGAACCTGGTGGGGGTTGAGTCATTGGTCACTGGATATAAAAGCTGCGCAATAGGTAGTATGTATGTGTGTATAGGTAGGTGAGTTATAAAGATTGTAAAAACTGTTCGTAATGTAGTTTATATCAGACACATTAGGAAAGAGGGTAGACACGAGGTCTACGTTCGCATAAAGTCAGGCATTGCGTTTCCGTGTGAGTGAGAACGCGTTAGCGCTGACTCAAAGACACCTGGTTCCTCCTTGATAAATTCTCCAGGTTATCCCACGACCTTCTCTTCGCGGTCCTTATTCTGGATCCTTCCTTATTTTTTCTACCTCAGTACGCAGGTATGTCTTCGTTTCCATCAGCAATGTCGAGCAGGAACATTGGCGACACAGGTGTGGCGTTTCGTGAAATAATGCGAATCAGAGGTGCTCCGTGGCGGAACTGGCGAAATAGAATGTGGAATGAAAGGAAATTCGAGGGGTGAAAGTAGTGCCATTGATTTTTCTGGTTGTGCTTCGTCGCCCTTGAAATTCTCCTCGTCGGAGGGATGAATCACTATGCCGGACACACGGGAAGCAGGGTGTGCCAAGAACTCGCCGGAATCAATTCTGTTTCTATCCATTATTAGGGGGATGGCGGCGATGGGGCAGAGGGTCAGGGGCACTTGGGGAATGGGGATGTCGTAAAAGCCTCGTTAAAATGTGCCCGCAAGGAGAAGTCGACCGAGTTCGGCGCGGGGCGCGTTATAAATTCAAGACAGTTACTTTGCCAAGCGTACCCTGAATGTTTGATCGGTGGAAATAGAGGAGGAAATCGATTCCAGCCAAACTGGCACTCCCAGGAAATATAGCCACGTGAGATAACGAAGATACTTTTGAATTTTCAGGTGGTCCTGGAGCGACGAGCGGAGGAGGAGGCGGCGTACTGGAGCAACTAGCAGCGCTGGAGTGACTTGGTCTACGAGTACGTGGTGGAAGGACGAGGAAACGCCGAGAGGATCCTGTCGCTAGGACAGGAACTAGATTAGTAGCATGATGTCTGGAAAGTGTCCAGGAGCGGCCAGGGTGCCGTTCCGGAGTAGCCATCTTCCATTCCTTCTTCTTCTTCTGCTGAGGTTCTCGCGAGCAACAGCGCCGAACGTTACGGACATAATACACAAGTTCTATGACCCTGACGTGGAGAAGATGAACCACCTGGTGGTGGACAAGAATACGGGTAGAGTCTACGTAGGTGGTGTAAACCGGCTGTACCAGCTATCTCCTAACCTGACTCTCGACGTGAAGGTCGAAACCGGACCTCGTGGCGATTCTAACCAGTGCTCGTCCATCGACTGCCCCTCGGAGGCTGTGAAACGACCCGTGGACAACGTGAACAAGGCTCTGGTCATCGATTACACGACTACCAGACTCATCTCCTGCGGCAGCGTCTTCCAAGGCATGTGCAACGTACGCAATCTCCAGAACATCTCGGACGTCGTCCAGGAAGTCCGCGAACCCGTAGTGGCGAACAACGCCACCGCTTCTACCGTGGCGTTCATCGCGCCGGGTCCCCCGAACCCACCCGTGTCACAGGTCATGTACGTCGGGGTGACCTTCACCGGGAATTCGCCCTACAGATCCGAGGTACCAGCGGTCAGCTCAAGATCCCTCGAGGCAGACAGGATGTTGAACATCGCCCAGTCGGCCGTCACCACTGGCACCAGGATATACGTTAATTCTCTCTCCAGGGAGAGGTATCCCATCACCTACGTCTATGGGTTCAGCAGCGAGGGATTCAGCTACTTCCTGACGACGCAACCTAAGAATCCCGACATCATGAGTTACATTTCCAAGCTCGTAAGGTTATGCCACGAGGATCCGCATTATTACTCCTACACGGAGATGTCGATAGAGTGCACCAGCGAAGACAGGGTCTACAATCTCGTGCAGGCTGCCTATGTTGGCAAGCCTGGATCCGTGCTCGCCAGCGACCTAGGTATAACGGCTCAGGATGACGTGCTCTTCGCTGTCTTCTCCGAGAGCAACGGGACCAGCAGCGTACCAAAACCTCAGTCGGCGCTCTGCGTCTACTCGCTCAAGGCAATTCGACGTAAATTTCTTCGCAATATACAAAAATGTTTCGGTGGCGAGGGACAGCGAGGACTGGACTTCATATCACCGAGTATCAAATGCGTCCCGACGGTGAGTACCTGGTGCATCCAGTCGCCGTGCCTAATCTACATATTCTCTAGATGCCACAAGCTACTCCCGCTCTCCCCCTCTCCTGGCAGCAGCTCCTTCATGGTTAATAACCACGTCACTCAGCAAGGTGCAACTGCGCATCCATATTAATTTGCATCGATGAACTCGATCCCATTTGCAAAGTCTCGCTAATCAATCCCCAAGTTCATCCTCGGAAGCATCGCAGTGCGTCCACGAATCCTCGCACGGCTCTAACCATTTCTCGTTCTCTTCTCCGTACGAGATCAGAATCTTTAACGAATCCTGAGCGCACTCGTTGCATGCTAACGAGCTTCGGGATACATCGATATCGGTACCAGCGGATCGCTCGTCATCGCAGCAGGGAAACCCGTGTCGTACCGTCGAGCCGCTTCGGATGATCACGATCTTCCGCGATCGGAGACGCGGGGCCGTGCGAACGGCACTCAAAGAACCCGTCGTCCTCCGTCCCAGGTGTCGTCCCATAGTTTTCCAGGAACGCCTGGGACTGTCTTACCTATATCTCCTTCACCTTCCGCACTCACTGGGAATTATGAACCATTGGAACACGACAATGGCAAACGGGCCATAAATCAATTGGCCTGAAGTCCAACTGCACCTGTATTTACGTAACAGGTGGTAACAAAACCTCGCAGCTTCAAAAGATCCCTAGACACATTCTATATACTTATGTGTACGTATATCCAAGTACGGTAAAAACTTGCACGCGATCAGCACGCACAATCGAGATGTCCTGTATGCATAGCTGACACATATAGGTACACAGAAACTGATAAAATTACCAGATAAATAGATAACCAGATCAAAATAACTGTACACTCATCGTATAACTAGAAACCTTGCTATCTGCGCGCACGAGGATTGATTCTCTTAGTCACTGGGTACACATATACGTCACACTCCAAATCTATATACATTCATATGCATACGTATCATAGAGTCAGATAATTTTCCATGCAATCCGTGCTCCAATCCGTGACGAATGGTACACACGCTCCTATAGCTAATCCGACGTAATGATCAGGTTTCATTCTACCGAACAGTGTCTACCGCCTTTCTAAGATCAGATCTTACCAATGGAATCCCTTAAGGACTCCTGAACTCGTATTTGTCCCGTATTACTGAACACACTCAGTGTCTCGCTGGTATGTCGAGCTATACTATAAATGCACAAAGGGTCTTCTCAAAGAGAGAAAGAGAGGAGAGAGGAGCAAGAGAAAGAAAGAAAGAGAGTGAATATAGCCACCAATGGAACAGGCACGTACCTGCGAAGGAGATAAGGAGTCATAAAGAGATAAAGATTGTTTGTTTGGTCTGGCCGGGCATCACGGTAGGCAATAATCCAGGGCGAACCCATGGCCTATCGTAAGTTTCCCATAGTACGAGAGAGAAACTATATTTTTAAAATGACTCTTCGATTCGTCGGCTATACTGACTCTTGTCTCATAGATATTCGTGTGTAGTTCAGTATCCTCGGCTTCGACTCTTTCATCAAACACATTTATTTCATTAGTCTGTGTGATATTGGAAGATAATACCGGCTTGGCTTAGAATTTATATATATATGTATATGTATATATAAAAGTCGTAAATCATCCGGGCTCGTCCTGCAGGACTTTTCTCACAGGTCGCGTCGCTGAAATTCCTTTTATCTTTTGACCGGTCGCCGCACATCTTACGCTTTGTAAAGCGTTACCTACGCCATTGCTTTTTGAATCGGTCAGTCAATCAGTCACTTTTACCAGCACCGTAAATACCGATAAAAAAGTACGGCTTTCCATTAGCTCCAATTACTCGCCGAGGGGTCTAGCATCACGATGCTGTGCTAAAAGGTCGCATCACTCAAATCCCATTGTTTCTTCCTTTACGTAATTCGCTGTTGCCAATTTCGTTCTAAGGATTATTCTTGTGTCAGAATCGCGACCGTCTGTGCCTCGCTTCATTGCAACTGAAGATCCAGGGGGAATTATTGGTTTGATCTTTCCAAGGAGGAATTGGAAATCTTTTTACGTATTTCATGGAGCAGTCTTGGATAACAAACAGGAGTGAGCTTCGGCAGGAGTTATTTATTATTCCACCAGCAGCCATATTGCTGTCCCATGCGAGTAGTAGTATCGTTCTCGTCCATAGAAATTAATTGCTTTCGTCATACACATTCAGTACTGTATACACAATATATATATATATTTATTGTGACGTGATTTTTCGACTCACGGTCACAAGGCGATTCCAGCTACCGATTTCATCTGTTACGTTCTCGATCATTTGCTCTCTGTATTCCAGACTATTTACCTGACGCTTCCAACCCTCTCTGCCTCAACCTAGCAGTCTGGGCGGCCATGCATTTTCGTAACTGTTCGCTCCCGTTCGTGCATCCAGTTGCGTTTGCTGATTTTACGCGATCCCAAAAATTGACAGGATCCGTTAAGCTAACGTTTTTTCTGGTAGGTTCCGTCAGAGCTCTCGTTTTTGCCGGAGTTGAGACTGTTCCACGTCAGCTTCCAGGTCATACCAGCACGTCGGGTGGACGGCCAAAGATGACGTAGGTTCTCGGATTTTCGCTATCAGGGTCGAGTCAAGAAAATACGTTACGTGTATATATATGTATATAGCTATTTCCTGTTTGCTTTTCAATAATGTTCCACCACGTATGCATATAGAGAATTTCGATAATGGACTTCATATACTCTGAGACTATGCAGCAGGATTAAAGGTTTGAAATTGGAAACGGGTGTTAATAATATCCCCTGGTGCGCGCATTTATTTACAATGTATATATCGCCGTGTATTTATTGCCTTAGCGTGATATCTATACATGTATATGGATAAGGCATGACTCGACTTTATATGCGCGATATTGCTTCTCCGTACGTAACGAGCTCGGCGAATATAGCGAGACCTTGCAAAAAGAACGGAACCCCATGAGTTCAATAGGGGAATGGATATGTGGCAAGTGGAACAATGGGATATCGGCTAACCTGGAAAATACCATGGCACCCTACTTGGCGCGCTACCCTTGGACGGGGAGAAAATAAGAGAGCGAGAGAGGGTGAGTATGGTTACTAGGTGGGACAGAAGTGGGTGCACGGATCGCGCTCGAATTCAATTTTTACGTAACAAAAGGATCCGACGAGGAAATGCTGAGGGACAGTGGAGCGATTCCTCTGTCGAATGACAAGAGGGATGAGGTTAGGGTGTTCAGTGGGTGGGCGACGTGTTGGTTGGGAAAGAAAAAAGCAAAGGGGTGGCGTCACGTTCGAGGAAAAACCCATTCGCGCAAATTGGATGGCCTCGTTTCGCCGCGAGTGAACCTTGCAATTAAAAAAGTTTTGAATGGGGGCGGGAGGGGGTGGGCTCGCGTGAGAAAAGAAATGACAGACTGAGAAGTGAGTTAGGGCACGACAAGGTCCATGGTGCCATTGAATTTGTCCCATTACCGAAACTGCATGAAAAACAGTCCGAGAACCGTTGACGGCACTGCCTGGCTTCTATATATGTATATATGTGTGTATATATATATGCATGTATGTATATAGATTGGGGCACGTCTTGGGTCAGGGGGACTGCGACAAACATGGTCGAGGATGACGATCGTCCTCTGGCGCGCGGTCCCTTTCTTTTTCATCCTGGTTGGACCATGTTGCGAAAGCTTGATCCTCGTGACGAGCCACAAGCCAATGATGAAGGATGCTGGTGGTGGTTGGACATCTTGGTTGTAAAGTGGAACGATTGCACGATTCTCCTGTGAGAACACGGATGAACACGAGGGAGAGAGGGAGAGAGAGAAAGGAGAAAGAGAGCTGCGATCGGCAATAGGAGCAATGGGATCAAAGTAAAAGCGACCATCGCGCAGATGGAAATAAAGCTGACCGAAATCGTTTCGCCGCAACGAAATCCCAAATGAATAAACTCATCTAGCCGGTTCGGGCCTCTTTGGCTCGTGGTCTCGTAACAATGACGCGTTCTTTTCCAGCGACTTCCGGCTGGCTGCTCCTAGAGCCAGATAGACCAGATAGGCAGATAGGAAAGCCAACTGGGTTGAACTATAACGCCCGCGAGCCGGCTTGCTTTCTCCTGCCCTTGGTAAAGCCTATTTCACAATGGCTGCAAACGTTTCTTTCTTTCTTTCAATCTGACTCCCTGTATCCCTTATGGTTCTCGTATGTTCCCTCTTGGCATCTCTATCTCGTTCTATCGCACTCTTCCCCTCTTTTACTCTATCCTTAAAGCGGTCTATCAATTAACTCAGAGATTTTTCCTCGCCGTGAGGCTACACGAGCCAGCACCTCCATTCAGGCCTGTTTAATCGTTCGCTTTCACGTCCAAAACGGTTCTAGACCTTCGACCGTTTCGGGCACCGATCTTTCTTTATCTTTAGGCTTTTTATATCTCTTTTCTCCTTTTGACCGATAGCTGCCAAGGGTGGGAGTTGAAAAATAAAAGATACCGAACGCGTGGGCGTGGCTTTATAAGAGAATCTTTGTTCGCGAGCCAGAGGCTATATCGCAACGAGCGACGGGAAGAAAGTTGCGATTTATCTTGTATGGGTGCGTATGACCGTCGTCATCCGGATGCAAGGGGCGATGCCGTTTGGTAACATCCTAGGAAACTTCCCTTCTTTTATTTTTCTCTTTCTCTTTCTCTCTCTCTCTCTTTCTCGGGTCTCTTAAAAGAGACCGACCAAAGTTTCGCTTATTTGTACGTAAATCAATCGCGACTCGCTACGATGCTAGGTTGATGCCTTGTTACGAAACGACGGACGAACTTCTTAGGCAATCGCAGGGAAAATTCCACGGCTGGTGTCTACATAAATCAATCGACTGTTTACCATCTACCTTAACCCTTAACCCACGGGCAGAGGCTCCCCAATTCTCTATCAAGCCCTATTTGAATTACGGACACAACACAGGCCCGACTTATATAAATAAGGATTACTGCTCCTGGCCAATTAGAAGTGCTTCCCTTGGAAATAACTACAGGGTTATTAAGTAAGGGCGCGAGACGCCTATCGAGTTTCCATTGTCGAAGCGACCCAAGGCCTTTCTTGACCCTTGTGTTTGCTTGCCTTCTGGATACCCTCTCACCCTCCAGCTCTCTTTCTCTATCTCTCTTTCTCTCTTGCGAAGGAAATTGTCGAGGGGTCCTATGCTGAATCGTAATTTCAATCGGTCTGCGACCACCGATAATTTATTTTTAGCTTGAATTTCCCCGTTAATTGAATTCACGTTAATTCCATTAGCCCTTTATCGACGTAGTCCCTTTTTACCTTTAGAATACTTCCTCTGTATCCTCAGTTACTCTCCAGTAGCTTTTCGCTTTTACTTCCTACCTCCAGTCCCTCTTACGGTTTCATCACTTTTTTTTCCTTTTAGCTGCTGTATCTGGAATTGTAGGTACTTCCGTATTCCTCGTACGACATGCCTTTTCCTCGTCCCTTGCCACTGTTGCAGTCACCATTGAGGCTTGTATCGCCGTCGCTGCTGTTTCTCTCGGTGAATTTTTTCCCAGAATCCTCTGCGCGAGGCGCGGGACGATAATACGAACAGGCAGACGAAACGCAACAGGGCGGAAATATTGTGAAATAGATAGATGGAGATAGGATTGCGTTCCGTGTCGGGGACTGGTTTTACCCCAAGTATCATCCTATTGGTTAGGTTAAGGGAGAGACGGATGTTCCCGAGGGTGCGGCTCCGTTAGGGTATACCAGGAGCGTGCATATACATATACACGTATATATAGGTGAGTGAACATTTGATCCAAAGAAATTTGTGCGTATTAAAAATATAAATTTTTCTTCCTTCCTATATACCCTGTGGTCCGAAATTGAAAATGCTACCCTTATCAGAAGGCTTTGCTGCACATTAGTACGATGTGATCCGCGAGATGACTAAAGGAAGATGAAAGGAAAAAAATAACGCATCAGAGCGGAAATACGCTGAGGAGATAAATATCGATGGGATCGTACCAACGAAATACGCAGAGTTCGTTTTTTTTTTTAAATTCGATGGAAATATTGGGAAACCCGTAGAGGCAACAGGGAAAAAATGTCTGATACGGCATAGCTAATAACGCAGGAAAATTGTATGCCATCTCAGACTACCGTTCCCTTACCGAGGGATGTACGAAACTTCTCAATCTGAATAGCGAGCCGGCAAATGGAATTGAAAAAGGAAATGAGACTTGTGCGATAATGACAGCCTCTGCTGTTGTATCGTCTATCAAATATAACGAGTGGGAGTGAGTTAGATAGTACAGTATAAGCCAAGATCTTTTGTTGTTTCATCCCTTTGATCCTTCAATTCATACGTCCTATACACATATTTCATCGTGAATTACAAAGGTCCCTAGTGAATTTGCTCGAGGAAATCGATCAGTTACATTTCCTGTATCACAATGGCCGAATAACCTTACAGGCAACAGGAAGAATCTGAACTAGGCATCAGACACATCGGGAACCCTAGAGAATTTTCGTATCCATTTATTCTTATCTCAAATCTACGACGTTCCCACGTGGAGCCTTAAAGCGTAGTAAGCTGTAATCTTCTGCTTGTATGAAAATAGGAGACTTCGCAGATCGGATGCTACTCAACACGGAAGCTAGCGCGATACTACGCCCCCACCCCCCTCCTCCCTCCTCCCTATCCCAATAGCGGGTTGCACAAGAAGGAAAAGGTATATACCCGGTACCCACCATACACATGTGTGTACAGTGACCAGGGTGCGAGACTCCCGTAGACGATCTTCCTCATGGGTGTTGGTGATGCACAGCAGTGGTGGATGCATCGTTAGGCCGCCGGGAATGAACGAGAGGAGAAGGAGCTAACGTGGAAGAGTAAAGGAGCGGAGGAGTCAGAGAGGCAGAGAACTCGAGAGCAGAGGGCAGGCGTGTTACGAGACCTCAGGAGCAAGCGAACGTCGGCAGATAGGAGGCGGCAGCCAGCAATTACTAGCTGGAATGTCTGGGAACGCGTGGGACTCGATCTTAAAGGCCTGGCGACAACGTATAGTTCATCCTCTCCCTGGTCTCTCTCTTTCTCTCCATTTCTCCCTCTCTCTCTCCTTCTCACTATCTCTATATACCACTGTCTCGCTCGCTCCCTCTATTTCCCTTAACCCTTGGATAAAGCTCCTCCCCGGCCCTTCGACTCCCCCGGCATCTACACGCGGATTACGAACTCGCTTAGGGTTTACTCCAAGGCAACACGCGTCTTCTCTCCGGATCCAAGAGTGGATCCTCCTCGTCCCTTCTACACGGAAGATCCCAGCCTCCTACCTACTCAGGCCTGACTCTCACGCGTTCTCCTCCTAGCTGCCCTTCGGCCCAACATCCCCAAAACTACCTACCTCGATATCCTTCGAGCGTTCGCCAAGATCAGAGTCTGTCAGGCCGCGTCAGCTCAGATTGTTACCTATCCGCCATCGATCGATCCTCCAAGGGAAGCTCGCTATTTAAATCCTACCGCAGTATATCGCTAGCCGCCACCTTACTGTTACTTTGCTCCTTTCGATGCTCCATCGGCACACCCCCCACGGACGGTCTACACGTTGGCCAACCTGGCTGTCTCTCGGATGCCATCGCTGTGGCTCTATGCCTTTCATCCTCCCACCACTTTGTAACCTGGCTCTCTAACGGCTCAAGGGCTACCTGTACAGTGTGTATATCTATATCGCTGATCCCTCGTTATATGCGAATCAGGGAAACAAGGTTAGGCTTGGATACTCTAGGAAGAGAATATTCTAAGGTTCTCTAGCTGCAGGTTAGACTCCTTGCGAACCTTGACTCCCTCGCGGTCAGCCTGGAGCATTCTGGGGCGTGGAACTCGATTAGCACCGGCGCGGTTCTCTATAGGTTATTGCGATCGATTCTACGATTACTCAATACTCCTATCGTTTCTATGTAAGCGACGTGGCTACGTACATGCATGACTTTCGTACCTGCCGGTTTTAACACTGTAGCTGCTTGGCTTGCCTATCTCTGGCGTCTGGCTTAGCCGCGTTTGTGCCATAGCCGCGCGCGAGATACTTTTCTCTCATTGTACTCTGCGTGCAGGCTGGTATCGCTTTATCTGCTGAACTCGATTCCCCTAACGCGCACGATATCTAGGCCGGACTGCGGACTACGAAAATCGAAGGCTCCCGGCTGACGTTCTACTGCAGCCAGGTGTGTACACTCTTCGTTTTCAAGAAAGGAACTCGAGCATTGACTTGGAATTTTTAAGACGGACGCAGCTTTCTCTCGTCATATTTCTCTGAGGTCGGACTGTGAGAAAGGGCCGAAATTCTAGTAAACTTGACGACCCACGGGTCGACTTATATGGTCCTTTCTTTTTTAGGTTAGACATTCCCTGTTATACGGACTCGTGGAAATAGGCATATTAAAGTTGATGCTCGTTTTCGTTTCACTGCCAGGATTTTAGGTTAGCTAGGTATGCATAATTCATTTTTCGTGAAAATAAAGGAAACCACGGTCCTCGGAATAGCGCAAAGCTCGACTGGATGACTCCGATGCTACGGAGATTACAGTAATTTAAAACGTTAGGAAAAATTTTCATTTCAATTTCTCAGCTATATTTATCCCGGAGACATCTCTTCCTGTGACATATATATGTGAGATGTATATAGCTATATACCTTCTGAGAATACCTGTCGTCAATTTTTCATCGAATCAAGTATCAATCCCAGATCTATTACGTGTAGCTACGAGCAATTCTCGAGCCAATCACTTCGTAGCATTCGGAAAGATACAAGAAGAGATCTATATAACCAAGAAAAAATTTGAATTTTAACATCAATCCGAATATCGAATTTTCTCCCATCACCGAGAAATGCCAACAGCGCAATTCGCAAGCTGGAATTGGCTCGACGTCATAGATAAAGCAATGTATACGTATGTACATGTAACTACGTAAAGAACAACAACACTCATAAAGAGGTAGTCGGTAGAAATGTCAGTGTTGTCATATAGTCAGTCTGTTTGTCTTTTTTTCCACGTTACGCCTCTATCGTGAGAAGATAAAAGGGTTATAGGCCACAGGGTGCAGAACTGTAGCGACTGGTGACTATAAGTAGGTAGTGACGGAACACTGCGAGAGAAGCCATAGAGAGGCGGGTAGACGTTAACCGTTCGTTACGTCGTAAAACAAAGTTCCGTAGAGAAAGCCCGGCAAAGTCGTTAAGGCGATAGCCAGGCTATGGTACGGACGTTAGAATTAAAACTTTTAATTAGTCGGTTAGAATTTCTTTCATCCGACTGCCGAACTTATAGGGAAGCATTCTTTCGCGTCGTGACGTCACGGAAGTCACAGGACGGAAATATGGCTAATGTATAGATATATCGAACACTGTTGGGGGAGGGTGCTTGGCTTGATTGTGGGTATGAGCATAGATAGTAAATATATATATATATATAGTATATCGCTGGTATATCGTGGTAGATTCTGGATACCTATAGCTATAAGAAGAATGATTGATAGAACGTCAAGTCCGGTAGATGTCGCGAACCGGCTATATTGGGGTCCGATTAATTAATCGAGGGCTTATACTCGTGTTTGTGGGAAACGACGCCATTGTATCTCCGCCTATGTTAACGATGAGTTACTCGCGGTCTTGCTAATCGTCACGCGGTCAAACTTTTCTCCATGGGAGATTAAAGGCGGCCATCTTGCGTCCTGCTGATCCGAGGCTGATGAGAAAATATTATCGAAAATCGGTATTTACGTGGGACGGTACTATACCGGTAAACGGATGCTGGATGTTACGTCTGGCTCATCCGTATACGGGAAGTGTGTTTTTTTTTATCGGTACTTTTTAATGAGAAAATCCATTTTGAATTTATCTCGAACGACGCTACGCCATCTTGGAAATGGGTTCTTTGACGTAATAAATTATTGTTGACCGATTACGAGTGCCTCTCTTGTATTCTTATGGCGTTTTTTTGCGAGGAGGGTATTAAACGGTATTAGAAGGAGGTTGCTGGGGGTTGGTAGGGGATGATTTATTCAGGGACAAGATGGGACGGATATTCCCGGTAGTCGATATTCTAGGGAGAATGACTCTCAGCCCGATTCTCTGTTGGACGCTTACGAGGGCTAATTACCATTTTCCAATTAAAAGTTGGAGTGGAAACGATGCGTGAGAAGAGAACGCGACGCGTTTTCATAGGGGACATTGAGAACTCGAGAGTTTGGTGTATGCTTGATTATAGGGCTGCTTGCGGCTCGATGGTGGAAGATGAAACGATGGAAAAAGTCTAGTGGAAAAATTCTAGGGATATAATCGGAAAAGTAGTGACCTCTGCCTCCTTGTACTACATGGTACTTTATAACGGTAAAGACCTTTGAGTATATTCTGTGTGTACGGAGCAAGAGTACCAATTAACATTATCCAATTAAAGCCGTCAGGCTGAAACGAGTGTGCTCGAGGGTCTTCCTAGTGAATCAAGGTCAAAAGGTTGGCAATATTGATCTGTAATGGCGCGTCCCTCCTTCTCATACAGGAACAATCAAATATCTTTCTAAGGATGTACGTATAACTACCTGTACATTATACATAGTGTTAAACCACATTCGACAAATCTATGGGTCCTGACTAACTCGAGCCAAAACAAGTTAATTACAATTTTCCAATTAAAATGCCAAACAGCCTCATAACGCCTCTGCAAATGGATGGCTTCAATCGGATTTTCATTATTGCCATACAGCGCGCTAATTTGCAACGGTTGGTATGCGCCACTTCGATCCCCATGCATTCGGTTGGCATTGCTTTCTCTCACTGTTGCCACTAGCGCCACCAAGTACAACTAGTACTCACCCGTATCAGTCCATCCCTTACTGCTGATTCTCCGTCCCGTTAAAAAGTCTATTCCGGTCTATAGCATCGGGCCGTCTATATCGTGGAGCGAATTGCGAATGTCGGGACTGCGAAAAACACTCGTCAAATGAGAGTCAAATGAATTTTCCCGAGAGACAACAAAAACTGATGCTGAACCAAACAGAAAAAAAAAAGAGGTTAACAATGGCAATCCCGTCGGTGGACACATTGGATTCTATGGTTACTCGGAGCCCCTGCTGTACGTTATACGTAACCATCGGGTTCAGTTAATTATTGTCGAGGTACTGAATTCTCACTTCCGGCTGGCAGCCGCGGGAATTTTCAATTTCAGATATTTCCGTGGAACGTCTACGTTTGAGGTTAGAGAGGCGATTATTAAAAATTCATATCTGGGGCTGGGGCAACGTAATAATGCATCCGCGTGTTCACGTCCGCGCTGAAGTTGGCCTTAGGTACTCACTCTGGTGGGTACCGCCTTCTTCAAGGGTACCCTAGTCCCTATCGATATTGCAGAGGGTACGTCGTTGGGACCAACGAAATTACAGCAACCCTCTTTCAACTCTGTACTACCTCACACTCGCGTATTTCCTCCCTTTTATTCCTCTCGTCTAACCCAAACCTTTTCTCACTCTCTTTCCCTATCTTCGTCTCTCTTTGACTTTCCATCCACGCTCTGAAGTTCGCCCCTTTACGAAATCGCGTCATCGTTTCGCCGGGATCTCTCGATTCTACTACCCCCCTATATATCGGCTCGAATTAGTTTCCAAGACATTTTCCCTTCCGCTTCCCCGACATGGCAAATTTATATATCTGTATACAAATGTGTATATACATATATTGTATATATATATATATATATATAAACATGTCAAAGGGCAGTTTCCAGGACATGCGGCATTCACAATGGCAAGCGAATGTGTTTTTTT
>JARPRH010000708.1:2252601-2272781 GCA_031763665.1 Calameuta haemorrhoidalis
CATGGGAAGATTAATTACCAGTGCCTCGCCTTGGGATTCCGTCGACTTGACGTTGAGATTTCTTTTTCCATACATACAGACCGACACCTAACGTCGTTCCGGACGAGTGCACGCGGCATAACCAGTAAGCGTCTCCGTTTCATTAATAATCCCAAGTTGATAAGAGCTTTCACCAACAAATCACAATGAGTACCAGCGATTGGTCAGAAACTCCATTGAAAGTTAACCAGATTTTAAGTCGGTCCTTGCTATTATTGATGATGGATGCGTACATGACTTTATGAGATATGTCACGTTAGTTTGACCATATATACATATATACTATATATATACACACATGGTTATACTCGAATCCCGAACAGCGTAGTTATCAGTTGGTATTCTCTCTTCTACTAAAAGGAACCACCCTGATAATAGGTAGTAGCTGTTTTTAAGCTGATACGTTAAAGTACGTTGCTGATAAGCGTTAACAAAGAACACCGAAGTGACATCCTGAATGTTAAATGACAGTTAGGTGTTACGAGTTAGTTGGAGACTCTTTCCGTGTACTATCTCTTCAACCTTGCTACCGTATATTTCTCAGTCTCTCTGTGTTCCTCTGTAAAAGGGGATCCGCGACCCTGGAAGAGACCTCCGTCACGGAAACGTCATCCGGGAGGACTCAGTCTCTGCGATAAAGAGAGCTCGTCTGAAAAAGTAACCAAAATTGTGGAAAGCGCAAAGGCACCGTCCACGTCATCATCAAAGAGTCTCTTGGGTTTCTCAGTGAAGACGATTTCACATAGAAACGTTTCCAGGTACAATTTCCTCCGGGTCGACAATTTCCGTCGAGAAGAGGGAACCACGAAAAAGCCCTTAGTACGCGGGTAGCGTCGTCTCCGCGAGATGATATACTTTAAATGAAGACGTCGTTCTTTCATGGACGCCCACAGGACGCTGCGACCGGAACAATTTCTTTAACGTCGAAAATTTTCGCATCGAGCGACGTCCATGGTAAAAGGCGACACGTTTATACGTACGTGGCGGACAAAAAAGAGGGTTGAAATGATTCTCCATAATACTTTGAGCATTTTAAACTGTGCCGAATGAGAGGAGTCTTGAAGTTGGGGGATATAAGTCTGTATAGTGCTACGTCGACGAAAGCTATTCCTCTCAGCATCCTCTTGGCAAATACAAAACCGGATCTCGCTGACTCTCCATCTCCCTGGGATAGTCCTCGCTTTTGTTTCCGAGCTCCATCCTCATCCCTTACCTTACACAGTAACGTTTCTTATAGCCTTCGAAGACCGACCCAATTTCCAGCCGTCCGAGCAAAACGTTCCTCGTCCCGGCAGTGGATTAATCGTCCTGAAAGTGTCCGGAATATCTAGCGACATCTCGACAAGGTGATATAGAGGAAGGCACAGCCTCGACCAACCGATTTTCGCACGGACCAGGTCGAGATAAAGAGGAGCCGGTTGAATGGAATGAAAGAGGGCGTTAGGATAAGAGGGAAATCTAGATATCCGGAAGATAAACGTGGTGAACAAGAGCAAGAAGAGGACGCTGATGAGAGAGCGTGGAGAACGTTCGAGAAAAGTGGCGCGCGAGGAGCAGCCGAGAAAGCGCAGGGAACAGATTGGTTGTTGTTTTAGAGTTAAGCCCCTTTGCGCACGTTCACGACACGACCCTGGGGGTGGGAAATGACTGGGAACCCGGCTCGTACCATACTCTATACCTACCTTAGCCTTCTGCTGGGGTAGGGAAAGCAGCCTGAGGGTTGGCAGGGCCGTGCGGACCGGGCCACGGCTTAGCCGGTCTCCCGGGGGCCCCTCGTGACCCAACCATAACCCACCGGCCCTGGCCCACCCTACTCCACTCCACTCTACTCTACTCTACTCTACTACCACCACCACCACCACCTTCTCATCCACCACTGCCTCCAACTCCAACTCCACGAGCAGCAACCACCTCCGCCACGTCCCCATGCGAATCAATAGTGCGTAGTCGCGCCGTGCCGAGGCGAGGCAGCCACCCGATGACTCCCGAAGCCTGCCGATCCACGATACGGAACTGATGCGATCGACGAGGTTCCTCGAGAATTTTTCTCCCTTTTATCCTTCTCTTGTCTCCTCTCTTCTCTTCCTCTTAAACATTCCTCTCTATCCTTACACCGTCTCACTAGACCTCCTGTTTTCACTCTAGCTCTTACCTACTCTTACCCTCGTCTAACCGTGGACAATTTACCGACGGCGCCGCCACACGAAAGACCCTCCGGCCACCCGTCGGGATTCTTCAGAATCTTTTTTCTTACCTCCGAGCGAATTCTTCGCTCTTTCGTAACACTTGGCCGGAAGATGATGGCACTCTGCTAGCGAGTTCATGCCAATGCTCGAGGTACGATACTAAAATGAATCGACTGTCGGTGAGCTTGTAATTCATGAATTTTCATGGTAATTTAAAATCGTGCTGAACGATCCAGCTTGGATCAGGCAATCTCAGGCATCGTTGACACGGCACGGGTCAATGCACAGTGGATGCTGGACATGAAATTCACCATGCTTCTCTGATAATGCCGTTTGTCGTGACGTCCTAACGGTGACAGAGTCGGGGTAGTCTCGAGGACCTCGAGAGCGGATAATATTGCGTCTAGTGGCGGTATAGGATAGGTCGATGAGCAATACCGACTGTACTACCTGTTTCTACTAGTGACTACCGGGACTGTATACAATGAGAATACCGAGAAAGGGAACCGACGCGAGAAACAGAGAGAATGAGAGAACGAGTGAGAAACTAAAGAGAGTCGCTAGCAACCCCGGTATAGAAACCAAGAGAGAATACCGCCCCCAATGAAATTCGGTATGGCATGCGCAGTGGCTACTGCGCCGACTCTGCAGGAGGTTCCTGGTCCCATTGATGGCGTGGCCGCGCGCGCGACAGTCATCCTTCCATTTTAATAACGTCTGGCACACTGCCCCGTTAATGTCCGTGTACCCCCTTATCTTCATCTTTCGGGAGGGATGAAATTGATTTAGAGCGGCGCACCCGCAACTGGTTGTCTGCCTCCGGGAAAACGGCTCGGGAACCGCGTCGATCCCAATTGCTATAGGAGACCCAGGAGGTGATCCGTATTGACCAGGGTCGGGGTAGCTAATGGTTTCGAGGACATCTACTAGGGTACTCAATGACTTCATTCCTGGACAAGGTCCTTGGATTTGGAATAACATTGTCGTCAGGATGCTACGGAGACGACGCTTCTAGTTTCCGGAACTCCATACTGCCTTCCGGACGAAAGTCCCCTTGCCATTGACGGGCTATACCCCGCTTATAGTTTGGATTTATAATTCCATCCTTGTTTATCATTACATCAGGATACAATTGCGACTTTCTGTACACTCCTTAATGACTTGTATCACACTTTCATTGGATTACGCTAGACGGTGAATTATCCGTAAATCTACAAATTCGATTTAGCATCACTTCCGGAATAGCGCCGGTATGGTCTTCTCGCCACGTGAGTAAGGTCTCGGCTTCGGGCTACTCGTTAAAAATGTAGTAAAAACGGCACTAACTCGGTCTGTCGTACGACTCCTTGAATCATTCACTACACTCTCCGGCCCTGCTAGGTAGGTATACGAGTCTCCGGGGATTGATCTCCGGTGCCTACAGTCGGTAGCGGTCCCATCAAAAACGAAAGGGGTTAGTAGACGAGATGGACAAGGAGGGACGGGACAGACGAGGAAGAAAGGTACTGTGGCGGAAGATAAAACGGGAACGCGAGACTTGGGGGAAGAAAAGTAATTTGCGAAACGTCACTCGATATTCTTTGTTTCGATCGTCTATCTATACCTCTGCTCGTTTAATTGGTACGGCGTGTCGGACAGATTTCCTAGCTGTTAGCACCAGAAGGCGTTCCAGGCTACGGATATATATCGATAATAAAACTAGACTCTATCAATTCTCTCTGCTAGGAATATTATGTATATATATATATATGGTTTTCCCTTCCCATGTTATTATGCATTTATTTTTTTCTTTAGCTTATCCCTGTATTAATCCAGGCACTTTGACAGATCGATCCAATGCGTGACCCATAGATACAGAAGTACTCGACTTCTTCTCACCATCTAGTATAGGAGGATCTGATATGAGATTTACAATTTCCCACACTCTTGGCTCGAAACTGGACTCACTTTATCAGCATTTATCCAAGATTTACGAAGGTTTTGCCAAGTCGCAAGAACGACATTAATTTGGACTTCCGATAACACCTTGACAAATGGGATTATCCTTGATACTGGTTAATTCGCTTTTATCGTTACTCAGTACCTGGAGAAATAGCGTAAAAAATTTCATAATAATAAATATCGAAGAATAAAAATGATGAAAGTCGACACTTTATCTCTACGTATCCTATATCTATCCAACTAAATTCTCACGGAAGGATAATCCTTGATTTTCACGTGAACTGATGCAACGATATCTCTGGTATACGTATATGTATACAGTAACTGGTTTTACATTTTCATAAATGACTGTACCAACTGCCAGAAGCTTTTCCGTCAATGAGAAAATGCAGCGGACTCACCCGTCAGCCACCCAACTAGCCAGTCAGCCTACCTAACCCTACGTAATCTGCTGAACCGGTAATCTGCAATTGACGTAGAACCCTGTCCGTACAAATCGCACGAGTAATAGGTATTCGATCAAAGTGCCTAATGTTGCGAGGACCGATTGCCGATCGGTTCGATGCGGGTTCGGTCGATTCGTTTTTACAGGCTTTCAATGTATTCCTCCCTTGAGTTCCATATGCCGTGTCTATCGCTCGGCTGCCATAGTATCCATCGCCGATTCATTTTCCTCTATTGCAGCGCACACTAGCTCGGGGATGGGGTGAAAAGCTGTAAAATAAAATAGGGGAGAGACGTGAACGACAGTAAAAAAGCGACAACACAAAATTAACCACAAAGCCGTCCTGCAGTTTCTCTTTCGCTGTTTTTCAATCCTGTTTTATACAGACACATTTTATTCTTTTTATACATACTAAATTTCTCCTTTAACGTTACATCCGCCGCCATCAGTCGTTCTTTGCCTGATTTGATAATCACTTCCGGCGAACCAAAAATCCTACACAACGGTCTGCCTCTGCCTCTGGAAACGTTATTATCGGGACATTCGACTCGTAAATTCGCAAATAGAAATGAAGACGCGTTACGTGGGATTAAATATTTTCCGAAGGTGTCTCAGGTGTATAAATCTCAAGATATTGAAGAGCGAAAGTACTTCGGCGCTACGTCTTTTCGTAAAATCGAAAGGCGCACAAAAGAATGGTCCCTCCCTCATCCTTTGCACCCCTTCGCGAGAACCGCATCCACTCGCCTAAGTGGTAAGCGGGTTACGGGTTTGGATGCTGCACAGTGATGACTGGCGAAACGGAAAGAGCTTTCGAAAAGAAGGATGTCAAAGGCTTTTCTTATCCTTTTTTTTCACCTTCCCTTCTTCTAGTCCGATACCTACGCGTTTCTTTAGAATCATCAGATTTTACGCGAAGGAGATACGAGGTGCTCTCCCTCTCTTTCACTCGTTGGATGGTTGGTTCGGTTATTTCGACGCGCTTCCCACTCATCCTGGAACCCGTCGGTTTATTATTCGCGCCTTCATGAAAAAAAAAAAATCGTATCTTCCCATCTGCTACATTAAAGCCGTAATTTGTTCTGAAAGCTTCGCTCATCATATCTCGCGTTTCCCGTTGCGTGGCCACACAGTAAATGTGCGCTTCCAGAGATACCTACCTGTGTGCTCGCAATATGTACTTGTGCACGAGGAAGTGAGTGTGTGAAGACACATGAAATAATAAAGGCACACTCACAGTGTCGTTTTACTATCGTTATACGGATATGTAATACAAAAATCCAGCACGGTATCATTGTAATAAAATAGTAGTACCGCAGTAAATATTTGCGTGGGATTGTTTGAAATTTTGAATTTTTTCAGCAAAAAATTTACCTCCATGAGTTTTACGCCTGTTTTACACATCCGTTAATACGGCCCTGACTGTTCCCGTCGTTCTAATCGTTCGTGGGGATTTAACAGCGACGATATCGCCTTTACTCCTCTAGTAGCGTTAGAGCCCTCAGCGACTATACGATATTACGCTAATTCGAAATGGCGTTCGTAGGTACAACACGCGAGGTAGAAAAACGTCGAGGAAAATAGAATTTTCAGCAAGGACCCGCTCGTTAAGCTGAGTTTATGGGAGCTTAGGGTGCTTAAGGTGGTAGTAGTGGTGTCCTCGCACACCATGAGAAATTGGAAGCCAACTTTAAGGTTCTATGTGTATACGAACATATTAATGCGAATTTTGTCTGCGTATACGTATATCTATATATGTATACATATACACGCTCTCTAGTTCCGTACGCTTCTTCAGCATGGTGCTCTTATCGGCTTTATATATGTGTATATATACATATATACACGGACCTAATATATTCTTTTAATCAGTGCTCGATTCATGCTTCTTTATGCGGCCTTATATATTCCACGGTGTAATATAAATTTGCGCGTCCTTGCGGCAAAGAGCTACCGAGGGATGAGAGCGAAGGGTAAGGTTGGTCTGTCGTTGAAGGGCGCAAAGAAAGCAAAAGGGAAAAATGATTGGGCCGAAAAGTGAGATAGACATGAGAGAACGAGAGAGATCAGGCGATACGTTTCCAGTAGATAGTACGTAGGTATACCTACGTATAGGGAAGAGGGTTGCCGGAAGTGGAGACAAAAAGGGCCAGGAAAACGAAAGAAGGACGCTCTAAAATTCGATATTCTCAATTTCGTGATGGCTCAGCCCCATGCTGTTCTTAATGTCATGATTACGATAGGAAACGTTTTTAGGTCCCTCGCGAGCAGTTTTACGGGTATATTGTATGCTGTATGCATTTTTATGCTCACGTACATATGTGTGTATACACATACACATAAGAATACCCATATGACGATTGGTCGGTTCGTAGCACTTGATATCCAGCATCCCTTTACTTCATTATTCCTCTTTATTTTTCATCCTCTTCCCTAACCATAGACAATGGGCTTTGTCTCGTTGAAATAGCAGCATCCTGTCCAACTGCGACTATATCATGGCTGCTACGGCAGATAGCGCCACTGTTTTCTTTCACGCGAGCAATCGGGCATGTCTCGCTATCTACCCGACTGATAACAGATATCACCGGGGCACTTCCTCTGTCTGGGATCATTGAAACGTTTTCCGCCGTCTCTAGCATCTAACCGAGAATGCTTTACTCTTCCTCGGCAAGATTAGCGAGACTAGGATAGTTTTCCCTCTTCCTATATCTGTGTTATTATAAATCTGCCCCGCAGCGTCTCCTACGGATACAACTGGAACTACTAATGGATGTATATAAGGAGGCATCGCTCATTAAAATAACTGGATAGAAAATAAAAAGTGCTCGAGTCAGCACTGGCAAAACTTCGCTAGAGACTCGCAACACGGTAACGAATCGTTACGCTAATTAATTACTGCTTGCCGCTGCTTTGACGCCCCATCTCGGCTTCCCCCTATGTACGTACGTTTCCACGTATTTTCCATGCCCGAGCACAACACGACTTCACGATCGCATTCGTAACTTTTGCTCTGCTGACACGTGTTACTGTAATGTCGATTGTTCACTGTTTCGTATCAACCGTAATTCGCCCTTTTTGGGTTATACATTTCTATATGTTAGAATGGCCACTAGGGGGGAGAGACTACCACGTGGGTGGTAAACAATGTATTCCACCATAGCTGTATATAATGTACTTCAGTATACATGCCGTCTGTGCGATAGAACTCGGCGAGATCTCCATTCATTTGAAATTGCATACTGCTTCGAGTTAACTTCGCTTTTGGCTTCCTTTCGTCTCTCGATTCTGTGTCGGGTACGTCCACCAGCCCTCTTACAATTTTGCCCCCTCTTATAGCAGTACAACCAACAACCCCCTTGAGTAAACACATGTGCGTGCCCATCGCCTCCTATTTCAGCTTCCTAGGGTTGGCAGCCCACATCCGTTCCCTTATTCTCTTGAACGTTATCTACTTGTCCTGGCTCTGGCCTCCCTCCCCCCACCCCACTCCACGTCTAGTCGCAGGCCTCTCGACCCAGCACGGTTATATTTTTTACCGCTATAGGGTGATCGAAAAGTAGTGTGTGATACCTTGTGTACCAACCTCGGTAAATAGTCCTTACAATCGATATACAGTGTGTATATACTAAAAGTCTTTTCACATTGACAATGAGATCAAAACGAGGGATCTTTGAAACCCTGCAGCCAACCTTATGACACGTAATTTTCTGTACCAAATTTTCGGATGCCTGATTTATATGAAATACTGACACTTTTTTAAGAATATTTGTCAACGTGTCAAGCATCGAACGGGATGTGTCCCTTGTGATCAATTGGTCGCTGCTTTTATTAGCGCTTGACGCCGAGTCCGCGCGACGTCCGTACTTCTTACTTAG
This sequence comes from Calameuta haemorrhoidalis, assembly GCA_031763665.1. NCBI lineage: Eukaryota > Metazoa > Arthropoda > Insecta > Hymenoptera > Cephidae > Calameuta > Calameuta haemorrhoidalis. The sequence goes on from JARPRH010000708.1 coordinate 2,261,091, forward strand.
GGCAGACCGCCGTAAGCTAAGAGGCCAGTTCCCATATATACACGCGCTCGTTACTTATGGGCGCGTACGCAATACGCAAATAAAACAAACCCGCAGGAATACACGCTACGAGAACGCGTAGTTTGTTTGCTCTGACATGGAGCCGCTAACTCACGGCGGCTTTTCGTTTTACGAGTCGAAGCGGAAGTAGCTCGCTCTACCTGTTTGTCGGGAGACCAAACCCGTCTGGCGAATAATCCACCGTTGCGATCTCGATCCTCATACCTTCGTCCCTCTTCTTATTATTCTCCTTGAGATTCTCGAAATTCTTTAAGAAATCCTTTACTGTCTTCTTACGTGATATATTCAAACTGCCGGTACAGTGTCGCCTGTATTATAACTCGTGGCTCGTTTTGCAGCTGAGTTAGGAATAGGATGAATTCACACAGTGTCAATGGCATAAGGGCGCTGTACCTGAAGTCTCATAAGTATTAAAGCCACCGTGAGTACTCGCCCGATGAAATTGAGTCTCGGCTACACGTCAAAGGGAATGCCTTGTAATTAACCATAAACTTTCCATAGGACACGCCTTACCAGGTTCAATTATTGAATCTCTCGAGGTACATCGTCAATCCACAGCTGATGGGATGCTTTGTCTTTTCAATCTAAACACACCCCCGATTGGATTTCACTTTGCGCCTTTCGCTCGTTCTCGCCCGTACTTTGCCGGAAAGTCTAATAGCAGGAAGTCGAGTCGAACTAGAAATCTCGTAGTTCACTTTTTAAAGGTTAGACCATCCACCGTGTTGTACTAAAATTCTTTGGACTCTATACCCCCGTTATCTCTACTAATGGTAGTAGGGATTCTCGTACGAGAACATCCAGGCTTGAACGTACCCGACAAAATGCACTTCGTGTCTCTGCATAATTATTCAACATTTTGCCACTGGACAGTAACCTCTCTGACGTAACGCGTCAACGAGATACGATAAATTCTCACCGGGATGGTATTTCCACGTGACAGCAATCGCACAGGGATACCAACCACTGCGTGGCTCTAGGGATATGTGAGGTATGGAAAATGATTTTACAAGTATGTAGAAGCTGAAAAGAGATGGGATGGATGAAAAGAAAACGAGAGGAGGAGAAAAAATAGAAAAATTCTGAATAACGGAAAGAGAGGACATCCGATGAGTGTCTGGCTTGGTATCAAGAGTTTGAATGGGGAATGGCCGTGGAACGAGAGGAATAGGTATGCAAGTGAAAACAGACAGATTGGAGAGAATGAGACAGAACTAGGCTGTTAGCCATTGTCGAAATAGCTAGAAGGCTTATAAGAGAAAGAACGTGATCGGCCAGCACGCGAAGAGAAAGACCAGGTTAAAAAAAAAGAGCGACCGAGAACCTAACCTGAAAATTGGACTGGCGCGCCCGTATTGACTTTAGCCGATGGACAGGGAGAAAAGCACGATTGGCATTCGATAATTAGTCGTGTTGGAATTGCCCGGCGATACAACACTGGATTACCCACAAGGTGATCGTCCGGTTAGACCTTTGATCTACGTATTAATTACATATTGACATGCATATGCGTATCTACGAATGATTCGAGTCACGTGACAGACAACGGCTCTTGTGTCGTTTTACGTAATGGTTAATCCTGTAGAGAAGTAGAAGAACGTGTAACTAACGACAGAAGCAAACTGCACCGGTGTTCATAATGGTCGTGAGAAGTTTTCTTATGCTTCTTAAATTTCTTTTTTTTTTTAATATCTTCTTCAAACTAGTTGTCCGCCACTGTAGATTGCCCTGAAGGTACTCTAGAAACTTTCCTCTTTTACATCAGACAACTTGACTGGCCGATCTCGACACAGGCACTAATGCCCCTCCTTCTTCATCATCTTCATCCACCATTATTTTGACTCTTTACTTTATTTCCTACTGCCGTCTAGGGTTCGTCTGGTATTCTGCTTCATTTTTCTCTATCCACTCTACGGGATCTAGCGGGTGTGCTTCGTCCTGGGGAAAGTATAACGCTCGTCTTATTGCATCAAGAGAATGCAAATAATTGTACGTCCGAGAGTGTACAGACTATGTACAGGATGGCGAGAGTGCAGTCTGGAATGCAAATAGAGCTAACTATAGTCCTACCAGGATGGAACCTCTTGTCTAGGTGATTCGTCCTGGGGCAGGAGATATCTTCAGGGTCTCGAAGCCTGTATGTAATACTGTGTATAGAGCCAGCAAATCCTGCCATATGTAAAGCCATACCGTTCGCATATCCCATTAGGTATTCCGCAACCTTTTTCAGGCTATCTGAGGTTCGCTTTTTCCTTCTCTCTCCTACCTACTCAGGTTAGCTAATAGATCACTATTTACTTAAAAATCTTTCGCAAGACATTCAACTTTTGTACGACATGCGTCTACCACTTTCTTGTGTACTTAAGACATATTCTAACGATAAATCATACTTACATGTGTATACATAATAAATTTGACAACGATTTGTCAAAGTCATTCGCACAGACGATGACGTCAGCCCAGAAGCCACATACGACTAAACTATATAATTTTTTGGTTTATCATTACAGAAGCTGCAAACACTCGGAGAGGATTTCTGCGGATTGGATGTGAACACACCCTTAGGTGCCCAGGAAGCCATCACCGCTGTTCCGGTTTTAACCTTCGACACGCTTCTGACAGCTGTCGCGGCGACTTCCACCGGCGACTTTACAGTCGTCTTCCTCGGCACGCACAAAGGCCACCTCAAGAAGGTTGGTATCGTAATTATAAAATTAATAGTCAATTCATCAATCCACCCATCACCAATATAATCGTCGAGGAAGTCAGCGGTAAGGTCCAAAGAATTTTCCACTAAGCGTGCCCTATCTCCATTACAAAGTTTACCACGCGATATTGTTACTGCGTCTGTATATAGCAGCCAGGGCCGTAAGCATAAAGGCCGCATCGGGAGTGCGCGGCGTCGATCGCGCTTCAAGCGTTTCCTCTACGTTATACGGTGATGGGAAATGGCAAAAAGTCGTCTCCCCCATTACGTGCCGCTAGATAGGCAACGCCAGCCCGTTTATCGAGTATTGTCTGTGTGCACGCGCTCGTTGTAAAATCAGCAACGTTATACACCCTCCTTTTTACTTTTATTCTTTACTTTTTTTTTCCCCCACGTATATAACGTTACTCTCTTGCCTTTTCCATTTGTATCCATTTTCCATTTTTTTTTCTCCAAGTCTCCCTTTCCGTTTCCTCCCGTTCTCTGGTAATTATACGCGTCCCGGTGCAACGGCCTCTCATTGTCGCTCTGACGTTTTGAATCATGCGCGTAGGCGGCAATCACCAAGAGATTGTGATTAATTAAGAATCATCTAATTAAACGAGAGTTCTGCCATGATACCCACCCCTACGTCCCCTACAACCCCTTCTACTCCTCTATTTCTATTCCACTACTGCAAATCTCTTTTAATAAAGCACCCGGAAGACCGTCCCAATACGGACTGGATTTACTTGCTTTCTTCTACCCCCCGTACGCCAATTCCGTCTCCAGGTAATTACATATAGGTGCGTTAAGAGTCTCACGCGTTTCTCGCATTCTGGGACCATGTGATTAATAATCGGCGCATTGTTTGCCCAGTAGAAAGATTTCGACGGTTACACGCTTGGTATGGTTACCACCGCCTTTACGCCACCGTTGATTCATAGCCCGTGCGCCTCCTGCGAGGATTATAATTAATAATCGCTCTCCTCGCTCGAATGCCGACTCACTTAGTCGGCTCGATAAGTAAAAGGTCTCTCTCCTACGTGTAAGGGGGGTATACCTGGCGCTGTATACGGATCGCATTAATTGCCATTCGAGAGATCATAACACGGAGATCGGTATTGGATGAAGGATCGTAACTTGATTTTTATTCTTAGACGTCCGGAACATTTTAAAGGCTTAGGATGAATGTTCCCTACGGACGCGCAGGTATACAGTATAGGATATATAGAATGACTTGTATGTGAAATCAATTTGTCTATTGATTAATATTACTCCCGCTAGACTCCACTGTAGCTTGAGTACTACTATCTCCTGTTTCTTCGGGAATTCGCAGAGAGTTTCAGGAATTTGCTACCTCGACTTCGAGTTTACCCTTTTGTTTTTGGAAGGTCTTTGCTCGACTATTGGATCATGTTGCTCCGGATATAACTAGGTGGAACGATGAGAAAATTCTTCTGCTAGTGCTTCTAGAACGTTGGGATTTATCGAATTTTTGGAATTCTCTATTGGTCTAAAAGAAGGATGGAAGATATATATATATATATTGTACACAGAATAAGACATCCCTTCTTGGCAAAAAGGAACTTCCGGCGTACGGAAGTAAGTATACACGTGTCGTAGAAGACAGGCGAGTACGGTGTGTCTGTTGCATCTTGAAAATGGAAGCTAAGACGTTCTTAATCTGCGCTTAAGTAAAGAGATCGAAAGAATAATTAAAACGGTGAAACGAAAGACGATTGCAAAGCTTTAAGCTCCGGCTGATCCGTGGGATAAATAGTCATCCGATTGCGAGTTGGGTGTTCAGTGGTACGGATGAAAGGTAGAGAAAGCGGAAAAAGTGATATAAAAAAAAGAATAAGAATTAAGACGAAATTATTCAAATTACTCGAAATTAGTAAAAGCTGTCTTTATGTAAGTGTATTCATTTAGTCGTCAATTAATTTTACAATCAGTGCACGCCTTCTGTCTTTTATCGCTTATCACGACTTCCCTTCTGCTATCGGGAATGGCTCGTCCGTTATCGTGCTGGCATACATTCCTTTCTAAAGGGTGAGCTTTCAGGAGCACCTTGAGACCATCAAGAAGTACTTGAGTAGGTACTCCTCCTATTTTTGCCTGGACGAGCCGCTCGTATGCTCGCGCGCTATGATAAATTTATCAAAGTGCCTTGTGGCGTTCTCTTGGGTACTATCGAAATTCGTCGAAACGTCCTCGGGACTTGGCTTCCGAAGGAAGGAGAAATGGAAAAAGAAAGAAAGAAAGTGGGTTTGCGCAGAGCCAGTTGACGATTAGATAACCTGATCTTCCATAAATAAACTCCGATAGGAGGTTTCTTGCAGACGCCGGTCTAACCCAAGATTTAGATTACAAGACTGAATAATTTTTATTATAATATATATTATTCCTACATGCTAAATATACTTTTCGTACATGCGACATGTAAATTTTATTTTGAAAATAATTTTTTTTATTACTGTACATGACGTTCATCGATCAAAGCTGTGGGTGCGAGTTTTCTTTTTGAAAAAAATTAAAATTTGCTAAACTTTAATCAAACTCGGCACTGCGCACAGTATACGATTTTAAATAAGATTTCTACTTGCTCTCTGTCGATGTATAACGATACACAGAGCAAGTTAGCATACCGATAATAAATTTGCAACTTCGAGTATTGATCTTCGCGAAGAAGAGATTGTAGTGAAATTGTTGACGCCTACGAAGCGAGTACCCGACAGGTAGGCGCCGTCGACTAGGCGCGTGCCGTTCACCATTAGCAAGGCCTTGATCGGTGAAACGTTCTCGGTTTTAAAAACTTACAAATCGCAACAATTAATCATTCAAGTAAAATCTCCCAAATAAAAAGACTTACCGTATTTGAATCAAGCAAAAGCCTACCGTAGGAATACTTTTTAAAGAATACATTACGCTTCGCGACTTATGAGACACCCGATATAATGAAGCTACATAGGCGCAAGATCGCGGAAGTCATACGGGGCCTTCGTAAATATTCCTTGTTCCTCGTGTAAAATATATACGAATTTCATCGAGAGACCATCGAAATCCCAGAACCTGTATAGGATTCCATTTTGAAAAGGACGATTTCGCGTTTCTCGATTTTACCGTTTTACATCTCGTGCGTAATTTCCTTCATCCTATCATCCAATCTCTACCCTTCCCCTGCCGCGACCCTCATCCAGATCTCGAGCACCGCTCCAGACATTAAAGTCCTCTAAAGCCTTCCGCTCTTGCGTCGCCATTCTAAATAAAACGGAAAGTACTCATAAAGACAATAATAACCGATAGGCATGAGTTCGCCTAGTAGCTACTGGGTAAGGGTGCTGCAACCCCCCTCGCCCACCCACCGATCCACGGAGGTTATAAACTTTAAGGACAAAGTCGTTTGTTTCCCTTACCCGGTAAAGATTTTTCTTCGTGTCCACCGAACGACTACCCTAAACGTAGACCTTTCTACCAGAGTACCTGGAAATGGATCAAAGATCCTCACGACGCTCCTTCCAATCATCAGCCAATAACAATTTCTTACTCTTATTCTCATTGTAGTTTCCACTTTGAAACTTTTCTTCTCTCTCTCATCCATTTCTATCCGTTACTCCTCAGGGACGATCTCTCGTGGAAACGATTCGGTAAGACCTAACCTAACCTCCTTATCCGGATCGAATTTTTCGTCCAGTGAACCGTCTTCCCGGCTCGAATCAGTTCCCAGGCTTTCGAGGCTCGACTTACGCGACCTATGCCCGACGCGTACCTAATGGAACGATAGCTCGACTTGGATACTACGCGAGTCAAGTCGTGATATATATATATATAATGTCTGTTTGCCACGTATATATATATATATATATATATATAGAGCTTGGACTCGTATCGATCCACTTTGTGCCATCTTGAAGGCCAATTTTTACCCTTCCTTCAGGACATCTTCTCTGAATCCGTTTTTTCGTCATTATATCTATTACCTTGTTTTTTTTCTTCTTCCACCGTTTCCCCTCGCACTTACAATTCTTTTCTTAACTCCTTCATTATCTCTCTCGGGATCTTCTTCTAGGCTTGTTACAATCTTTATCCCTTTGAAACGACCTCAAGGATACTCGCGACTCGCAGAACATTGCTCACGGGGACCACCATCGATAGGTTAGTGGCCTGTTAACTTCCACGTCTTGGCAAGCGTACAATTACCGTACTTAGCTCTTTAAGGAAATATGTTGAACCAGATGCCGAGATACGGCCGCTACAAAGGAAATCTCGCAGAGTTCGGAACGCTTTAACTGTGCGCGGAGGGCATTTAAGCCGATGCAAAAGTACGTAGCCGCGATACGTGCCTCTGGCTATTCGATAATTAAACCAGTCATTCGTGTAGGCTCTAGGGTCTCTGCTTTCTGCTTTCCGTCCGCTTTGCCAGGTTCGTGCGCGCCATTCCTCCGCCACGTATTCTCTTCCTCTCCGCGTCCGTCTTGCTTCCTAACCTGTCACTGGTTTTCCCCTGCTCTCGAGACCGACGACTAAAATTGACTGACTCCTCGGCTTTAGTATTTTTGTACCGTTCTGGTTTGCTCCTGGCGAGCGCCAGCGAGGGCGAGCGAGAGCGAAAGAGTTTTACCGAAAAGGATAGGACAAAGAAAGCCATAAGACACGTCTGCGGCATCTCGCGAACGTTTAGCTCGATAGATCGACTATACGTAACTGACGAATAAATAGAATGTTTCTTGAATATATTTTCAAAAACAGAAATCACGCACCGTCAAGACTCACTCGTCGCATCCAATTAAAATCGTTCGCCGAGTCGGTATCACCGTAGCGCAAGATTCGAACATGGCGCGATTTAGCTTGTCTGAAATTCTTGTCATTCCCGGAGCAAAGGTATTTCGGGATCAATACACGGGCGCCGAATGGCATGCGTTTATTACACATACAAATTGACATTTTTTTTTATGTAGATAAATGATCAGAAATCCTGGCTATTCTTTTTTTATCGATTCCTAGTAATAGGCTTATCGGGCCGGTCAAACGTTATATTCTCCCATACGCTCAACTAGATGCGTATCGTCTACACGGCTCGTCCATTAGCTACTTGCCAAATTGAACGTCTAACGTTATATTTCCCTTGGAATTTCCAAGTCGACACGGATAAAATTTACCTCGAATTCGTATATCACGATAAGATCCCCATCTTATAAATAAAGATCTCGGGCACTTGCGGGTGAGCGTATCCCTTCGCTCCCGTCTTTTCTTTTGCTTATTCCCAACAAGAAGTGCGTCCTTGGTCGTCGGGAGAATCCTTGCTCGGTTCCTTCCTCGATATCGTCTCGCACGAATCCCAGGACGGATCCTCGTTTGTAATTCGCGCCGGTGGAAATATATGCCGCAACCTTGAAAGCAATACCGAGAACGGCAAACGAAAGTGATCCGTAAGGAGAACGCGAGCGTTTTGTTCGAGTGCGCTCGCGGAAAATGAATGATGAAATATGAAAGAGTGTCTCAACGTGTAACGACCTCGTGTCGGGTTTACTGTAATACGCGAATATTATCGTGTACGTACTATCTGAAAGCTGGTAACGGTTTTCATAGGTCGTTACGAGGGACTAATTCAGGTCGGCGCGATAAGTGGACACTGAAAACATCCGCGTTACCTTATCCGATTGCCAGTATCTCGTCCCTGCATTGTGAAGACGTGCGTGTACATATAAGTACTCGTCCCCGGAGGAAAAGAGAAATATTAAAAAGTTTCGATGGAGCGATGGTAAGAGAGAGAGAGGGAGAGCGAGAGTCCGTTCACGTAAAGGCCAGTGAGAAAGACACAAAGTCGACAACGTTGACCAGCCGTCAGAACGTTCAAGGCGCATTTTCACCAAACTTGGCACGGTTTAACTTTCACGCGAGAAACAAGCACGAGAACCATGCATTCGGACGCACGTGCAGGGGCGCATGTGCACGCGTGCTGTTCTTCTTATCAAGGTGGTCTGGCCGACCGTGTTAAGTGGTAAAAATTATATCCTCTGTGCAGCTGGTATCGGTAGTCCTAGGGTATCGCGAGTCGTCTTGCACGCACCAGGTTTTCGCAGCTTTGCGCCCGAACGAAAATCGCTTTTTAACGAAAGCATGGAATTCCGACGAATCGCTTTAAACCGGTTTTCAACCGCGAGCGAGAGATGCCGTCGGGGATCGCTTTCGAGCGGCGTCGTTATATCCGATAGATCGTACGAGGAACGTTAAACGCTACGCGGTACTCTCGACAAATCGTTTTAATCCAGGAATACGGACGTTTTCGCTCCGGGCACCCGCTTTACCCAGAGTCGAAGTACCGAGGGTCAAAGAAATGGCAGTCGCTGCTTTACTATAGGGAGAGGGACTGTGAAAAATGGACAATTCACAGGACATATTTATATTGATCGGAAATAAAGGAATCCGAGTCTCTCGTTTCTATTTTATTCGATTGTCACACGTCGATTTGAAAACGTCATTTGATTTGGTGAAGACATTTTTTTGTTTTTCTCTTTTTTTTTTGAAATTCCACTGTGGCCCTATCACTATTTATGAATGTGACTGTACGTGGGAGTGAATGTACACGGATTCCTATATATATATATGTATATATATATTTATATATATATATCAGCTAGACGTGCGCTCTTGCCATTGAACGAAATTGTTCAGTACCGGAGTTTTCCGATATTCACCAATGGACGAGTCTACTTCAATTAGAGCTCCTAGCTGAATCGTTTTTTTTTATATCTATATCAATATACATATATGTATAGAAATATATTCGAGACGTAACGGAAACGAGGGTAAGGGATGACGACTGTGACGAATATAAACTCTAAACACTTTTTTTTTTTTCATACAATTTCTTACCGTCTGGCTGAACGGTATTATGGGATGTCAAGATTTTTGAATCCATTCCCTCCTCTTAAATTTCCATCTTTTCCTGAACCCTCCATTTTACATTTCGTTCACTTTTTTGCCTCCCTGCAGTCCTTATTCAGATATCACTGGATTCGCGTAATTTAGTATTTCAATGACAAAGCCGTATAAGAGAAGTAGGTACCCCCGACGCTCTCAGATGCCAAGGATGGGACGGATCGTTCGAGGGTGCAGGCTAATATATATACATATATAAAGCGAATAACCCGAATAGTCAGTTCAGCCAAACCTAACCTAACAAGCAACGAACCACCTAAACCAACCTAGTCAATGTCCCATTGTTCAATATTCACGTGACGACGGACGGCCGCTAGAGAATGGGTCCTACAACTTCCGCTTTTACATCGCACTCCGTCGGTATCATCCGGAGTCCGATCTATACGAGTACGTCACTCTCGATTCGGAGCTGATCACGTTGTTTCCAAAAGAATTCCCAAAGGTGTGCGCCGATGGCGAAGACTTTCAAACGGAACGATATCCTCGGTTTACCCTTCCTTTTTTTACTTCCTCTCTCTTTCCCCGTCCGTCTCCCTTTTTCGAATCCCTCGCAATTTCACGAGTATCGTATCGTTTTCTGTCGATGAAAACGGTGACTGGTTTTCCGAAAATTTTCTCCAAGACTTTGCTCCCACACGGCCCTTTACGGTTACGCCCTCATCGATCCACCCTTCTCCCATATGTCAGTGTCTATGTGTATACATGCCACCAGCAAACACATATATCCATAAAAAGCTATATATGTATATACTGACAGTATAAGTTCGATCAAGTATCAATCAAAATAATGGCTCGATAAAATTCTTTGAAAATACAGAGAGTCATTTCTACTGAAGAGTTTGCTGGAAATGTACAACGGTATGCAATTCCTGAATGGATCCGGTACCCATCCACTTCACATGTCTGCTTTTATATATATATATACTTCACCAGTAGCCTTGGTTTAGATCCACTTGAATCGCTAAGCAAAAGCCCGAGTCAACACACAGCATCTGTACTAAGTACAATGAGGTACCGAATGAAGGACTGCTTTGTCCTATAATAGAAAATCCCAGTGCAATTGTAGCAATGGACTGGAATCACTTTAAAAGGATTTGAGGTGCCAATCCGGAAAGTTCCTAATCAAGAGTGATAAATTTCTCAATCAGAATTATAGCACCGAAAATGGATCACGAATCTCTTGAGAGACTTGACAGATTCGACGGATGCTGTGATCACAAGCAATTACAAGATGCCGTATCTTCACGGGATCGAATAGCTACCATGTCGGTTATACGATTGCCCAACGTGAAAGTAATAACGATTTCGGGATCCGGAAACTAACAGCCGTTCCAGCAATATCTGAAGGGAATATCGTGTAAGCCATTTGGATGAGCGGCAGTTTGATTAGCCTAATTACACAGATTATAGTTTCTACATTCGATTCTTATTGGCGCGAGGTTAACTCAATGTATAGGAGAAATCGGGAATCTCGTTCGGAAGCAAGTAATCCGGTACTTTAGCCGTTTCATGAGAAAGAGCCAGGTGTTTCTGTCCTCGAAAGTTCCCAAGGAGTATAGGGTATGTCGACTCCCATTACCCCTGAGGGTTATGTGGTTCGCTATTGGTTGTTATTATTATTATTATTATTACTATTTCCGTAATTATTGTCATTGTGGGGTATATATACCTAACTCTGTCGTAATCAATCGAACCTCGCGATATCTGCCGGCGGCCATGTTGATTTTTGTATTAGCAGCCCGTGTCACGTGACGAGCTTGAGAAAATGGAGGGAGACGTTTTATACGATGATATTTGATAAGTGCGAATGCTCTCAAGGCGACTGGTTCGATTCGCCACTGCCTTCTTATCCTTCGTCTCCATTCCACTTGGTTCGAGGATCTCGAAGGCAATGGATTTTTAACGTTTCATCAAGACGCAAGAAAGTGCTCGCTGGATATTGGAAATGGCTCTAGGGAGGATGGGATTGAGTCTGTGAGAAAAGAGGCTCAAGAAGCCCA
>JARPRH010000708.1:2272881-2286608 GCA_031763665.1 Calameuta haemorrhoidalis
AATCGTTCAGGGTGTAGAAAGTTACTGATGTCTCCCAGAGTGGAATCGTCCTTTCCTCATTGCCGTCTTCTTAGCTATATCGTCAGAGCCACGGTAAACGTGGGTGGCTACACAGTGAGACTATTGTCGCACAGACACGAGCGCCTGCGCCGGAAGGCTCTCCTTCGAAGTACAAACCCTCTTTCGCTATCCCCATATTGCCAGAAGTCTCTCGAGCTGGTTTGCGCGAGTCTGTAACAAAAGTTAGAGAAAGATACGTATATCGGAGAAAGAGAAAGAGAGAGAGAGATAAATCGTACACATATTCAAGATGTATAAATTTCAGAAGCTATAGAAACCCCAGTACCTGTATACACGTGCAAATCGGTATCGACTTTCAGCATCCGGTTTTTTTGATCTCGTACTCTACCTATCTAGACAAAACAAAAACGGGCTTGTTCGCTGCTCGTCGTCTCTGGAACACGTCAGCAACTCGTCAATTATCGCGAAGCATGCGTAAGCCCAGGGGTTAATCGTAAATCTTTGGGTGCAATCGATACCTGCACGCGCCCCCCCGGTTCACCAGGCAGCCCCAACCCAACCCTCTACAAGGTTCCCGACTACCTAGCTGCTGCTGGTATTACACTCCAACCAGCTACTCTCTCCACCGGCACCTTCTACGGCCCTGGAACGCTAAAGGGTAATGGGTAATCGGTAATGGGGCTACCGGTAAGGGATGCAGGGTGGAGACCATAGAGTCGAAGAGAGTGGCGCTGCTTGTTGGGGGGTGGTTTACGTAGGTAGGAGATGGGGTTGAATTAGAGATCTCTGGAGACGAGCCATTGTTTCTCTAGCCGGCCCGTTTCGATAGACTAATTAATTGCATTATTGGAAATCTCCTATATAAATAAGATCACGTCAGTCGAGGCGTGTAGCTATCGCGCCGATAACCGATTCCCATAAGATTTTATACAGGGTCAATCCTCGACTCTTGCAGTCTTGTTATTTCGTATTTTTCACGATACTGACTTGCGCTATTTCTCTTATTACTTCTGCACTGTTATCACTAACTCGTTCACGACTTGAACCTATGGATAACGTGAATTCATAATGTCTTATCTTGTCTTCATCTTTCATACCGAGCAAAAGTCCGTTTGCCTCGTGGCGATTTTTATTACCAATCGGCCCAGTTCTATCTGACAACTTCCTGACGTGTACGACCGATCGACAGATAACGCGAGACAGTTACATGCGATTCGACGTCTTCTTTCACCAGGTCAATTCTTCAGGTAATACTTTTCGTCCTGTTGACAAACGTGAACTCATTTGCTGGTCATAGTATCTTTTATACGTTATATCATAAGATTCTATTTTACCTTCTGATAAATAGTCTGAGCACCAGCAGTGCAATTTCGAATATTCATTCGCGAATTATTACCACTCTCCCTCCCCCCAGTCCCAAGTGGATTACGCGGCGGATTAAAAACCGCAGGGAGCGTGAGAGTCTTTCTTTTGGTTTCTTCAAGAAGCACCGGAGTGGTGCGCTGGATTAATTGGCCTATGAGAAAATTGCGAGCCTCCAAACTCAGTCGGCTATTAATTTTTTTCCCCTCGCTTATTCTTTTTTTTTTGTTTTACGGACATTTTTTATTTACAAACTCATCCCCATTCAGGACCTTCCGCTTAATTAGGACGACCGGGCGAAATTTTTCGGAGCCGATTAATTTTAATCACGTCTCATCTGCCGTCGTGCAGCCACCCACGCACATTAGATCCCGCTCGATTATGAAAATTCGTCGTTACTCATGTGAGGTCCCCGTTAATACATTAATAAAGGTCGTAACAGCATCTGCTAAAACTGCTCTGGTTGATTGCATTCCTGCTGGCTAATATGGCCGGTATATGTATAACTATCGCCATTGAAACCTTTCACCTCGGTTACTAGCCTACGTTTTTCCTTTTTTTTTACCGTGGAATGCGTTACCTCAGAGTCACGAGAAATTCACCGAAAATATACTTTCTCGTATTGTTAAAATTCAACGAAAACTTGACTGATGTTCGTTAGAAGCATCTCTTCCTCAAATTCACCTTTAATAAATTCTATGTAGCAGTTCTCGTATACGATGCCAGATGGCGCCACGAGATATCTGAATTTTCGAAATATGCAATGCTCAGCACTGGTAATACACCTATATTACGTTAGTAAAGAATGCCATGTAAAATTTCCATCGACATATTTTTCCTCGCTCCCGCATCATTCAGCCTAGCTAGAACGCGCCTCGTATGTGCATGCGCAACATATATTTGCAGAATAAAATTCACCGTGAATGCATCGAGTTTAATCGTCTCGAGATCACGTATCAACGGGCGTCGTGAACGAATATCTCGCCGGGATATGAACGCGTGCTCTGTAGCAAACATCTCGAGATCCTGCATACGCGGAATGCATATGTGCATCTTTTCTCTACAGGTAGGATAAATATATATACCAGTCAGCCTTGCGTCGGCGTCAGCGTCGGCGTCGTCGCTTGAGGAATGCCAATGATTAAACGTTTTTATGAATGATTACCCGTCAATCGAATAAGCCAGTACGAATAATAACGTAACGGCAAGATCACACAGTTGGTACCTCGCAGTATCTTTTTATTAAGATTTTTTTTTGCGCAATGGATTTAACAATTACATAATAGACGTTCTAGGCATGACTCACGACTACGGGATAACAATGTCAATTCCATATATCACATTTACTTGAGTATTGCTTTGTCTTGTTGTAAACTGTACGTCGCTATACGCTTAGTAATTATACTCGGAATAATATAGCAAACTCGATAGACGATTAACGAACCTTCCGGTCGAATCATCGGCTTTGTCAACGTTATGATTTCTGCATGACGCACCGTGGATATTCGTTACCATATAACAGCGTGTCATCGAGCGACAATCGTTTTTCCGCAAAATATCCGCTTGGTGTATTGTATCTGGAAATAGTGATAAAGAAATTGACAGAATTTTTGTTTCCATTTAATAATTTCGTTCACAATTACATGCTGATATTTAAAAAAAAAAATGGAATTCAGGTAATAACGAAATACCGTTATTGTATGATTTCAGGTTGTCGTCGAGAGTGGTAGCGCTGCACTGGAATATGGCGACTTGAACATAGATGCAGATTCTCCAGTACTACCGGATCTTCTTTTTGATACTCAGCAAATGTATCTCTATGTACTGACGAATCAAAGGGTGTCCAAAGTTAAGGTCCAGGAGTGCTCGGTATACACGACTTGCTGGGACTGCTTGGGCGCCAAGGATCCTTACTGCGGCTGGTGCTCTTTGGAGAACAAGTGTAACCTCAGGAGCGATTGTCAGGATGCTGCAAAGGATCCTCTCTATTGGATATCGTACAAGAGCGGACGATGCACGACCATAACTTCTGTGTCTCCGGATCAACTTCAGCGAACTACTGCCAGGACTCTTGAGCTGGTGATCGAAAACTTACCGTCGCTCACGGGCCAATTTCTCTGTGCCTTCTCGGCCCTCGACAAGACTCTAATCACGAATGCTACTAGGAAATCCTATGGAGTCAATTGCACCACGCCGAGGACGGATCTCTTACCAGCGATACCAACGGGTCAACATCATTTCACTGCCAAATTGTCGGTCAGGATGACCAATGGTCCTGACTTGGTCGGTACCAACTTTACTTTCTTCGACTGCAATACCTACAGCTCCTGCACGCAATGCGTGTCGTCGAATTTCCCATGCGACTGGTGTGTCGACGGACATAGATGTACTCATGACACTGCCGAAAATTGTCGCAATGACATACTGGTCACCGGAGTCAGTGTAAGTATCCAAAAGCTTGAAAGTTGAATTGGGCAAGATTTAAAAAAAAAATTGTTCAAATTTTTGTTTCAATTACTGATATTGGAGTTAACTGAAGCCTTTTCTTTGTTACAGAGAATGGGTCCTAGTTACAGAAGTGGGCCAGCTTTTTGTCCCACCCTGAATGCTACAGACTCCCAGGAGATCCTCGTATCATCTGGTCTTAAGAAGGTGATACGGGTTAGAGTGCATATCATAGGGGTGAGTGTGATAAAGTTGTTCTCCTTAGATCTTCTAGCGACTAAAGGAATTTATATGTGATGCTACTGGGTACTAGGTGCTATGTGTACTCGTAACTCATGGTGTCTCTCTGATTACAGCAATTTATCATTCAAACGAGATTCGTCTGCCAGTTCAACATCGAGGGTCGCGTAACCAGCGTCAATGCGAGACTATTGGCCGACACGATTTATTGCGACGAGACTGACTTCTCGTACACGTCGCGGGCGCCAAACATAACTGTTCCTTTTGCTGTGATCTGGGGCGGTTCCAAACCCTTGGACAATCCTGATAATATCCACGTGGTGATATATAGATGCCGAGATATGGCTGATAATTGCGGCATGTGTCTTGCCCTTGACAAGAAATACGGATGCGGCTGGTGTCAGAGCTCAGATCGCTGTGAAGTTAAAGATCAGTGCGACCGAGGTGACGGTGTCTGGTTGAACATGAATCAGACGTGTCCCAATCCGGAGATACACTCCTTTGAGCCAAGGATGGGACCCTGGGAAGGTGGTACTAACATGACCATCAGAGGTATCAATTTAGGAAAGACATTTAGTGACATATTTGAAGGTGTTACCGTGGCCGCAGCGACTTGTCAGCCTTATGAAAAACTTTATATTCGTACCAAGGAAATAGTGTGTCGCATAGACGGTCCAGGAACACCGGAAGAAGCTAAAAGCGGACCAGTTATAGTAAAAGTGGAGGACTTCCGCGGACAGTCGGAATACAATTTTAAATTTGTGGATCCAAAAATATTTTCCATCTCACCGAAGTTTGGTCCACTTAGTGGCGGAACTATTATAAGGATTACTGGTGAATTCATGAATGCCGGTAGCAGGATCGAAGCGTTCATAGATAATCTTCCGTGCTCTATAATCAGTGCAGAACTGAACGAAGCCCTTTGCATGACCAGTGCCAGCGATCGAAAAAGAAATGGTGTTCTCAAGATGCGCTTTGACGGTGGCATCAGAGAATACGATGGGTTTTTCGAGTACGTAGATGATCCAACCATAGAGAGTGTCGAAAGTGGTGTAGCCGGACAGATGAAGATTCCTAAAGGTATCCCTGCTGGCGGTATAAGGATATCCGTCACAGGGAAAAATCTGGGCTTCATACAGAATCCTCAAATGTACGTTTATTACGACGACAAGATGTTCATCTCCCAGTGTACCGTGTTTAGCCACACCAATATGAATTGCAATTCGCCAACCATCGAAGTTCCTGAAAATGTATTACTTGACGCAGAGAAACCTCTCTCCCTCGAGTATGGTTTTCGCATGGACAACGTGACAGGAGTGCAAAATCTTACGCAGCGAGGATTCAATCATTTTCTTCTGTATCCCAATCCAATTTACGAGGTCTTCGACGAGGAGGTCAAGTATTACAAGAGTGATTACTTGACGATCAATGGACAGCATCTGGATCGCGCTTGCCAAGAATCCGACGTGGTTGTTCAAATTGGTAATGCATTCTGCAACGTGACCTCTCTGTCACGACAGCAGCTCACTTGTCGACCACCGGTATCTCAGCCACCGGCATTAGACTCCGAAGGGCAACCCAATAAACAGGAATTACCGGAAGTGGTTGTGATCGTGGGTGGTAGTCTGCAGTATTCCATTGGCAAGTTGAGCTACGCTCTACCAACTGGTTTAAATGGACCATTGTCCAAGCCAGCATTGATAGGAGTCATTGCTGCGATACTCATCCTTGTTGTGGTATTCATTATCTTCCTGATTGCTTATCGTCGTAAATCCACCGAGAACAACAGGGTTCTCAAAAATATGCAGGAGCAGATGGATATATTAGAACTGCGCGTAGCGGCCGAATGCAAAGAGGCCTTTGCTGAACTACAAACCGAGATGACTGATCTTACGGGAGACTTGACCAGTGGTGGAATTCCATTCTTGGATTATCGCACATACGCCATGAAAATTTTATTCCCTAATATCGACAACCACGTTGTTCTTCAGTGGGAGAGACCAGAACTTACCCACAAGGAGAAAGGACTCAGACTCTTTGGACAGCTTATCATGAATAAAACTTTCTTGCTTCTCTTTGTGAGAACTCTGGAAAGCAATCGTTACTTCTCGATGAGGGATCGTGTCAATGTGGCTAGCTTTATTATGGTCACTTTACAAAGCAAGATGGAATATTGTACTGATATATTGAAGACTCTCTTGGCGGAACTTATCGAGAAGTGTATGGAAGGCAAGAGTCATCCCAAGCTACTGTTAAGACGGTATGTATTACACGCATGGAAATCTGTTAGGAATATGATAGAGGGGTATGATAAATAATACATTTTTTATGTGTTATTTCTGTTAGAACGGAGAGCGTTGCTGAGAAGATGCTATCCGCCTGGTTCACTTTCCTTTTGTACAAATTTCTGCGAGAGTGCGCTGGCGAACCATTATACATGTTATTCCGTGCCATGAAGCAGCAGGTTGACAAGGGACCTGTGGATGCCATTACCTCAGAGGCGAGATATTCATTGTCAGAAGAAAAACTGATCAGACAGTCGATAGAGTTCAAACCAATGGTGAGTACAGTCCACGGTCTTTGAGGAAAGAAATATTATTCATACATATAAGCTATGCTAAATATATGCTAAGAGCATTATCGTTTACCCTGAAACTCTATTGAATTTTCATAGACCGTTTACGTGTCTATCTCGCAACAAACCGTCTTCGTGGGCGGAATGGATCCTAACACGGAGAACGTAGGGGTCAAGGTGCTCGACTGTGATACGATCTCTCAAGTAAAGGAAAAGGCACTCGACACCATCTACAGATCGACCCCATATAGCCAAAGACCTAGGAAGGATGACCTCGATCTAGGTAAGCTATTCTTTTAATTCCAGCTATAAATACAAACCGCGGCCTCTAGTAGCACCAATTAATCTAATCATTCGTGCTCTTCCCACGTAACAGAATGGCGTACCGGCGCCTCAGGAAGATTGATCCTTTACGACGAGGACTCCACAACAAAGCCCGAGAGCGAATGGAAGAAGCGAAACACACTGAATCACTACAGAGTGCCGGACGGCGCCTCTTTAAATCTCGTCTCGAAGCAATCCTCTATCTACAATCTTTCGATCCTCTCTGAAAAAACGGACAAGTCACACAAGTACGAAACGTTGAATTTAAGCAAGTTTAGCTCAGCCAGTCCGCCATTGTCGCGTGCCACTTCGCCCTTGAATCACGACCACGACGGCGGACTCAAATCTTGGCACTTGGTGAAACACCATGATACGGACGCCCAGAAGGAGGGTGAACGTGGTAACAAGATGGTCTCCGAAATTTACCTCACGAGGTTACTGGCGACCAAGGGTACACTACAGAAGTTCGTCGACGACCTCTTCGAGACGATCTTCAGCACAGCCCATCGGGGCTCCGCACTGCCTCTAGCTATTAAGTACATGTTTGACTTCTTGGATGACCAGGCTCTACATCATGGCATATCTGACCCCGAAGTGGTCCACACATGGAAGAGCAATTCCCTCCCCTTGAGGTTTTGGGTGAACCTTATCAAGAACCCGAACTTCGTCTTCGATATACACAAGTCCAACATCGTGGACTCGTGTCTCTCTGTCGTGGCGCAAACATTTATGGATAGCTGTTCCACGTCAGATCATAGATTAGGTGAGTAGGGTCCTTATGAATGATGCACTCGCCATACTGTACTTCCTTACGCGCGTATGTCAAGGTGATTACTCATCTTTTATTCTATCGTTTACACAGGTAAGGACTCGCCGAGTTCAAAACTCCTCTATGCAAAAGACATTCCAGCGTACAAAGAGTGGGTAGAACGTTACTACTCGGATATCAAGATCATGCCAGCCATTTCCGATCAGGACATGAATGCCATGCTCGCCGAAGAGTCTAGGGTAAGTTTTCCTATCGGTTATTTGTACGTTGTATGAAAACGCCAAATAATGCACATCGTACTCAATATTGAGAATACGCCATGACAGTAGCTCTTATACCTGGTTAACCTTTTTTTTTTCAGTTGCACACAACGGAGTTCAATACGAATTGCGCGTTGTACGAACTATACACGTATGCAGTGAAGTATAACGAACAGCTAACAGTGACCCTCGAGGAAGACGAGTTCTCGCAAAAACAGAGGCTCGCGTACAAGCTCGAGCAAGTGCACAATATAATGGCGGCGGACGCCAATGCCTGATGTCCTGTGAACTCTATAAAGCTTCCTATGAAACCCCCGCGCCATGAGTTGCCCTGCTGAGTTCCAATAATAGGTTTTAAAGATAAATTCACCAAACGGACTGACATTCCGTGTAATCCAGGCTTCTCCTGGTCCTCGGGTGAACCAATTTGATGAAAGGAGATGAAAGACGACTCAGAAAAAATAGAAGTCGGGAGAGAGAGAGAGAGAGAAGGGAACGATGATGAAGGAGAGAATCGAAAGGACTGGAAAGGACGAAGGAAATAAGGGAAAAACAAATGGAGTTACGGGCGAAGCGTAATAACTAAATAAGTAAATAAATGTTAAAGTACGTTCGACGAAGTCTTCTCGACGGCCGCTGGCTGGCAGGTGTGACGGGAAATCATCGCACTACGTAATGTACATAAAGAAAATACGAAAATCATGATATTATAATAGTATATTATTATATATACTCGCACCCCAGCGGCCCCCGATCAACCAGCAGCGTTCCGCGCATTTTCGTTACGGATCCAGTGATGACATGATTTTAAATTAACGAAAGAAATAAGAAAAAAAGAAAAAGACACGAATACACGACAGGCAAACGATTAAAACACTAATTGAACATAATTAAATGACTAATGACTATTGTAAATGTGTAAACGATGGACGACGCGACGAACCGATCCGGAGGATCCGTACTAAAGCGTACTAGTCGCGATTTTCCTCCGATCGACGATTTTAACGAAGAAACATTTCCATCCACTGCTAACTAGCTGAAACATTTTTCGGACTATGAACTGAGTTTTAAGAATTAATAATAATTAACGATAACGATAATTAATTGATATGAATATAATTATATATACACATGGATGGTACGGCATATGTATATGTGTACATATATACCTACGCGCGCGCACACGCATGTATCCGTATCTATGTCCGCATATGTCTATGTTGAGATTCGCGCACAGTATGTACGTATTCGAAGGAAGCGCTCTAATATACACATATACCTACGTGGATACGCATACTATATATATATATACATATAAATGAATTAAAAAAAAAGAATTACCACATCCGCGCAATGGAACAGACTGTGTATTAGCTAGTAGGTATTAATCTATGGACTAATGGCCGCGCGCGTGAGGCCAGCTCGATGTGACGGTTGTGTTGAGTGTGCGTGCTTCCCTTCCTTCTTGATCCAGCTCCAGTAATCATTATCATAATTATCAGCATCATCACTATCATCGTTTCCATTGAAATCAACGTATGAAAAAATTCATCTCCCATCGTTCTCCTCCCGTACATGTTGTCGAGGGGGCTGTACGAGCGCGATATTTATTACCCGAAATTGAACGAGCTCGCCTTGATATCGCGGAGCGCTGCACGTTTTCGCTCATTAGCTCCTTCCTCCTTTTCCCTCATCGTAATATCGTATCATAATTCCATGTTTGTCCCGATCCGCCCCGCAGCTTCCCAAAAACCACGGAAATTCATGTCCCCCCTCTCTTATATGCTTCAACGCCTCCGTCGTCATGTTGTTGTCACTCTTAATTATTGTAATATATAAAATAATGATCACTGTTGAGTATTGTCTGATTGTAATACATTGATATTGAATTGATATGAATTGATAATCATTAATTAACGTAACAATTACTCTGTGGATGTAGCCATATTAGTCGGAGCGCCGAGTAAACGAGTTTATGAGTGAAATGAACGCGCGCGCGAATCTGCCGCGGAGCGAATGGAACCGGTGCGAATGGGTGGTGTCCTGTGCGTCAATTCAATGTGCAGTTTGTCCGTGGAGAAAGTATTTATTGCTCAAAAATAACTGAAATGTAAGGGAAGCCGAACGATGTTGAGGATCGCGAGAGCTATGCTACGGCGGGAAGAAAGTGATGGATGGCGTCGCGGCGAGGAGAGGAGCGGAGAGGAGTGTGAACTGCGGTGAGTTGAGAGAGGCGATGAGAAGAGAGGAGATATAATTCAAGGATATAAGAGTGGAGAATCTCGATAACAATGACGATCGTGATAAGATTTTTCGTTGGGTGATGGAAACGGTTATCGGTGTCGATAGAAGCGAAAGAAAGAGAGTGAATGCATTAAGAGAGCGAGGAAGAACGAATGAGAATGAAAAAGTGGAGAAGAGAACGAGAAAGTGAGAAAGATGGATAGAGAGAGAGAGAGGGAGAGGAAACGGATGCAAACTCGTATGTAACACAGAAGGAAATAAAGAAGGGTTATGAATAAAAATAATAATAGGGGGGGCAGGGGGGAAAGCGTTAAAATTAAATGAAAAATTAAGTCAAGACTATTCTATTTCGGATCTCAAGAGAGATTCTCCTTATTCTAATAGATGAGACGCGCGTTTCGTAAGACGAAGAAGAACAGACAAGGAAATAATAGTGAAAAACCTAATTGATCACACCCCTCCCTTACTCTCTCTCTCTCTCTCTCTTTTTCTTTCTCCCCCCTCGATACCACCGACCTCTCCCCCCAACCACGCACGCCGACTTATAATGGTACTAATAAACCCAAAGTGCCTCTGGTAGATTTTTGGGCATAAGCTTGAGTAATAAAAACTATAACATTTATTAACGATAACGACACAATTACTAATAAATGATAATAACGACGATATAATAGGTATAGCCGGTAGCCTAGTCTCTGTGTCTGTGTCTGTCTGTCTGTGCCCTGAGTGTCTTTCCCTGTTCCCTCATTATAAATGTGTAACTATTCCCACAATCCCTTCTGGAGGGCCGCGCTCCAATTTCATTCCTACCGTTAGTCCCATTGTTCTACCCCAACCCCAAACCCTCTTACCCTCCTCGTCCCGGCCGTCATATACTAAATCCCTGATCCATGTTAATGAACCCAAAAGTCCTACTGCCGTAATCTGCTCCTTATAAAAAAAAATTCCCGCATTGACTGTGCTCACATCACGCGTTCTTCACCACACTACCGATTGGCACGTTTTGCTAAATAAATATTGTATCGATGGTTCCTCATTAATTATGGAATATTACGAATCCCAATTTGTAAAATTCGAAGTTAAAAATAAGGTGTGTACTTTACCGTACCGTTCGTGCGTGGC
Source organism: Calameuta haemorrhoidalis (assembly GCA_031763665.1). Lineage (NCBI taxonomy): Eukaryota > Metazoa > Arthropoda > Insecta > Hymenoptera > Cephidae > Calameuta > Calameuta haemorrhoidalis. Next base: position 2,284,244 of record JARPRH010000708.1, read on the forward strand.
TTGCTGCCCAGCAGTCTACTGTCGTGTGCGCTATCTGTGCTGAATGTGCGCGCCGGAGTGTATCCGTTTCTGTCTGTCCGTCTGTCTGTCTGTCTGTCTGTCTGGTCGTTGGTATGCATGTATTTCAGCTGCTGATCGATGAGATATTGAGAGGATGCATGAAAACGATGTGAGAATGAGAGAATTAGTGAGAAAGAGAAAGGGAATGCCTGGGAAGATTGAATAAGAATGAGGGAGAGATAGAAAGAGAGTATGTGTGAGTTACGATTGCTGGTATCAATGAATGAGAGAATATATGAGGAAGTATCAGAGAAAGCAGTATGAACGTGCGAGATTGAGAACGAATGAGAGAGAAGCGTAAAAGTTTATTGAATGAGTGTCCATGGACTGTGCAAGACTGAGAGAGGCAGCGAAGGGGGCCCACCTATCAATCGGGTTAGCCCCCTTTGCCGCTCATTTTTACGTCATAAACATTAATTACGATTATACATAAATAACGCATCCATCACAAGAATTACGTTACGTTTATAATAGTCATGTTCCTTTCCGATCATAATGATTATGAAATAAAAGAAAAAAAAAGTGGTATCTATATCTCGATCTTGCTACATTATTTTGTACTTGTTTTTAATCTTAATATATTATATATATAAATAATGCGTTTTAAGTTATCCGACTTTTATTATTATTTTTGTATAAATGTGTGATTAATAGTATGGATAGTGTAATAATTTTGTATGTTTATTGAACCAAAAATAAATATTATTGATAAAGACAAGCGATTCTCACTTATCTGAATCCTTATTATGCAACGGTGCCATTACCCCAATATCTTTCTCCTCCTCTAAAGGAGAGATCGTGGGGATTCTTTTCGGTGCGTCAGGGATTGTAGTCTCATCACGAAGGGCACGTGGTCCCACTGTACTCAGTACAACGGGCAGCATCAATAGTCCGTGCCAGAGGCCGAATAATATTACTAATAAAAATATTTTAAAGAATGCCCGAAACACATAAGCCTGCGAACCGGCCAACAATGATAATGCCAGCAAGGTCGATCCAGCGCCATACATTACAGCGGCTCCTATATGTCTCACGGCAGTTAGGGCTCTCGTGGTGCGATCATGCTTCCCATTGTACGATTTGGTATTCAAAAAGGCGTGAGCTATGTGGGCTGCGTAATCCACGCTTAATCCCACAGCGAGTTCCAATCCTGCAAACGTGCATTCATCGATAAGCCTTGTGTGCCTCATCCTGTTCCTGGCTTTACTCATTGTATAGAACTCACCTATGCAGGATACTATGTCCACGGTGAGACCCCAGTAAAACATGAATCCACACACGTCAAGGAGTGTTAATAAAACGCACAATAATATCCAGAAGCAGGTTTGAGGCTCAGCAATGAGTACTGCAGTGGTTCCCATAACGCAAATTAATGCCAGGATGAGATTTCTTGTGACTTCTTGAGATATCACCTTATCTGTTTCCCAGTTACCAAACATCTTACTCCATACTGTAACAAAGCCTTGGATATTTGACTCTTTAGCTATTTCTTTAACCGTGTCCATTGCTGGAATCCACTCGTTTGGTCCAGAGAATATTGCAAATGTAAATGGGATGCTGGCTACTAATATCCTTGGTACTTTGACACCGCAAGTGAGTTTGCTATTAAAGTGAAAATTTCTTTGATACTTTCCACCACTTCTACTAAACAGGAATTTCGAGAGGTACTGTGCGAAATCTTCATGATCTAAAATAGTGGATTTCATATCTGCAATTGAACAATTACATGAGGTTATGAAGGTCTTCGATTAAAATATATTAGTCTGGATTTTCTGCAAATGTTACCTTTTCCGTAATAAGTAGCTACGAATTCTGCAAAATCTCTAGGCCACGGTTCTATTATCTGTACATTAGTGTCATTCATTAATTTCTCTGTTAGAGAAAGTATTTTTTGAAATTCTCTAGGATAATCTAACTCGCCCATGTAAACAGCAGCTTCATCACCTCTTCGTGGGTAATGCTCACTATGCACCTGTATGTAGCTACTCAGATATGACTCTTTTGGTAAAAACCATTTAGAATCGAACCATTGTTCTAATTGATTAGAACCAAGTATACCAACGGATGCAATACTGATAGTGATTAACAGAATAATAATTTTTCCAGGTACAGTCAAAATGATCTTCGAATAAAAAAGATCAATAAACTTCCAAGACACACGACTCATCGAATCCACTGTCTTCATCTCAAAATTCTCATGTACAATACATGGTAATACACCATTTCTCTTGGCTTCAATCCGTCTTGTATCAAGAGTAAAGAATCCAACGAAAAATGTTACTTGTAATAAGAACGTTACTAAAAC